>CM077033.1:89070997-89215593 GCA_039090855.1 Macrothele yani | reverse complement strand
GAGATGGTGCTGTACATTCGGAAGAGCAATTGTAGCTTGGAATATCAGTTTTTGCGTAAATCACTGGAGAATCGTTAAAGGAAACTGCTGCTTTCATAAACTTTAAGAAATTTTCGCAAAAAATAATTTTGATTAAACTTATTAGCTCGAGAAATCATTCACTATTGATGTTTTCATTTAGTAATAAACAATATTTCTTACACATTTGTTTCTAAAGCTGCAATACATAATCATACTATCGACTAAAGGTACTCCCTCCATCTGCTTTGGCGAGCAAATTATTTAATATTCATTAACTTAATGGCGAGCTTTTTTCTCGGCGGAAATTTCCCCGAACGTTATTTTTACTCTAGTACGCTGAACATATTTCTTATCAAGGGATAAAATTTGTTGATCCTACATTTACTAGCAACGGTTAATGCTATAAACGTAAAAATTTCTGCACATTGTAAGCTATGCGACTAAAAAATGCATAAATGCTTACCGCCATTTTTCCAACTTTGTTGGTGTTACATACTCTAAGCCTTAATAAGGGCCGCGGACTTGCTTTTAAGCAGTAGCGAATTTCTGTTCAAGGGCATGAACTTTTATTTCATAACAACAATCATTCGCCCGTCTCATAACTGCTCATATTACCATACGCTACCTCATTGACACAATCCCCAACGTCCACAGTAATTCTTTATTCGCCGTTACAGTTGAATTCAATAAAGGTTGATACACGTTTTTTATATGCTGCAAAACCTGTCCGATACCCTATAGTTTGGTTACGTAAAAACATTTTCTTATGCCCATACCGTAAAAACAGAGCTGAACATATTCTAGTTACCGACATTTAGCTACACCATAAATTTATCTCCCGTTAAGTAAAAACAGAGTTGACGTTACTTTACAGCTTTTGCATAGAAACTTAAAATTTTCTTGGTATTCCATACGATATAATTACACAAAGTAATAAATAGAAACGCCATACTCAAGATAAAATACCTATTTTGCACTGATTCAATCATAAACGCCATATAATCCTATGACGGTTAGCGTGAACGATCGGCCCACAACTCCTGAACGCCCCCTGGCGAGCTGTGACATTAGCCAGTCCGTTTTTCAAACTGTTGACAGCACGGAGAGTCGTACTCACCTGGACTTATCATACACCGCTGATACCCAACCCAGAGCGGTTTCAGGGTTATGGTAGCAATGGTCAAACCACCACGCCTGGTACGAAGTCATAACGCCTGTTTAAGTTTGTGAGTGACCGTTATGTCAAGTTTGGGCGAAGCGGCTTCATATGCGTCCAACACAGCACGGCAATTGTCTTCGGAGCTCTGCTCTGCCACTGCTACTACAGTATCAAGGCAACCGAGCGATATATCGGGGGCTTAATGTAACTGTCCCTTAATGCCAGAGACCACCGTGGTTTGTCTTCGGATAATCGCATCTGGGAGAAAAACACCCTTGAATTGGTGCAGGAGACATCATTACTGGAGCGTGGACGAGTGGGCAAGTGTTTCTTTTTTCACAGACGAGCCTAGATCTTCAGTCCTACAAGCAGATTGGCCATCGTCCGCATATTCATCAGGAGGGAACAGATAACTTACAAATTCCCGTGAATGAGGCTCTATTTCTGGAGGCCGTGCTGTTCTCAATTGAGGTGGCATTATTTTACCAAAAACAGTGCACCACTTCACAGTGCTATCAAGCGCCATGTGTCGGATGACGAGATTATCTAGGTAAAGGTTCCCGGAGTCCTATGACGAACTTTTTTCGGGAGATTGTAGACTCTAAGCTCATTTCAATGGATTATAAAGCTCCCTCACACAGGGTTTAGCTTGTCGATGTCTTGCACAGCGAAGATATTCGGCGTATGGACAGGCCGCCAGGTCTCCGGATTTAAATCCTACAGAGTATACCTAGGATGCTCCGGGACGACACATGTTAGCTTAGCTCATCAGTCAGTCCCTCCCATCCCACAGCCTGTTTCCTGCTCTTTGCATTTTTTTTATCTAGCTACATTAACTACATGATACTCACATTTCAAAGAATTACGTATATACATAGTGCTCATAATAGGAAATAACACCTGCCCGGGGCATATGACAAAAAGACCGGATATGGCGCAGGAGCCAGTGTACGGTCCGGCTTCAGGACTCCTATGTCAAATCTTGTTGACAGGCTCAAGCTGTGTGCAAAAAGACCGAAAAAACGTACCAGGGCGGGCTCCTTACATCAAAATCTTTGACTGGTCCGCAGGTTAACTCAGAGTTAATTTGCCCTTTCACTTTTTAAATTAATTTTTTTGAACACTGCTAACCGAATTAACCTAACGTACTGGGAAACGCCCAACTGAATTGTTAGCCATAGTTTCTCTCTTTTCTTTTCTTTGCCTTGCAAACAAATGCTTAATTATTGTTTATCACATGTTTGGCGTCCAATTCATTACTCAAAAACAGCCGTTTTCCAGTAAGAGTTTTTGAGTAAGGGAGAGTTTTAAGTAACAACTTTGTATTTCTTTTTACATACCATGCAAACTGTTAGTATAAAAATTTCGTGGCTACTAAAATTTAAAGTCCTATTACTTACAACTCTGAAAACTGGGAATATCCCGTCATTCGGTGTAAACATGAAGTTGCGTCGAGCTAAAGGAATTCATTTGATACACTTGGTGAACAAAATGAAGGACATTTTGTTACACGCATATGATCGACATAATTATTTTTTTCTCTCTCTCTCTCTCTCTTTTATGATGGGGCGACATTAACGGGAAGCACTAACATCCTTGAATGTTTATGAAAATCTAAATAGGAGTGCAGCAATACGCCTTATTGTTTCTTTATTCACATAGGGAAATTTTTTACGAATGTTTAAACACGGGTCACGGCCGGGCCAGTCAAAAATAATGATACAACGGGCTGGGTATTAAAAAAAAGCCCGTGCTCATCTGTAGTGCTCAGCTATTTCTGTCGCTGGAGCAAACGTTTTCTCAGGTTAGCAATTTTTTGCTTTTCATAGAAATTCGTTTCGAAAAACTGTTCTGTGTCGGAAAGAGTTTAAAAGACTACGCCAAATGAATACCTATTCCATTCTTGGTTTTTACTGTTCGAACCGTACACCCATAGTGACTAAAAATATTTCTACGTATGCATCCACTAATAAGAACATATGCAACCAATAAAGAATTAAACCGAATTATTATAAGAACATATGCAACCAATAAAGAATTAAACTGAATTATTATAAGAACATATGCAACCAATAAGAATTAACCAGAAATCATTACTCAAGTAATCACTCAAGTTATGAGGACAATGGCTGCGGAATTATTCTCGGTCCTGTGCCCTAACCTTTGATCTCATTTCGATGATATTCAACAGAACGAGTTCAGTATAGTTCCGAAATAACATGATAACGTTTTGTCGCAATCGAAGCATGTTTAGGTAAGTTATGATGCATAAGATCTATGGAATAGATCCCGTTTCTGTATCCTAACCTTTGACCCAATTTCGCCCATTTTCAATAGGATTCGTCCCCAGGCAGACCCCTACAACATGCTAACATCTCATCCAAATCGAAGCATTTTTGAGTTAGTTATGACGCATAAGAGCAGTAGATGCAATTCACTACTATGTCCCAACCTTTGACCCCACGTCACCCATTTCTAATAGGGATCATTTGACACGGTTTTGACCTTTTCACTGTTTTGGCTGCTACACATAGCATATTTATGTCCTGAAAATAAATTTAAACGAGTTTTATTTTTCATTAAAATGTTTCCGATGTACTTTTCAATATGTATAATTTTTCAGGGGGTTGAATATAAATTTAATTGAATTCTGCGTATCGTATCGGCTAAATTTACAACCTCATCCGATATTTGTGTACATATTATCTTTTTAGTTACCTTTGGACATATATGATCTTTGCGAATGAATTAAGTTCGTAATAAACAAACGAAAACTTCCGTATTGACGCCCTAGTGGCGCAGTGATCTAACAGATGGTTCCGGGTTCGAATCCCGGTGAGGTATGCTGTGTTTCACTTACGGCACTGGCTCTCTCACTTCCTTGGGAATAGGGCTCTGAAAATTGGGTCCGGCGCCTGCTTATGTCCGACGTTTTGCTCACGGTTGTTGTTAAACGCTCCTTTCTCTCCAGCTCTTTGGGGAGCGTTTTATAATTTGTGAGGTGGTCAGCTTTATATCTGTTGCAGAAGTTTTGTGCATGACTCTGTTCTTAGAAAATGTACGGTGACTGGTAAACTGATGAATCTGTTAAATGCCAATCACCAGAAAATTATATAAAATGTCCACTGTTGAAAGGAAAGGGGAAAACATATTTATAGTACGTGGTTTATGTTAATGTAGAAAGTATTTGCCCTATGAAAAGGATGGCATTGATGATGGAACATTTGACGCGTTGTTTTTAAAAAACGTAGAACGAAATGTGAGATAAAGAAAAACTCACAGGCGAACTTCGAATTAATATTTTTCTTAACTTATAAGCTACTCATATTTCAACAATGAGAATAAATGGTTACTTAATCATTTATAGTGACTGATTATAAATCACGAATACTAATAACGCATGTGTTGCATAAGTCACGCTACGCAATGCTTTCTTCGTTAAGGGAATTCAATAGTTTTCCAACGACTACGTTAAAATTCACAATATATAAGCACTTACCAAGTCATCAGCAAAAGTAAGTATAATATGCGGTTGCGATACAAAATTACTGTTCGATGGCACACAACAAACGGCCAGCATCAAGAAAGAAGTAATTTTTACCACAGCCGGCGGCATGACTCGAAGTTAGCTGAATGCAAACAGCGGAACAGATATATGTGGTTATTACTCTTGTAAAGAACGTCAGTTTCGTGCTCTTAGAAAGTCGTGACATTTCGATCTCTAAGGCAGAAAAGAACAATCCTGCAACTACCGACATCAGAAGAAATATGTTTTTATAACCTGATCGGTGAAAGAGCAAATCCATAAAGCAAAGCAAGAATTATGTTTTGAAGCGGAAGTTTGCATACGTAATTACCTTTGTACTCGCGGAAGCGCACGTCGTATTTCTGTTTTTCTTCTTCGGCGATAACTTATGATGAAATTAATCATGGTTTTTCTCACTAAAGAGACAAAGAGGATGTGTGTTTTTAATTTCTTTCTCTTAAATTATTGTTGCATTCTTAACGTATTTGAGCTAAGAAGATATTCATCATGACGAAGAAAAACGTTTATTTTTTGTTTTCTGCTTTATACTTTTCTCAAAACATTCCTGCATATTGTTACAAGACAAGAATAATATGCTTTTCTATTTTCTAGGTTAAGACAAGAAATAGCCTTTAATAAAAATATAGGACACAAAACTTTATTTGTTTAGTAAAATCATGCAATGCATTGATTATGATATGCTTTCCAACATACCAGAAATCATTACTCAAGTTATGAGGATAATGGCTGCGGAATAATTCTCGGTCCTGTGCCCTGACCTTTGATCTCATTTCGATGATATTCAACTGAACGAGTTCAGTATAGCTCCGAAATAACAGGATAACGTTTTGTCGCAATCGAAGCATGTTTAGGTAAGTTATGATGCATAAGATCTATGGAATAGATCCCGTTCCTGTATCCTAACCTTTGACCCAATTTCGCCCATTTTCAATAGGATTCGTCCCCAGGCAGACCCCTACAACATGCTAACATCTCATCCAAATCGAAGCATTTTTAAGTTAGTTATGACTCATAAGAGCAGTAGAATGCAATTCACTACTATGTCCCAACCTTTGATCCCACGTCACACATTTCTAATAGGGATCCTTTACAGATGGTCCCCTACGACATACTAAATTTTCATCGAAATCGAACCATATTTACGCTTGTTATGACGCATAAGGACAATGAAATGGATCCTGCTCCTATGTCGTGACCTTTGACCCCACTTCACCCATTTTCAATAGGTTTCATCCTCAGGTGGTCCCCTGCCGCATACTGAACTTTCATCGACATCGAACCATATTTCCGGACGTTATGACGCATAAGGGCAATGGAGTGGATCCCGCTTCTGTGTCCTGACCTTTGACCCCACTTCAGCCTTGTTCTATAGAGTTCGTCCCCAGGTGGTCCCCTACGACATACTAAAATTCCAACGAAATCGAACCATTTTTACGCGAGTTATCATGCGGAAAGGCAGGCAGACGGACGGACTGACAAAGCTGGAGCATATACGCTTTTTCAACCTTCTGCTGGAAAGCGTAAAAAAAGCAGGTTTATTTCTATACAAGTTAGCAAAATCATCCAATGCATTGATTATAATACGCTTTCCAACATACCAGAAATTATTACTCAAGTTATGAGGATAATGGCTGTGGAATAAATCTCCTTCCTGTGCCCTGACCTTTGATCCTATTTCGATGATATTCAACAGAACCGGTTCAGTATATCTCCGAAATAACATGCTAAAGTTTTGTCGCAATAGAAGCATTTTTACGTAAGTTATGATGCATAAGAATAGTTCCCGCTCCTGTGTCCGAACCTTTGATCCCATTTTGCCAATTTTCAATAGGATGCGTCCACGGGCACGGCTTCTACAACATACTTACATTTCAACCAAATAGAAGCATTTTTACGTACGTTATGGCGCATAATGGCGATGGAAGTGATTCCGCTCCTATGTCCCGACATTTTGATCCCATTTCGCCCATTTTAAATAGGTTTGTTCCCAGATAGTCCCCTACCACATACTAAAATTGCATCGAAATCGAACCTTTTTTACGTTAGTTATGACGCATAACAGCAGTGGAATGGATCCCGCTCCTATGTCCGGACTTTTGACCCCATTTCGTTCACTTTCAATAGGGTTCCTTCTCAGACGGTCCCCTACCACATACTAAAATTTCATCGAACTCAAACGATTTTTACGGGAGTTATCGTGCGGACGCCATACACACACAACGCGTGACGTAATGAGGCAGATGGGAATTGCGACCATCTGCTCGCAAGAGTGGGACGTCATAAAACTTTGGTAGGATCCACACATAACGCGTGACGTAATGAGACAGATAGCGTGACCGCGCCGCAACATTCTCAATCGCGAGATTGTGACGTCATAAGATTTTTAAGCATGGGTCACATTAATGGGACGACGTCATGACACTAAAAACGTTATAATTCTGGGTCTTTATTTAACACACTTAACGAATTTTCCTAAAGTCGAGATCAAGCTAAATGGATTTCTAATACCAGAAAAGGGTAGGTTAACGACTTTCATCAAAATACATAGAGCCGTTTTCAAAATAAAATTTACATACATAAAAAGTGCTCTTTTAATAGTATGGGATAAGAGCGATGGAATGAATCCCAATCCTATGTCCTGACCTTTGACCCCATTTCGTCCATTTTCAATAGGGTTCGTCCCCAGGTGATCCCCTACGACATACTACAATTTCATCAAAATCGAACCATATTTACGCAAGTTTGGACGCATAATAGCGGCGGAATGCATTCGGCTCGTATGTCCTGACCTTTAACCCCACTTCACCCATTTTTAGCAGGGTTTCTTCCCAAATTGTCCCTTACCACATTTAAACATTTCATCGACATCGAACCATATTTACGCAAGTTATGACGCATACCGGTAATGGAATGGATCCCGCTCCTACGTCGTGACCTTTGACCCCATTTCGTCCATACTAAACAGGGTTCGTCCCCAGGTGGTCCCCTACCAACTACTGACATTTCATCGAAATCGAACCATTTTTACGCGAGTTATCGTGCCGACTGTCAGACGGACGGGCAGACAGACGGACAGACGGACGGACAAAGCTGGAGCATATACGCTTTTTTAACCTATGGTTGGAAAGCGTAAGCAACATGCTTATGCATTTTATATGCAAAATCAAGAAACGGCATGAAGTGGAATATAGTAACAGAACTTAATTTTTTTGGTTCTGAACATAATTCACATTTCAGAACATCCTTGAATATGGTAACAAGATGAAAAGAATATTCTCCTTCATTTTTTAAGAAAAATCAAGAAGTGGCATGTAGTTTTTATATAAAGGGAGGAAGAGCTTCCCTCTGTGTACATTGGTATACAGTTCATTAAAGCAGTATGATAATTATTAGAATTACAAGCACTGGAGTAGAAGCATTAGCTTCCAAACTGATGCAAAAGAGAAGCAAACATTCAAGAAAAAGTTACAGGCCTGGTACACTGCTTGTACCTTTGAACAAGCGCTCCACAAATGGTCAATGATAAACCTGTTTAACATTCGGTTATTGTTTCCATTTAAAATATCCTCTGCTTTCCCAGCAATTATCATAGCTGCAATGTAGGTATTACCAGAAATGGCTTTAGGCATTACAGATGCATCAACGACTTCCAGTCCATCGATACCTTTCACTCTGCAAATGACGACATAATGCAGCTCATTCATTATGAGTTAATATTTCAAGTAATCGAAACGAAAACAAACAAGAAAGGTATTTTCATTGACACTACTACGTAACGGAATTAGGTTTACATTAAATAAAAAGAGCACCTAAAGTTGGTAAAATGGTATTTAAAAAAATTAAAGTACAAAATTATTTATCTTTTTGTGACACACGATTCCTCAAATTTGTGAATTGTGTTTATCTAAGAAGGAATAACTCTGCCAAAGGATAAATGTCTGTAATTGGAAGCATAAGCTAAAAAGCCAGCACGAATTTATCAACTGAATAACTTTTTAGGAGAGGTGGGTCAATCATGTGATCTATACTTCAGAAGAAAACATTTGCGACATCCAAAATGGTGAAAAGTAATTAAAATATCGGAGGTACAAAAACGCATACGTCAATGGTAATTCATTTGCACGAAAATCGGTGTTTTGCGTATTGTGTGCCTTTCTATCACTTGGAGGTACCTAATGCATCATACACATCGTTCAGTGTCTCCGTTTTAGCACTTTTAAAGAAAAAGCTTGGCATGTTGATTCGAATATTTTTCCGGCGCACAATCATCCTGCTAGGTGGACGTACGCTGTATTAATCTACTGGAGCTGAAATTGTAATTCAGTAAAGGTACCGATGATGGCATAGTATTCAGTATAAAATTGAACCAAAGCAAAATATATACATTGAAAAGCTGAAACGTTATTACCACCTATCTAATAAGATGTTTGTCTCCTACGTGTCCCAAATCAGCTGTCACCCGGTGAGGCATTGTCTCTAAAATATTTCTAGATGTGTCTCGTTGTGTTTGGTGCCAAAACGTTACCGACAGATCCTTTAAATCTTGCAAGCTACATGGTTTAATCGCCGCAGATCAGATCTGCTGTTCAAACACCAACACACAGACGCTAAAATGGATTTACGTCTGAACAATTTGGAGGCCAGGGCAATGCCTGAAAGTCTTCCTGATATTCCTCAAACTATTGTCGAACAATTCAGGAGGTGTTGTATGGCCCATTACTCTGCGGAGAAAAGGCTCTCACTAGAGGAGAACACTGTTGCCATGATAGAATGTACCCGGTCTACGTATTTAGGCAGTTAGTAGACGTCATATTTTCTTGCATGGGAATGACGGGACCCACACCTACCCAGCAGATCGTTGCCCGAAGCATTACACTGCGTCTGCTGGTTTGGTTTCGCCCCACGGTGGATCCTAGTGCCAAGACGTGCAACAGAAAACAAACAGATTCATCTGAACAGGGGGTCTTCTTTCAATCATTCAAGGTCCAGCTTTGAAGCTCGTGTGCTCATTGTAGTCGTTTTTCACGGTGAACTGAGGTTAGCAAGTGCAGTCGGAGAGGCCTGCGGCTTCGCAGCATTATTTTCAGCACGGTTGTATTGTGTTTTGTGGAGCATTACTCCGGTCACCTGCATTCAAATTACAGGCCAGTTGCCACACAGTATCCCTTCTTTTGCCTCGTATCATACGGGATAGCCTTCGCTCACATCTAGCATCATCGCGCCTTCTGGGCTGTTCTTGATTTTTAAGCTGCTCGTACCAATGTCTGAAAGTACTTATCACGGCTGACCGTGGGCAACCCACAATCCTTACTGTCTCGGTAGCGCTGCGACCCAGTCGTCTGGTCTTTATAATTTGTCTTTTGTCAAACTGGATTAAGTCCGCTACCTTTCCTAACTGATGAACAAGAATAACAATGAACAGAGCTCAGTATGATGTGTTATTTACACAGTTTCACGATCTTCACACGCGCCGTCGTTTATCTCCAGTTTCTTCGATACACATAAAGACGCGCTGGTCGTAATGTCTTGGCTCTTATTTTCGCCCTTTACAGCAGCACTTGGTAATGGCTACGTAAGATTTGGTAGTATGGGTGGGTTGGAGGCATGAGAGGACCCAATGAAGAAAATGAGAACAATCTCCATATTACGATACTGCCGCCGCTGGCCTGTTTCCATCATACCTTGTAATTTGAAGCAGCTGCTTACCCGTACCTCCCTATTGCGCAGACATCCGTTAGCATCTTCGAAATTCACCCTCTACACACCAAACCGCTGCACCATTGCCATCCCGTCACGATACTTCCAAGCCCAATGCAACAGGACATATTGAAGATGGTCGTTAAACAACGAATACATTCTGTTTTTGTTTGTCGCCAACTGAGGGTCCGCTGGGCATCTGTTGTGCGAAAAGTGCATCTCAACTGGTATTCCGTGTATATACAGGAGGGAATGTGCTTTTCACTCTGCTCTACAGAACTTCCCGCAGTGCCTCGATGACATTCAAGTTAAGTGGTTGAACTGGCAACAGCAGATGTTAAAGTCCATCTTGGTGCTCCCCAAACCAAGTATGAACCGTTCAGCTGTGTCAGTGGACGCACTATTACTTTAAAAATGACATTATTGTTGAGGAACAACATTTTGACCACAGGATGTATCTGATGTATTTGAATGTCCAAGTACTCGCTGGAAGTAACTTGATAATGTATGGTAATGATGAGGCTAGCAGAATACCAAGATACAGTCCTCCAAATCGACACAGATCGAACCCCATGTTTGAGAGTAAGGACCAAACATTCTGAACAGTACGCTTCCTTGGGGGTCTTCAGAAGTAAACCGTACATATTGTTGGGAATAATGTAAATGAGGACACATCGGATCATATTACACCTTTCCAATCGTCAGCTGTCAACGTTTTATGTTCGTGTTACCATCTTTTGCGCATCGTAGCGTTGGTTTCTGTGATTAAAGGTTAAGTAATCGCACTTCTTTAATCGATGCTGGCTTTATAAAGTTTTCTGAGGACTTGTTTTCCAGAAACAATTTTTCCAGATGGCCATTGAGTTCTGCTGCAACTTTTGTCTCAGACGTTCTCTGTTGTTTGGACACAATCTTTGTTAGTGTTCGACTGCCCCTCTTATTCAATATCAGTTTTCACCCACTATTATTCACCAATGAAGTCATTCCGTGCCTTTATTACTGTGGAGACTGTTGTGCTTGAAAACCAAATGGTTTGGCTGTTATTTTTTGAGATACTCTTGCTAAATATAGTCCCACGGTTTGCGTGCTTTAGAATTCGTACAGGTCACCCATTCCACTGACCCCTTGAACGGACCGTTGCTGAATACAACTTGTACTACACTGGCATTCAATTTGGAGAATATACACTAAAGTGCCAGAAAAACTGATACACCAGTCTAATACTTGGTAGGGTCCCCACGGGAGCGCAGGACTGCAGAAATACGACGGGGTGTGGACTCCACTAAATTCTGGAAATAGTGCTGTAGGCACTGCACACCATTTTTCCTGCAGAGCGTTCCACAATTCGGGTGTATTACGAGGTCTCGGATTCCTGTGTTCTATAGCGCGTTGCATGGCATCCAAATTGTGTTCTACCACTTTCAGATATGGGGACTTGGGTGGGAATGGCAACACCCCAAACTCAGATGAATGCTCCTGCAACCCTATTGTGGCTTCCCGACACTTGTGCGGAGGTGCATTGTTCTGTTGGGACAGGCCCAACCCATCAGCATGAATGGGTGTAACTCGTCAGAAAGGATGCGCATATAGCGTTGGCCGGTCACAGACGTTTGTAAACGTACCAGGGGTCCCAGTGAAGTGCAGCTAAACCCACCCAATACCATTACGAACCCCCAACCAGCCGGTACAGTTCCCTGTTGACAGGCGGGATCCATGGCTTCATTGGGTTTGACCCACACACGAATCCTTCCATCTGCCCGATATAGTTGGAAACGTGACTCGTCAGACCAGGCTACTTGTTACCGGGTTATCAAGTGTCCATTGGCGGTGTCACCGTGCCCAAGCGTAGCGCATAGCTCTGTGTCGTGCACCCATCAAGGGGACTCGAGTTGGGTGACGGCTCCCAAAGACCATATCGTGAAGGGTACGTTGCACAGTCCGGACGCTGATGTTTGTTGAGGCTCCAGCATGAATTCCGAAGATACCAGCGAGAGTGTTGCACGTTTATCGCATGAAACGATTCTTGGCAGCAGAATATGGTCACTTTCATCCAATGTCTTTTTACGGCCACATTGGTATCGTAGCTTGGAGGTTTTGCCGGAATTCTTGTAGCCACGGTACACCCTTGAAATGGCCGTCCGTGAAAATCCGAATAATTTAGCAGGATATTCGGCCGTATTTAATGGCACCACGACAGATAAATCCATTGGAACGAATTGCCAACTAAATATCTTACCATCCCTTAATGTTGCTTTGTTTCAGCAAAAAATATCAAAACATCGTGAAAATTCGTTATTTTTTGGGGGCTTAAACACCCCTGTGGACAACTCAATTGGCTCTAAGTAGTTGCCCGTCCTAATTTAGGGCGAGATGCTCCAGAGAAAGGAGAGAGACAAACCTAAGATCCAGAGAAGCGCCATAGAAGCGTCATAGGACAAACCTAAGATCCGTGACTCATCGTGATTCGAACTGAAACCCATCTGTGAAGAATTGTCAGAATCAAGCGCTTAGACCATTACGGCACTGAGGTTGCCATTTTGTAAAACTATGAAACATTATTCTTTAATCCTCATGAACGGGCTTGAACTTTTTACCTTTTATTACGTAGGTATGCCAAAATTTGCTTCAATTTGGTTTACATCTTTTGAAAGTATCGAAAGATAAGTTACAATTTGTTTTATTTTATGCAGCTTTTAACGAAGAGTGGAATGTAAATCTTGTTGTCAAAAATTTTGACGACATGATTATTGAAAGAAATTACGTCAAGACATAGAAAGAACATATGTGTTACGCAGTACATATTACATTGAAATTAAAATATCGCGTTCAGTCGATTCCTTAGAATTTCACACCATGCTGTTTGTGGTTACGTGTCAAGTAAGAAAATGTGTTCAGAATAGGACTACATTTTAATTTGAAGACTCTTGACCATTCTTATTATATGTGGCTGTTGTTTACATTCTAATAGATGTGTCGGAAGCACCATTACTCCAGTCTGTTTTTGCTGCACTTTAGTGAGAAAATTTCAACATATTTTCCTGTTATTATTTTTTATGTATTCAACGTTAGTTTTCCTGCGTATTTTTAGTTTTGCAGGTTACTTTTCATGCTAAGATACTACTCTTTTTTTATGAAATTTTATTATTCGCAGCAACGATACCTAGTGACCAGCGGAATATCATATCTCAACAGCAGCCTTGTAGACAGGTGTCACAAAAAACAGAGATTTAAAGCTTTATTCGGAATAAGATAATTTCGTTAGATATAGGTTTAGTTCAGTTTCTTGAAGGAGGAGATGTTGAAAATCGCAATGAAGGAAGCCCTCACTTATGATAGACTCTCACTGGACACCGTACGCGTTTTTATTATTATTTTACACATTTAGGAAATGGATGTAATTTTATGAATTTTTCTAATTTTTTCTACGTCAATTTCTTTCTTCCTGTTTTCTATGTTATTTGTTTCTGGGAAGAATTAATTTCTTCACTTTTTTGTAAGATTTTCTTTTACTCTGCCCTCACATTTACACTACAATTATACCATTATGTTATTTTCGGAAAATAAGTCCTAACATCTGTGTTCCGCATGTTACGCATTTCAACCAGATGAGTGACGTTAGCTCAAATTCTATTAAGTTCTTTCTTTTACACTGTAATTTAACAAAATACACTTTATGACTTTTGAATATTTACAATGATTTCTTTATTTTTAGTTATCTCATCCTTATGAAAGAAATTTGATACACTCATTTCCGTGTCGAATCGAGGGCCAGCTTGGTGTTATTATTTTTACTAAAGAGAATCTTAATATTCAGAAAATAAAATGGTGTAAGAAGGGGATAAATCTAAATATTGTTGAATGCAAAATAAAATCGTTTGAGACGAGTTTTTTTATAGCATGTACTTAAGCGTTAAAGAGTAAATGTGATGTACCTTATAGTCACTGAGAGAGAATTTCATTTATCAAATTACCTTTTGCATATGTGTTTCCACTTAGATTATTTCTGCTGTCAGTATTTAAATTAAAAAATAAAATATTTAAAATCACAATCAGCAGAACTTTTCACTGGAGGATTCCATTAAATAAAATTTGAGAACTTAGTTGTTTTAAATTTATGTAAATTTCATTCATGGCCATCAACAGGAAATTGAACACGTAAAAGCATACTACAGAAGTAATGGGTTTCAGACTATGTTCTTTGTAACAGTTGAATGGATTTTTATGTCGCAAGGGCAATGTTTGGCCAAAGGGCACCTCTTTGTAACAGAAGTTCTTACCTAAACGACCTGCTAACTTAAGTGCAGCGTTAACTAAAAGACTATAGTTGTAGTGCTGATATGAATGGTAATGGCTTCGGCAACATGAGCTGCAGCTATCCGCGGTTGTAATTAAGTCGTTTTCCTGAATCATCCGTTCAGAAGCAACATTGCCTCTTTAAAATCAGGATAATCTTACACGCAGTACGCCTTTTTTTGAGGTCACGGGCTATGGTAATGTACGATTCTATCCATTTAGCAAGTCGATATCTAGTCTCATGACTTCGAAGCCAGAAAACATTATATTTTAAGCATACGAGAAGGAAACAAAGAAAATAAAGACAGGCAGTGAAACACGTACAGGGAGTGTTTGGGATGAATGCTTTTGTACAGCTACTAGAAGGATTTTTATTTGTGATATTCAAAAGTACGATGATAACGAATGAGAAGTGCAGTTCCGAGTACATAATACATGCTCTATTTTTGGTTTTTGTAAGCAGGAAAGTTAATTTATGGGTCATCATTAGGAAACTGAACATTTAAAAGCATACTACAGATGCTTTCAAGAATTCAGTTTCCTAATGATGGGAGGTACGTAACGACGTGCAGGCAAAGTACAACTTTGAAATGGAAAGCTATAGAAAATAAACAACAGGAATCAGAGTTACATAGGTTAAAAGCCTGCAGTTTACAAAATGAAAAATATGCTATTTAAAATTGTTCTATAAGTTGGGGAAATTTCGTTCAAGAGGCACTAGTGTCTCCACCTACGAACAGCGTGCTGGGAAAGGGTTTTTTTTTTTTTTTTTTTTAGTTAGGGTATTCCAAAGAATGTTTTTCCATATTGTACAATTGACCACTTTTATATAGATAGGCGGACTTTTACCACGTTCTTGTAGGACTTCAAAACTTTAAATTTTTGAGACATTCTGGGCTCACCACTAATTTTTCCATTCGTGAGCATGAGCATAGAGTTATTACTGGTCGGCTCTTGACCCCGTACCGTAAAATTTATTCATTTATGCGAGAGGGTTTGAAGCGATTAATTTCTAATAAAAACTTACATTGTTTAACAGCATTGTTTTTATCATTTTGTAAAGTCCCTTCCGATTATTGTAATGCAATGTAATGTATTAACTCTGTTATTGAGAATTTAAACATAAAAAAGTGTATAATCACCATAGGCCCTCTTCTAAAACATTTACTGTAAAATTATTATGTCAAACTTCCATGCATTTGCTTAGCTGGAAATTGGTAGAGCTATAGAAATGTAAATGAATTAATAAGGAATTTCATTTATTTTCCGCCATTTCAGTTTTGGTGGGACAAATATGCATTTAAATGCTTTTTATCTACGTGACGAGGTACATAAGAAGCCACCCCGTGTTCTTTACCAAACTTCAATGTTATAAAGAAGGCAAATTTAAGGTAGGATATTGGTCTGTACCTGAATTTCATTTGTGGATTGTATTCTCTGTGAAAACCTGGGTCAACCTCGTTTTGTTGATTTCCTAACAAAGTATTTATATTTATTTATTTTAATATTTAGCATTTGGGTACCATTTTTTGTTTTATGCATATTTGTGCCAAAAAACCATTAAATAGAGTTGGGTGTTTGAGCTTGCATCTATTATCTTTAGTAAAGTGTGAATTAAATTACCTTTTTAATTTTGAGCTGCTGAGAAAAAGCTGCTAAAGAAATAGAAAAATTATATATAAAAACTGTTTACGTGATACCTTTTTCAAATTATATTTAAATACTATACTGCAAAATTTGACGTCGTTGCGGTTACTGCTCACATATTCTACGCTTTCCTCACGGCAACCACATGAGCCTCTCGTGATAGGAAACATATAATTTGTTGGTGGTAACAGCCCTGATGGGAAAGTAAAAAAAATGTGCGCAAATTAGTGAGTTAGAGAAATATATGGAATCCCGATTAAGAAGAAGCAATAAGCTCGCCGAGTACAAATTTGCCTGACCGTTAATGGTGCACCACGTTAAAATAACAAGGCTCTCCCTTTCCACCGCAGCAGCAGAAAGGAAGCAAACAACATTACTACAAGTTCTTTGCGAATTCATAGTATTATGTTTCATCATCTTCCTTAAAATCAACCATTATCATTTCACTACTGAATGAAAGTCCTCACAGGACTCTTCGACAAATTTCTCTCTTGTGCCAGTCCCCCATCAAGGTCCCTCAATTTTGCTTTGGGATTTCACCCGCCTATATCCCATATGGTCTTGGTCTGAGTCTTTTTTTCTTCACATAGCTTTATAGAAATATACGAAATCTTGTAATACAGCTGTGTATTTCACTTGTTTATACCTCGGCAATTCTTTTAGCAATACGAACATCCCACTCCCAGTTCAAGGAATTTTCCTTGATCATCATGTCATCGTGTCCTATCATTCTTGTGATTCATGTTTTCCTTTTCATATCATTCGTCTTCCTACAAAACATATGCTTGTTTTCCTGCTTTTTCGAAACTGCTTCTACCACTACGAGCGGCTGCCAATATAAATGGATATATACCTTTGGTACATGCTTTGAAGGAAGCACTATGCACATTCATTGTATAAGGAATCTGAGGAATTACGTGAACTTTGTCAGTGTATTTTTGTTGTCGAACATGACGGTGTTACGAGGAAATTATTGCGGAAAGCGTCGCGGAGACTTTACAAAGTCTTCGCGGAGCATCAGGGCTCCGCGGAACATTCTGTGAGAACCTCTGACATAGAATCATGTTGTGATACCTTTGTCACGTTAATTACAAATATCAGATAAATTTGAAATTTACGTGATGTACAATACTGGTAAATGTTTCCTCTCGATATTTCACGATGTCTACAAGTTCCAAATATTTAGAATTTTTATTTATTATTTTTTACACAGACGTGAAAACAAACACATATACCCACGTTTTGACGTATTAAATACTTGAGAATGACGTTAGCAATTCTGCATGATTACAATCACAGTACGTATAACTTTCAAACCAAACCGATAAAGTCTTGCGTCCACAGTTCAAAAAGAACAATTAGCACTGATTTTTGTAAAATGATTTTTACAAGTCCTCTCTTAAAATATAAATTACCGATGTCGCGACTATTTGGCCCTCGACAGAAGTACTATATGATTTTTTCAGAATTTTCACTGAATTCAAGTATCTCGTGGTAGCAATATTCTTCATCACACGTTTTTAAAATACGATTGATTGACTTTAACTGGTTGGCTGTTTTCCGTTTTTAATTTATTCAGAATCTTATAGCATTGTGAATTTAAGGAGTTTTATTTTTTAACCGCGTCAATGATGCAATATTATTTGTTACACTTTTCCAGATGTGCTGATACTATAGTGTGCTAAGAAGAAGAAATGCGAAATAAAAAATGCGGTAAATTATTTTAGATCCAAAATGAGAACATGGTCCGAGGGCTTCAATATGCGCTGCCCTATTATTTATATCAGGACAGCTCGATTTCTACAAACATCTTTATTTACAAAGATAGCAAGGCTGTGCGCTGAAATCGTTGGTTCTTATAACGTGTTTAATCTTTATTTTTTTCTCTAAATGTCCATGATTCTGTCTGCCAAATGTTATTTAAAGCAGTAACCAGTTCGTAACCATTAGGACTACCCAATTAGTCCCAGTGAGTCCTTATAGGGGTCGGCTCAGGAATATTTGTTGCCCATTTATTCTTTGGAAAACCCATGTCCTCATACAGGTGTGTAAGAAATGGGAAAGTACGATATGGTGCACTGATCTGCTGATGGAGCTATCACACTTTCGTTAAGTACTGTCTCAAATTTTGGCATTGCAGAACTATCAAGCTCGCAAAGGTAGAGAAGCTGACGATCATGAAAGTTGGTTTTAAATAACGTGAAAATATTTCATTTCGTAGAATGTACGTTTATTAACCAGCGCTTTGTGGGAAACCACTTTCAAAGGACTTTCTCGAAATTCCCAGTAAAGCAAAAGTTCACCAAATAGAAAGAAATTTCATGAACACAAATGCTCTGAATTATCAAATTGCAGTATTTCTAAAATGACGAGCTCCTGAAACACCTGATTATATCATACCTCTCTCAGACTAAATCCTATGCCATCAAAGAACAGTAGGCCAGATCAGATTGCACATGCAAAATTTCACATCTGCTACAATGTGTGAGTTCTCGCCTTCATTCCATTTAAAAATTTCAGTCTTAATGTGAAGGATTATATCAGTGGTCAGAAAGTATGATTTTGAAATTTCTGGGGTATGCTTGCCACAATGGAAGACGGAAATATACCAGAAATCACCAGATTTAGTGACTGCTCTCACGTTCCGTTATAGAATATTTAATAACCTTTTTTTATTATACTGTTACACCAGACAGTTTTAGAGACACCACAATGAGCTTTATATTTTTCTTGAATAACAAGAAAATTAAAACACAGTTTTACCAGTCATTTACACTCAACGTCCAAAAAATAGTTACACCCAGTAGGAAGTGTCGGATTGCAATGCTATTCCGGACGTAGGTAAATGTTACCAGGGACAATAAATGAATAAACATTAAAACTGATGTGGGCTACATTTACTGAACTACAAGCCAAAAAGAAGTGTTTCTCAGTATGGCGTCAGGCCGCCATGATTGCTCACACAGCATGCCTGGCTATCAGTATGGAGCTGTACAGGTTCCTAATGGTGTCCTTCGATAAGCCATTACATGCAGCTTGAATCTTCTCACGCAGTTCTTGCACATTGTGCGGTAGGGTTGGAGTATGGATAGCGCGTTCAATAACATCTCACACGTTTTCAGCTAGCGATAGGTCTGGCGATGCAGCTGGCAATGGCAGAGTGAAAGTGCCTTGAAAGCAAGCTCAAGATAGGGCAGCAGTATGCGGATGAGCGTTGTTTTGTTGGATAATCGTACCAGGTGTCACCGTCAGTTTCCATTATATCAATTACTCATTGTGAATTTTTACGAAAATAGTTCATAATGACGATTTGTAAAAAAATTGTGAAATCTTATCATGCCCGTAATCGTGTGACATTGAGTTGTGTAGAGGAGCTGTTCCTAAGCAGGTAAAACAAATTTTGTAAACTTAAAAACTTCTGGGAGCACATCAAGAAAATTAATTCCACTGATGAGCTATTACGTTATGACTATCCGCAGCCTAAAGGAATGAGCGCGACTATAGACCGAGAGGTGTCGAAAGTGAAGTTCACAGAGCCGTATTATACAACCCGGGGACCAGCTTTGGGTTAGTACAGTGTTCTGAGTTAGAATGGGAAAAACTGCCGATTTATCGGAGTTTGATAAAAGACGAATTATGATGGCACGGCTCATCGGAACAACAATCTCGGAAATGGCGCATTTTTGGGGGTGTTCACGTGCCGCTGTAATGAGTACGTATCAAAAGTAGTGCACAGATGGCCAAACGATGAACTCTCTTCCAGCCGTGTGTCGTCCACAGCTCACTGATGCCAGAGGGGAAAGGGGACTGTCGCGCATTGCTCGCAGCGACCGAAGGACCACAGTGCGACAAATCCCCGCTGCTACAAAAGTGATGATCAGTGCAATGTGTCACAACACACAGTTCATCTTAGCCTTTTGCGCACGGAACTGCGTAGCCGAAGACCCAGCGGGTACCCCATTCTTACTGCGAGTTATCGCAAACAACGCAAGAAATGGACCCAAGATAATCGATATTGGCTCGTGGATGATTTGAAAAAATTATCTTGGTCTGACGAATCAAGGTTCCTGGTGCATCACGTAGATGGTTGAGCGCGTATACGACGAGTACCAACGCAGGCTATGGCATCTAGATGCACTGTTTGGCGGAAATAGGATGGCGGCGGCGGTGTTTTTCTGTGTGTGATGTTTTATTGGAACAATTTACGCCGCATATTACAATAGCACAGTCCCTGATAGGTGTCGTGTATCTGAACATCGTTGCGGACCAAGTTCACCCATTCATGGCAATTGTGTTTCGAGTTCGTGATGGTCATTACCAACAGGAAAATGCGCCATGCTACAGTTCCAGAATCGTCAAAGAATGGTTCAAGGAACATGTTGGTGACTTTCTGTTAATGTCCTGACTTCCAAATTCAACTGACGTGAGCCCAATCGAACATTTGTGATTCTACTTGTTATAGCGGGTTCGCTTTCAACCGCCACCACCCGAAATGTACGGGAGCTGGAGGATCTACTGTTGATATTGTGGTGCTAGGTACCCCAGATACCTGTCGCCACCTCATCGAATCCATGCCTTGCCGAGTGGCCGCTGTGTTTCCCGCTAAAGAACGTCCTACAGTATATTAGGTAGGAGGTCATAATGTAATGACTCATCGCTGTATATCTAACTAAACAGCAATTCATCCAATTAAATACGAAATATCTGAAAGTCTGCACCCATCATGATCACAAAATTCCTGTTTCTTTGATTCACTGACATTCGTTTTCCCACCAGGAATAAAATATTGAACGTGTATTTAGATATTAAAAATCAACAAATTTTCTGTTACAAAATAGGAAACAAAAATGACCTGAGAAACTGAAATGAAAAAATTTGGCGATGTGCTTCTCATATCATTTGCTATAAATTACATTTCTGATTTCAAGTCAGCAGAGCCTAAGTTAATTGTTAAAACCAACTACGATATAATTATTAATTTTTGAACACAAATTAAAATGGAGTGCATAAGAAGAACAGAGACTGATGAGTTATTACTTTTACTTCTGCTTTGAATTTTCAAGCGAAGCAGAAATGGAATAACATTCATTAAAAAATATTCACGAACATTTATTGCAGTTTCAATATCGTTTGAAAAAATACATTCTTTGCATGTAGACAAATAAAAACAAAGGAATTTTTGCCAGTAATTGGAACTACTTTTAAACATAATTGAAACATCAGTTGGACTAATACTTCCACAAGAGCACAAAACACTGTTGTGTTGGAAACTTCAAAAACAACTTTTATCAATATTTAAAATTCTTCCTGTCAAGTTGTTTTGGATTACTTTTTAAAATGAGAACCATATAATTGTAAACTAGGACGGTAAATCAGGATAAAACAGGATTTTCTTTTCGTTTTCCAGTTTTCTCCATTGTGAGTCAGCATATACAACACCGAAAACATCCAAGTGAGAGAATGATTTCGTTATTGTAATGAAAGTGAGATGCGCACGTATGCCGCCTAGTATAATCACTAATAATTTAAGGCAATGTTACCTGACCATTATTTACCTAAATGTTTTAAGAACTTTATACTTTTTAAAAGGAATCCCACATGAAAAATTGGACAAGAAGTATATGAAATATTTTTCGGAGTAAATTAGGAGGGTGTCACAGATAAATTACTAAACAGTTTTATTTTGGTAATATATGTACATACTTTTTATATAGCTAAAGCGCTGCATTTTTGTCAAAAACTTTCTTTCCTGTATCTCTCTATTAAAAAAAAAGTAACTGCTGCCGCTGCTGCTGCTGCTGCCGCTGTTTTAGAAATTTTGCGACACTCTTGCGCTCCTAGTTCGCAGCGCAAAACGTATTGAACACAAAAAGTTTGAAATTTACGTCGTTTGTAGAGAATTGTTCGGAGAACACGCTGAAAAAAACCGTTTTTCGATTCTAGTGATACTTCAAGAGCTATTTTTTTTTCAAAATTCAGGTAAGCAAAAAAGTGTTATCAGGTCGCGTTTCAGATACACTAACAGCAACAGAACCACGAAACTTCGTAGGCATGTAGTACCATGACCGAATTTTTGCACCCCGCCGCCCTTTTTTTTAATTTCGATTTAGTATACGAGAAATTAAATTTCTAAATTTTACAAAATTCTCTATTTCGCGATGGTATCCATTTCAAAAAACGGATATATGGTAAACTATAAATCATAACGCATTGCAATTTTTACAGCACGAACTTGCAACTATCGTCTCTTTTTTTAAAAAAAAATAAGAAAATGTCATTTTCTGATGTTTAAGCTTTTTTTAAAGACGCAATAGAAAGAAACGAACGGCTTGTCTGTCTTCACGATAACCACAGATGAACGTTGTGGTCCCATGACCTGCTGCCGTGGTGAAGCAGAGAATTTGTCATGCATATGTTTTGTTGGTAAAGCTATCTCAGTTATTTACTGTAGACGTCGAGTAATTTTGCTTCCTATACTTCCAATGGAAAAACATCTGTACACATTTTCTTCACAATTAATGCTTTCCTAAGGATGTCAATTTGAACATCGATTAAAATAGATTCATTTTATAACTTAGAATACTCTAAAACATAACCATAATTATGTAATCCAACATTTGTTTGTCTACTGACGTCATCAAAGTACAGCTCGCGCCATCTATCTTCTAGTTGCAACACCACCAAAGAAAAATGTTTGATTTTTTATACAATTATGGTTAGGTTTTAGAAAATATTAAATATTCCAAGTTATAATATAAAGTTATTTTGATCGATGTTCAAATTTTGATCCTTAAAACACAATAATTGTGGAACGAAATGTGTACAAAAGTTATTCCCCTGGAAGTATAGGAAGCAAAATTACTTGACGTCCACCTTAACGGTTTAGCATAACGGTTTCCGGTTTACGAAAATGCTTTTTGGACCGCTTTTGTTTTCCTTAGTGGTAAATTTAGTAATTGCTATAAGTTCAAACGACAAAAGTCCGACTTTCCAAAAATTAACGATAGTAAAAAAAAACTCTGAAATTTGGAATAACAAGCCTTATTTGCTTAGACATGCAATAAAAGTTGACATTTATGTGAATTTTCCAGTTTTTATTTCATGGGATATACTTGGAGATCGGGCTGCAATGCCCGGACGCTACCCTGGAAACGAGGGGCGCAGCCCCTAGCTTAAAAAATAATAATATATTTAAAAGTATTGTTGTACTTACGCTGTTAGTTATTGAATGTCACAATTAAATTACCGATCTTCTAATTTTTGTCTTGAATGTGTCAAAAAGTGCCATAAAAGAGATATTTGCTGGGGCTTCTACTTTTCCAGGTTCTCACGTTTATTACCCGTTTATGTATCACAAAAAAAATATGCATTCACTAGTGTGCCAGCTCTGATATTAATCTGCTCGATACCCCAGAAACAGGTGATCGGAAGATAAATTATGAATAAATGTATTATTAAATACTGAGTTCGAAGTTACCAAGCTAAATTAAGTTAAAAACATAGCCTACTGAAAGGAGTAAACGTTCATAACTGATATCACAAATAATTCAAATGTTCGAATTTTGATACAATACTTTATATATATATAATTTCGTATAATTTCAGAAAATTATACGAAAACTAATGTTATATTGTTAAACTTGGTTTCAAGTAAATTCTTTTGATTCAATACTTCATTATAGCACTTACGTTTAAAGCTTATAATTTCCGTAATTTTAAAAAATAAAATGTGTTAACATTTCGAGCAAATCCTTTCGATCGGGCAACGGAAATCAATGGAAAAATTCGCCACGATTATTCTAACGTAAAATAAAAAGTTTCGCCAGACACCATCAAACAAGGAATAATGAAAATATGAATCACAACTAATTTTCCATTTTCTGAAACTTCTGACATAAAACATTTTGCGACTCAGTTTTGACACGCGTAGGATATAATCCGATAAATATCCAGTATATATGTAAATTGTCCACACCCTCCATGTTTGTACAGAAACACAAACAAAATCGATATTGTCATTTCCCGAGGATCGTGATTAATAATCAAGTAAGTGATTCTCAAAGAAGATACCGTTTTTTCGTAAGAACGCAGTATTAATAGTATTTCTATTAAATTTACAGGAGAAAATAAACGGATTGCACGTGCACCTTGTGCCAAAAAAGAAACGAATCGCTCGAGAAATTGTTCGATCCTGATGAAACTCCTCTCGCAAGTTTCTCAGAACCAAATATTCAAGTGATGACGACCAATGAAATGAATAGTAACGCGCCGTTGGGCATGGGAACCAAGCTTTGATATAACAAGAGCAAAGCTCGCACGCAGGGACAATCGCAACAAGGGATTGAGGATGAATTTACCTCCTAAATATGTGGGGGGTCCATCGTTCAATTTTCATTTCGAACGTATGGATTTTTCTGGGTTCTTCGTTTTTTTTGTTTTTGTTTTTTTCAGACGTGTATTTTCGACTGAGGATCACTTAATTTTAGTCCCGTTAGTGGGTTCGAACACAACGTGTTGTTTTCATTGCATTCAAGAAACATTCCAAGCTGATGAATTTAATTTCCTTATCACACCAAGCATTATCCGAATGCACCGGGTAGCGAATAATGAACTGGTATCCCTGACATCAGTTCTATAGTTTGCATCAAGGCAAATGCTATAACCAGCATGAGTGAAATGGTGTTATTTTCTGAACTGGCTCTTTTGGCTCAAATTTACTTCTCATGCCTGATCTTACGTTATATAATTTAGAACGTGCTCGATGCTTTATCTCTTGATAACTGGATGTACGGTTCTATTAGATAAAAACTTCAGCGTTCTGCTAAACATGAGGACGCGAGTATCAGGTCCGTCAGTTCCATAATACGGAGATCACATTCTTTCCGCGCATTCGTTAATTGCTGGGCTCCAAACTCCTCTTTCGGTGCGGCAACCTTCATCTTCTGACATGATATAACATTTCTCTTCTCCGGTTTCATCCAACACATTCGGCGATGTCGTGGAAGGAATGTCATCTTTCACGCAGCTGACAACATCAGCATCGCTCGAAGTCCTTCCATGTATGTACGGGTCGTTTCTTCTGCGGCGGCTATACCTAGTTACTACTAGTTACGTACTGGCAAAATATCCGTGAATCGACTGATACAACTTGCCTTGTGCGTTCTGCCTTCATACCACCCGAGAAACAGCTACGAGGAAGTGGATGGCACGATTCTTTTGTATTTTGGCTGATGTAATAATTTGCACCTTCTCACGTGAACTGCACATCATTAGAGTTTCAGTCCGATCGCATACGTCTGTTGAAAATGTGCAGCATTTTCACATTGCTGCTTGTTGGCAATGCGTAGCATTTTCAACAACAGCAGTGTGTAAATACATGTAACATGAAAAGCTCCAAGAACTGTTTCATTCCAGAGAAAGCATCAGCCCATGAATTGTCGTAGCTTTTCAGGTATCATGACAGCTTACCGAAGTTATTGCAAAGTTGTCTGATATCGCAATATAAGCCAAATTACAAAAGCTTAAATAGCATTCGGAGTAACATGTAAGGCATAGCATATAATTCCAAGAAAAACATACATACGTGTCAATAGATCTAGTTATCTGACATCGTTACGTAAGAGCATTCTGTGTGAAAGAAGTCTTAATAGCCGCCCCAGTGGTCTAAGCGATGTCCTCTGATCATTCGTCCGTCTGGGGTCCAGGTTCGAATTCCGTGAGGCATGAATACTGTGTTTGTCTTACGGCGCTCACTCTCGCTCTTTCCTGGAACCAGTGACCCTAAATTATTGACAGGTGTCTGCTTATAGCCAATTGAGTTGCTTTCGCTGGTCGTTAAACCTCCAATTAAAAAAAAAGTCTTAATATTTAAAGTAACCATTTCACTTAAAGTCGGAAGACCCGTGTTAAACTTCCGCACGGGCAATACCTGAGACGTTAATTGAAAGTCGAGGGGGAAATACACACAAAGCAACCATAAAATTAAGAGTACGTTTTAATCTATTAAAACTGAATAACAACAATCTCTCTGTGAAATGTCCCCGACTTGACTTTACAGAAGAGCGTAATCTTTGTTAGGAGCGACGTAGTTGTGTATTATCAGAAGAATTTACCAAAAAGAAGAACTTTTCATCGATTCTTCCAATTCTGGATTTCTAAAGAGATGTATTGTGACAATCATTTTGCAGCATATTGCTGCGTCTATTTCGAAGGTAGCAGCAACATCACCCCATCCTCTTTAAAGATGAATCGAGGTTAACATGGGAACGATGTGGCTGACGGCTACGCAGCTCATTCTCATCATGGCTCTGTGTATTGTGTTTTGGGCCGCCCCTGTGGCGCAGTGGTCTAAGCGATGGCCTCTAATCATTCGTCCGAAAGGTGTACGGGTTCGAATCCCGGGGAGGCATGGATGTTGTGTTTGTCTTACGGCACTGGTTCTCTCCCTTCCCTGGAACCAGTGACCCAAAATTAGGAACGGGCGACTGCTTATAGCCCATTGAGTTGCTCACGGTGGTCGATAAACCTCCGATCAAAAAAGAAAAAAAAATATTGTGTTTTAGGGCACATTACTCACGTCACCACCATTCAAAATATCAGCGAGCTGCGTCACATAATTTCTTCTCTATGCGCCAACTATACGGGAGCTCACCTGTAGAATCGATAAGACTTAGTTTGTCCACACCTGGTGAAGAGTTAGTGGGTTTTCTCTCCTAGGACTGTTTTTTAAAAATACTAACCACATATGTGACCGTGAGTACTCCACATGTCTTGCCGTCTCAGAAATGCTCTTACCCAGTCGTCCGGACGTCACAATTTGGCCTTTGTCAAACTCAGTTAGGTCAGCTGCCTTCCTCATCTGAAGGATAAGAATAACCGCGACAGATTTCAACATCAGTTGTTATTTATATCACTACATGACCTTAACACGGTGCGTCGTTTACCTGCACTTCCTTCGATTGCACAGAGACACTGTACGCTGGCCATGATGTTTTGGTTCTTTAATGTGTGTATACATAATATAAACGTACATAATATTGCGTACGTATATTTTTTCGTGTTGTAAATTACCAGCCAATTTTATTTAGCGAATACACAGTTAAATCTGTGTGTTTCTACGGGTCCCGATATCCTCTTTATAAGCAGATTTTACTGTTTTAAGTTGAGATATATTTTGCTACTCTTAACGTTTTTCGAGTACACTAGAATCTACTCACATTCTAAATTTCTTTAATGTAATTTAACTTTCATTCATGGAGAAATCCGTTTGTTGTGAAATAACCGAAATACCAATTGCTTACAATTTCTCATGTTTAACATTCCTGGGTACTGCGGGATTTGCAGTCAAAAATGTTTTATGTGTGTCAATGAATTTTATCATTCATCGTATGCTGGAAGTGAAGGTACACCAGAGGTAAATGTTTAGTTTGGTGCTTATCTTTCCTGCTGAAAAACAGCATAACACAACCCTTTAAACAATGGTGGAGAGAAAAATCCTATCTGTATATGAATGGAAATGCAGAGCCAGATGAATTCTAAATGAGTAATCGATGTATAAACAGCAGTAAAATATTTTACTCAAATTAATCTTTTTGCTAATTCTAAGTAGTTGAGTTATATAGTTTGGCAATTTAAACCTCTAAGTGATTTGTTTCTAACTTCTTATTCTATCGTACATTTCTTCTTAATTATTCGATACGTATTAATCTATCTAGTATGTAGCCTTTATTATCATATTTTTGAATTTTTAAAATATTCCATCCAATGCTTATTTCTCTTTATAAATATCTAGTCATTAAATATATTGATGTATTTTTAAAGTCTCCAGTTATTTATTTTTATGAAAAGTCCAAAATTTCAAATTTCGATTTACGCCTTTGAACAGGCATTATTTTATAATTTTATAAATCTGTCTCTGCTATGGTTTCGATTCTATCGCCGGCGTCGTCAAGACAATTGTCTAGTTAGTCTTGAAGTACAGACCCCTGTCCGCCGATGTGTAAAGTAGAACCACATAACTTCTGTATTGATCGAGTTTCGGTACAATTTCAGGCCATATTTGGAAAGGAATCAAAATGTTTGGACCCGTACCTGACCAGGACAAATCTGCTTTGAACTACATTGCTGGCCACCCAAAATGCAACACCAAGAAGAAAGCATCCGATTGGCCAGAAATTGGCAGCATGCGTCGCCCGCGAGAGGACATGCAAACGATTAGCATTGCAGGGTATATGCAAATCATGTGCGCCGGCACGCCACCGAGAAGCACAATAAGAAGGGTGCACAGAAGACGGGGTGAAAGTAGTGGAGGTGTGTTGTGCTGCCGGACATGTGCGTGGGAAGCTTCCTAATGCCTCGTCGCAGAATACGGCAGTCATTCCAGCACGTTTCGGAGTTCTACAGAGGACGAATAGTGGCTTAACGCGACAGCGGTTTATCGTACCGAGACATCGGCGCCCGTGTGGGATGACATCCAGCAACGGTGAGGCGAGTATGGATTCGGTGGTTGCAGGAAGGACAGACGGACCAACGTGAGCGATTGCCACAACCGTGGCACACCACCGAACGAGAGCACCGGCATGATGTGCGGCGGGCATTGACGGCTCGCACCGCCACATCACGAAAGTTAGCGCAAGAATTAGGGTGTGTTGCGCAACAACCTGTGTAATCACGTACCGTTCGACGTTGTCTGCAGGAGCGGGAATTTGTCTCACGGCGCCCATTCCTCCGATTACCATTTACGTTACATCACTGGCGAATGCGGCGGCAGTGGCCCGTTGAACGCCGCACCTGGACTACGGAATGGCACGACATTGTCTTCTCCAACGAATCCCGCTTCTGCCTGAAACACCACGATGGTCTGATCCGCGTGCCGCGGCAACACGGAGAGCGATTGTATGACGCCTGCATTATGCATCGCCATACTGGTCCGTCGCCTGGCGTTATGGTTTGGGGCGCAATTGGATATGACACCCGCAACAATCTGATACGCATCGCCGTTACACCCAACAGCCACCGCTACATCTCCGACGTTTTGGAGCCTGTAGTCCTCATTTACCTGCAGGACCTGCCAGCAGCCACCTTTCAACAGGAGAATGCGCGCCCGTACGTGGCACGTATTGTGCAACAATTCTTCACGGCCCACCAGGTGTCACTGTTACTGTGGCCCGCCTGTTCTCCCGAAATGTCGCCCATCGAACACGTCTGGTAGCCAATCGGCAATCGAGTGGCCCGGCAAGCACCACCCGCGGCTACGCCTGATGAACTGTAAGAACGTTTGGAAGCAGCCTTGACCGACATTCCCTAAGCCCACATCCAAAACCTCCTTCGTTCGATGAAACGGCGTGTAGCGGCCGTTATTGCCAGCCATGGGGGCCACACGAACTATTGATGTCTGCGTGTTCCGCAAGTCGCACTGACCTGTAAGCTCAATCGTTTCATCTTTGTATCTGTTGTTTTGTGTCCAGTAAATCAGGCTATGCTATCTCGTGTCCTTCTTTGTGTTGCATTTTAGGTGGCCAGCAGTGTATAATAAACTGTATATATAGTGAGAGAACATTCAAAAACTGCCTCTGTAGTGAGTTTTTAGAGGTATATGAGAATGAAACTAATGTATTATAGGAAGGTGTCATTTACCCACTTACTTACAGGAAGTATTAAAACTGTCATCCTCATTTGCAAAATATAACGTAACTATATTACACGTATTTTCTAACACATCTGCGAGAGTAACAGGGTCCCTCAGCAGTGATATTAACGCTCTTCACTTAATTCTGATGACGCTACTGTAAATTTTGTTGAATTCAGTTACTTCTATGTTTAATTTCAGTTTTGTTGTTTTCTGGATAACATATCAAGCTTCAGAATATGTTTCACTGCAACACCAATCTTTACAAGTTCATAATGAGCGAAAGTATCCAATATATGGATGTTGCTTTCATCACTGCCCCTCAGAAGGAATGGGCTCTCTTCCGTCATAGATCATGACAGGTTATTTTTGAGTCCGCAGGCACCAGTATCAAGCACAAAATTCCACAGTGGGCTTTATTACTTAAATTTCTTTTTTCCTTTTTAAAAATGAAATGGAAATAAACCTGATCGAAATCAGGTCAGGAACACCTCGACCGTACACGTTTTACCCGCTAGAAATTGTCGACCCTTTGTCCCCTGAAACGTTATATAAAAAGGTGTAGAGATAAGGTTATTTAATAGTGAAAGTACAGTAATACGAGAAGACCATTATCTCTATATAAGCCATTTTCCCATTCATTTCGTGACCCTTGTGGCGGCAGAAGAAATGTACGGATTTTTATTAAATTTTCAAAGTTTACTATGATGTAAAAGGTTATTAACTGGCATTATAACAACCCAATTCTTTAATTATTAGTATTTAAAAAACATTATAGAAAATGATAGTTTTGTGGCAAAACCTCAGTTTTTTGACGCATTTTTGACAGCAGAAGCAATAAAGGGACGGAGCTTAAGTTTTATTCTGTTTTTTGTAAGGGAAAAGGCAAATTTTTTGCACTATCACATTTTGAAATTCCCAAATATGATTTTTTCGACCCACCCAACTATATATCTTCCAAACAGCAAATACCTGCTTATATAACGAAAAATCAAAATTAAGTTATAAGGTCTTTTGCTTTGATTCAGCAAAAAGCATTATAAGACATTCCTTTCTGCATAAATGTTTTGTGAGATCAGGGACACTAAGTAAACTTGTTTAATATTTCAATGGCGGCTCTCATATGTGCATATACTCTGCAGAGCTATTGAATTAGAGATACCTGTCTAGTAAGGTGTAGCACCATCTTTCGCCCTGATGACGGCGGCTAAGGAATCCAAAGGATACAAAGGCACTTTATTGAAAAGTTAGCTTCGAGCACAACTCGATAGACGACAGATACGTCCATGTGACAGGCGGCTGCCAAGAAAAATCCAGTCTTTAGAAGGGGATATGATTACCCCTGACTGCGTTGCAAGATTTACAACGTCTGTCCATGATGAGGACGAGGTTGTCAAGGAGCTGTTGAGGCATCGGAGTCCATTCCTCTTGTATCGCTAATCATTGCTGGCGGCAGGTGACGTGCTGCCAAGCGTCTCCTGAGAAAGTCCCACACGTGTTCGATTGGATTTAGGTCCGGAGACCTTGCGGGCCAATCCATGCGTTGAATATCTTTACTCTCCAACAGATCTGCGACAGCCGCTGTACGATGAGGTGTAGCGTTTTCGCTCATAAAGAAGAACTCATGACCCACAGCACTTCTAAACAGACGCACGTGAGGCAGGAGAAACTCGATACAATAGCAGACACCAGTGACTGCACCTCCTTGGAAGATGTGGAGGTCAGTACGGCTACCAAGCATGACACCACCCCAAGCGAGAACTCCGCCTCCCCCAAACCGATCCCTTTCGATGATGTTGGAGGTGTGATTGCGTGTTCCCCGCTCTCTCCAGATGTGTATACGTCCAGAATCATTCGTCAGACTAAATCGGCTCTCATCCGTAAAGAGAACTCGACATCATTGCTGATGTGTCCAGTTCTTGTGTTCCTGGCACCACAGAAGCCGCTGTCTGCAATGAGCAGGCGTTAATGGCAAACACCGTACTGGTCGTCGTGCAAATAGACCACCTTTGTGCAGCCTTCTGGCCACGGTAAAACGCGATAACGGACGTCCAGTTGTCTAATGCTTGTGCCTTGCGATTTCATCCGCTGTCTGCCGTCTGTCTGTTCAAGCCTGTAGGACAATATACCGGTTGTCCGCCGCCGTGGTTGTACATGGACGAACACTGCTAAACTCTCGGACAGCTGTTCCTGTTGTTTGAAATGCTCTCCAAGCTCGTGAAACTATGATGTGAGCGATCCCGAACTCCTGAGAAACACTAGTCACACGTCGACCTTCTTCCAACTTCCCAATTACGCGACCTTGGGTAAAGTCATCCAGATGTCGTCTACTGGATTGCCTGTTGGCCATATCACACGGTGGCATCAACTCGACATCGTTCAAACCGATGTACCCCGTGCAATAGATTTCACCGGATTGCTGAGCGTACACCGTCCGTGTGCTTTATACCCTTCAGACACTCCCCCTACGTCATGCTGCATATATGCGCATACCGTACCGTACCGGAGACTAGTCTATCTCCTGAGTGGTTTTTCGGTCCGTTCTGCCTGCTCGTTCCGCTGTTATGCTAATTTCTCCTTCCTGTCCTTAAGTTTTGCACACCAGTGTATAACTTAAAGATAACTACTTCATTGAAGATCCAATAACAAAATCATTAGAGTTACCGGAAGTTAAATAATCAGATTAATTGAATTTCCATTTAGGAAGGAAACGAATATATTCGTATGGTTCTCATAATTGCAAACAAATTTTGCGGATTTATTCATCAAATTTTCAGTTAATACTCCTGTTGAACACAATTCAAGACCTGAACTGGACGGCCAGAGAAAAGTGTCTCACTTGTTGCTCTATCCTTAAAAAGCTAAGATATGTTTTGGCAGAAGAAAGTGTAACAGTGAAGGTTAGTATTCTAAAATTAAAAGGCTTTTGCTAAGTGTTTTGTTATCAACATAAGTTATAACACATGTCCTCAATTGCAAGTGTCCTGCAACGAAACCTTTTCAAAACTCAGATGAATATGGTTCGCATCAGGCGTCACTTTTACGGATTGGAAGCTTTGAATTTCTTACCATAGATTTTCTATAAAAACGCCAGTGGCCTCACAATCTACATTTTTGGTTTCAGACTGGTGTTATAATTAATATCTCATTACTCGCAATTTCATATCTAAATGGTCAAAACAAAGAATCGAAGATCATTTTCATGGGTTCCCCCAAACCATGTATTTCTTCGGGGAAAGCCTTATCGCCTAGGTAATTCCAAAAAAAAAAAAAATTTAATGTATCAATGCGAACTTCAAAGGCTAAATAAAAGTAACAAAAAAGTGAAAACAGCAGCAAATTTATTGTTTTACACTTTACGAATTTGTGATAAAGAAATATACACAAAATATATGCTAACAAATTCAGTTTGTACTTTCGTCAATGTGACGTGATACCATTCTGAAATTGGAGTCAGGGTTTCCAGAGACGCTTATCTGCGAGACAGTACATATGATAAAAAAGATTTATGCATTCGAAAAACATGCCTGAAGCTATCCTAAATGGGTAACTACCATTATCAAAGGTTTCTCTTCTCTGAACATCGAGTTGTACTTTTGTAAAAAAAAATTGGTAAGCATTGAAATATTTGTCTTTCTGTCTGCAAGACATTCCAAATTCTGATGGATTAGTAATGTCGTTTGGATAAAATGTACACGAAATATTCGGAAAGGTATGCAGTATACCATGATGTAAAAAAATTCTTTTTTAACCTAAACTACCACGAGAAGGTTTTTATTATGAATAATAATAATAATTGGGCAAATGACTTCGTAGATACAAATTCGACAATCAAAACTTTCAGAAATCTGATCACAAATTAAAAATCTTTCGACCTGTTAGCGAAAGCGGCAGAGCTTAAGAACTGTTAAAAGTATTTGTGAACAGGATTGTCTGCATTACGTTTCGTATATGACCAAAATCAGAAACAAATATCTGTAGAAAATTACCAGATATAGAGGATAACATTAAATAATTTAATATTATTTAACCACTGTGAAATTTTGAACCTCTGAATCAACCCTACACACACGCGCGCATGTAACCCGAAATTAGCTAATTAAGATTCAACTAATGTCCTACCATTAAAGTATCCAGAGAAAACAAAATAACGCATACGATTGCTTATATAAAGAAAAATTGCTCTCAAATAAAAAATAACCATCAATTTTATATGAGTTGTAAAACTGGTGTAAAAAATTAACCGAATCCACTTCAAGGCAGTCTCACAAAGCTGTCGACGCCAGTAGCGCCCACTGAATTCTAAAGTAGAGATAACGCGTAAAAAATAATACAAGAAATATTTTTAACTAAATCCACCTGTACCATAGCGATTTGAGAATGGCTTCTATATACACCTAACATAAATGAAACACATCAGGTGGGACTGCTGCTACAGTGTAATCGATAAGCACACGCAAAATAAGGAAAATTATCGACAGCCTGTGTGCAGTTTGGTCGCTTCTATTCTCTGTTATTTACCCTACCACGCTTCTGACATCCAGAAGTCGCTGTTTCGCTTCTTCAAATATCTTTCCCGCAAAACTTTCCGGGCTGATTTCGATATGATTCAGTTGTTTCCTGAACATTCTGGAGCTTTCGTATTAACTTCCGACTGGCTGTTAAATTCGGAAAAAGCAGCACAGGGTCAGTAAGTTTTAACTGCGTAATTTTTTTGAGGGGCAGAAAAAGCGAAAATTAGTGTGGAGATTTTTTTAGAAATTTGTGAAATTTCATGTAAAATCAGGTAGTGACATTGATTCGCGTCTTAAAATTGGAAGTCTAGAAAACGTACATTACCAGAATCAAATGGCTAGAATGTAAAAGTCATATATACAATTTTTAATTTAAAGACGCGAATCAATGTCACTTATTTCCAAAAAAATATCTCCTCACTAATTTTCGCTTTTTCTGCCCCCCCCCCCAAATTACGCAGTTGAAACTTACTGACTCTGTGCTGCTTTTTCGTTTTGTGAAGCTGGCAGAGGCAGACACTCGCGTCTTGAGTAATACTTGTCGGTTTCTCGGATTTGGAAATCTGAACTCGTAATTGGATGAATGATAATGCATCTTTTGGGTTACAGTTCGGCAAAAAGATATATTCAGGGGGCAAACTATAAAATATCTAGGTTTATCTCTTGATGAGAAATTATATATCTAATACATGCTGCTAAAGTAATAAGTCTGTCTCTAAATGTAAATCAAAGTAACTAGATCTGGTGATAAAATCACTAATTAATTTGTGAAATTTCATAACTGAGCCAATAGCTCAGCTTTCTAGAAGACACATGCAGTGACATTAGTTCATTGAGTACTGTATTTGATATGTATATATAATTTTATTTTGTAATTAAATACTGCACATTATAACACAAAGTGACATGGTCATCACAAATGACACAAACATAGTATGGGTGAAGCACAATCATACGTAATACTAATTCCATTCCTTGGTATATAAAGAATTAGGTGCTCCTAAAAATATCTTTAACTTCCAAAGGAAAGAGAACAAAGAAGTTCCACACCGTGTTTCTCAAAGTTATTTATCATGCAATATCTGTACTGCAGCATTGCATGCTGTCAGACAAGCAATTCGATGTGCGTGTACATATTTCGGCAATCATTGTCATTCCACGTTCAGCGACTTGTTTTGCAAGCCGTACGAAAATGTGTTAACCTCGTGTTGTTTTGTCCACCGCTTTACTTCAAACATATGTTTCTTATTAGATACTTTTTGTAATTATCCTAATCAATTTTTTCCTGAACGACGGTGATTCGTTCCAGGGAAGTTTGTATTTCGAAAAGACGCGTGCTATTAAGTTACGACAGGTATTTTAATGGGTGCAAATGAATAAAAGTGGAAAAATAAAATAGATGATTTCACATGTAAAGTCTGGGAGCGTCTAATTTTTTGAAAAATAGATAACAGTCAATTCCGGATCACGGACGACACTACAAATTCTCAATGTATAAGTCTACCGTAGCCTTTACAGGAAATTCATATTCAGCTCTAAAATCAAACAATATGTCAAATTATATTAAATTTTTTTAAGATTCTCACAGGGAAATTCGGAATCCTAATAACAAGGTTGTGCGACACTTAAGGGTTTTATGGGTGATTTCACTGCAAAAAGTTGGCAACAATACCAAAATGATTAGTGGACAGGTAAATTTTATAACAGCGGCAGAAACAATTGAGGAAAAGCACTCGTCAAGTTCAGGGAGGTGAAAAGCATTTTGTGTAATGAACTGATTTTTCTAGATGAAGCAACGAAAGAAGTGGACGTGGGAATACATTAAACAGGTGACAAAGAAAACTGAGTTTACTATATGTAGACAGAAAATTTTCATTGCAACCTTCAGTGTTCATAATATATTCCGCACAAGAAGTTAACATAGAATCGTGAGTTGGCACACGCACTGTAACCCAAAATTTGAAGGAAGTAATATAATAAATTAAACTGAAAGATTGATACCGCAAATCGTTAAAATAACATGATGAACCATGAAAAATCCAACTAAAAAACCATTTCTCTGTAGCCACAATGTTTTAATCCGGATACGCTGGGAGCCGCTACGTGGTTCGAAACTCTCATGAGTTCTCCTCCAGCCATGCCTGGCCCTGTGGGATGGAGCATTTTCCTGTTGAAACAGAATATTAAAGTCTAAGCAATAAAAAAAAAGGTATATTAAATATTAAACAATAAAAAGGGTATATTAAATATTAAACAAATAATAAATTAACTATATGATTGTACTAAATATGTATAAAAGAATGAAGAATAATATCACTTTTGAAATAATTGATATCCATTGTCTTACACATAAATACGATACCAGAAAAAAGACTCATAATAAAACATGTAATCCAAAAACTTAATTGTTTAAGCAAAGCATACACTATCAGGGACCACACTATTGGAATCATTTACCTTCTAAAATAATTATAATTAACAATTATATTTTATTTAAAAACTAAACCAAACAGCTTTCTACTTGCACACTAATAATCTTATCATTATTAAAAAAAGAGAGAGATAGGTGTAAACAACAAGCACGAAAAGGGTGGAAGAATATTGTAAAACGAGCATTGCCTGTTTAATCCTGATACTTCGACTTTCCTTTCATGACCAGTCAATCGTTTGGCTTTATTTGACTATGACTTCGAGGTTTCAAGACTATGTCAGGTAAGCCCTTTGCTTGATCCTCACTGCTGTTTTAGTATTCCCATATTCATATGTAAGTAATTGTATTAAATGTATTAATATTTCATGTAACAGCTAAAAATGGTAAATAAATAAATAATACCAACTGCAAAATGCGCGAAGGATATGAAAGCGTGTAGATGATTTGCCAGCACATGCCGGTAGTGCACAGCTTTTAAAGACCTCTCCAGGCACACAAAGGGGCATAATGCGTCCAATTAGAAAGGTCCTTGACCAGAGTAGTACTACACATTCGTAGAACAGCGCCGATCTAGCACGATTAGGAGCTATGGCGTCATGCTATCCACAACACTCCCGCCCACATAGGTCAGCTCGTTACTGCCGAAAACGGAATTCATCTAACCAAACGACGAGAAGCGTTATTGCAGAGGTCCTTTGTTTACGCTTTCCAAACGTTGGTTGAAGAAGCGTATATGCTCCAGCTATGTCCGTCCGTCCGTCCGCCTGTCCGCACGATAACTGGTGTAAAAATGGTTCGATTTCGATGAAATTTTAGTATGTGGTGGGAGACCACCAGGGGACAAACCCTATTGAAAATAGGACAAATGGGGTAAAGGTCACGGCGTAGGAGCGGAATCATTCCATTGCCCTTATGCGTCATAACTTGCGTAAATATGGTTTGATTTCAATGAAAGTTTACTATGTGGTAGGGGACTACCTAGGAACGAACCCTAATGAAAATGCGACAAAAGGAGGTCAAAGGTCAGGGCATAGGATTGCGATCCATTCCATTGCCCTTATCTCATATTATTAAGGTGGATGTCAAGTAATTTTGCATCCTATACTTCCAATGGAAAAACTTTTGTACACATTTCCTGATACCGACCGGGTGAGAGTTCCTAGTGTGTGACTTGGCTGAGCAATACTGCACTGTAAAGCAGAACTGACGATTTCAACCGCGAGACGGGTTTCCATCCCGATCTCGCGATTTTTGATTTAATCAATTTGGGTAGTATACGTTACCCACCATTTAGAGCAGTGACGGGACTTAGTGAAAACGCCCTTGTGAGAGCGAAGTTCCGTTCAGCCCGCATTGAGAACTCTGGTATCAGTTTTGGGTACGTCGTCGTCGTACCGGTCCCGCGGACGAAGGGACTATTTGTTCCCTCGCCCGCTCAAAGCCCAAGAGCCCGGCTTCTAAGGTTTGACTAGAGTGGGAGAACCTCTGGGTGCCCACTCAGTACTTAGAAGAAAATTTTGAGTTTTTCATCTCTCTCACAGAGATGTCAACTACCCAGAAGGGTAGAGTGAAACCAAAGGGGTCCGTCCCCAAATCGTCCGGGACAACCCGGACGCAAAAGGTAGCGGCAAAAGCACTACCAAGCCCTGTCGGCAGTGCTAAGGGTCTTAGCCCTTCTTCCGAGAACAGCCGGAAGGGTAGAGCCCAATGCTAGGGAGAAACTGTCAAAGACGCTTCCCCCAGCGAAGGGCTCTAAAGCCGCTACACCCACGAAGGGAGCCTCGACTGAGCAGTCTCAGTCAGCTAGCGGTGTAAGCACCCCCTTGCCAGTTCCGCCCATGGCAAGGAAGGGGAAAACAACACCCCAGCCCGAACCCTCTCGGGCTCTTGAGGGGTCGTCCGCGGGGTGCCCAGAGGTACCTTCGGTGGGAGGTACGCATCCCAGGACACCCCCGGTGCTAACACCCGAGGCGTTTGTGAACCACATAATCGACCTCACAAAGGAAGTTGAGTCCGTTCTCTCGGACTCGCGGGTCACTTCCTCAGGGAGAGAGAAGGCGAAAGCTGCCCTGAGCAGTGTTAGAGACGCTTGTTACGAGCAAGCAGCACGGGTAGCCTATGTCGAAGGCAATCTGTCCGTGCGGGATGAGTCGCGCTGCGAAGCCGACGTGAAAATGGTTTCCTACGCCGAAGTGGCTAGGAAGGGGGCTAACAAGGCGAAAGGGCCTTCGCCCGCCCCGATTGAGATTAAAAAGAAGAAGGTAAAGTCGGGAGACAGGAGACACGTGCTTTTAGTCTACCCGACAGTCGAGAGTGCGTCCTCAGAGGACACGAAAAAGACCCTGAAAACTGCAGTAAACCCAACTAAACTGCAGATAGGGGTCTAGAGCATTCGGAGCATCAGGAAAGGAGGGGTCGCGGTGGAATGTTACCATCCCGGAGAGCTCGACCGCCTAGCCCAGGAGTTGAGAAGCAATCCTATGACCAAGGATTGCACATCCCCCACGGCCCCACGAAAGAGAAATCCCCGGTTGATAGTGTATGGGGTCGACGGGGATCTCTCAGGGAAAGAGTTCGAGCAGATGGTTTCTGGGCAGAACCCAGAGCTCGAGAACGGGTTCAAAGCCTGTTTTCCCATCAGGGGCAAAGGGAGGTAGGGTCCACTGGGTGGCAGACGTGGAACCCAAGGCCTTCATGCACCTGGTGAGGCGGAAGACACTGAACTTGGGTTGGTCAGTGCTCCGTCTAAAGGAATTTTTGAGGTAGGTCAGGTGCTTTCGGTGTAATGGCTTCGGCCATTTCCGAGGCAACTGCCCCGAGACAGATGCAAGGTGCGGCAATTGTGGTGAAGTTGGGCACCAGCACCACCAGTGTGCAGCCGCACCGAACTGCAGCAACTGCACCGCAGCGAATGCCAAGTTCCGCCTTAAACTGGACGTCTCACACTCCAGCTTCAGTAAGACATGCCCTAGTCTTATTAGTGAACTTGAGCAAAGGAAGAGTCGGGTCAACTATTGTTGACGGATGGTAGTACCCTTGGAGGTACGCAGCTCTCGATAATGAGTTTTTCGGTCTATCGACCAAGGTGTTTGAGTTGACCCTGGCCCGGGGTCATCACCACAGCACTGGCCCTAGCGCTGTGAACAATGTGAATATTTCAATTTGTGTGATTTTTGTTTTAGTGTCTAAATATTGTGAGAGGGGTGCATGAGACCCTCATAGTGAATGTGAATGTAATTTTGCTAAGTTTCGAAATAAAGGACAGTAGTCCCAAGAAACTCACGTTGGCTGGCGATCTCCCGGCCACGAGATGAGATATTTTGAAAAGGTTGCTTGCCCCAACTGCCCATAGCACGTCGCACACACGGGTTGTGACAGAAGGGTGTAAGATACCTGTCCCGGGGGAGGCAGATCCCCACAGGTCTCTAGACCGAATCTGTCCGAGTAGAAGACTGTGGTTTCCGGTGACTGACAGGCTAGCTGTCGGAACGCCGTCAAGGGATCCTATCTATCCCAAACTATTCGAGAGAGTTCCGCATTTCCCTGCGAAGTCAGCACTTTGACGGTGCAGGTAAAGTCATCAGCTAGTGTTACACATTTCCTTCACACTTAATGTGTTCCCAAGGATGAAAATTTGAACATAGATTAAAATAACTTCAGATTATAACTTGTAAAACTTAATATTCTCTAAAACATAACCATAATTATATTAAAAATCAATCACTTTTCCTTTGGTGGTGTTGAAACCAGAGAAAAGATGGCGCGACCTGTACTTTGATGAAATCAGTGGACAAAAAAATGTTGGGTTGCATAATTATGGTTATGTTTTAGAAAATATTAAGTATTGCAAGTTATAAAATGAAGATATTTTAATCGATGTTCAAATTTTCATCCTTGGGAAATCATTAATTGTGAATAAAATGTGTACAGAAGTTTTTCCATTGGAAGTATAGGAAGCAAAATTACTTGACGTCCACCTTAAAGTAGCAATTCTTGTATGTATGTACGTACATTTTTTTGAAAACGGCTCTAAGAATTTTTACGAAAGTCGTTAACCTACCGTTTTCTGGTACTTGAAATCGATTTAGCTTGATCTCGACTTTAGGAGAATTCGTTCAGTGGGTTAAATAACCACCTCGAATTATAACGTTTTTAGAGATGGCGTTGTTCCATTAATGTTACCATAGCTTAGAAATCTTTTGACGTCACAATCTCGCGTTTGAGAATGTTGGCGCGCGGTCAGGCCATCTGTCTCATTACGTCACGCGTTGTGTGTGGATCCTATTAAAGATTTATGACGTCACACGCTTGCGGCGAACAGATGGTAACGCAGCAAAATACACGTCTGCAAGGTGCCGTCCGCCAAGATGTTTTTGAATTTATATTGGATAATCATGGTGCACAATGTTGAATAGTGACTCGTCAGAAAACACGACCTGTTGCAAATCATTCCGCTACTGTATGTGTTCGATACCACATTGCAGGAAAAGACACCTGTTGTTGAGGGACAAAAGAATGTGTTACAATGGGCTGATAACGACCAGTCTTCTCTTAAGAAGACGAAGTAGAACTTTTCTGGAGGACAAAGCCTAACATGTGACAGTGCTGCACTGCTTCGGTAAGACCGTGGACGTTACTGTGCGATCGATCACTACTATAGGGTAAGAGGTGTCTGTCATCCCGTGAAGTCGTGCTAATTTGCGCTCCATTTCCCAAATTTTTCTGTTTCCGATCCTCATCTGTCCACTGAGGCCACGTTCGCATGACTGTAATGGCGATTTGTTCCATACTAGTGGGGATTCAACGGTAGGAAGGTCCAGATTCTCTCATACCAATAATTCTTCTCGCTCAAAGTCTGTCGTGTTTTCATAACGCGACCTTCTTCGGCGACAGGGCATAGTGAGTCAATGGAAACAACCTTTTGGCTCAATGTCGACTCTTCACTAATCGAAACTTCTACAATCCAAACTACCGCAACCGTACGAAACGTCCGTTTGGAGTAATTAGAACATCCTACGCCTGCCAGTTCTTTGAATTTTCATGGCATCTACGGGATTAGCAGAAGCCACGAGCAACTCTCAGTAAACAATTTTGTTGAAACAAATAAGTAATAATGGCTTTTAGTTCTCTCAGGGAGATACTTTTTCTGTCATGACATCGCTCGCCTTCAAAACAGAAGAATGCAGTGATGCACATGAAGTCTAAAGATAGGAAGTTTCGTGTGCTGACCAAACACTAATCATTCTTTTTTAACTTGTAAACGGAAAGGAAGAAATTCTGAAAGAAACAACAGGAGATTTCGGTTGTCATGGTAATCTGAGCCACCCAAGATTTCAGGCGCTTGGTCGTTAAAGGGTTAAATCCAAGACCGTGCAGTTAAGATGGCGCTGCTCCAAAACCGTATGTGCATTTTCCGAGATATTTAATCATTTGCAAATCGTAATCTGTTTTGCATATCCCTCAAAATTCAAGGTAAAACCGGCAGTCTTTCACGATGTAGCAATTTTCAAACACACTACTGTGCTTTTGATATAGGAATATATACCAGATGCGTCCGCAAAGATGTAATTATATATATTTATATCTTTAAAGTCTTGAGATGCAGAAAGATTTTTGTGTGTTGTTTTTACGGTGAGTTATTTTATCTCTCTTTGGACTCAACTCTCCGATTTCGATTGTATTTGAACTTCGTGCGATTGAATAAAAGCTGTGCTTAGATCACTTCAAAAGTATACCTATTCATGTCATGTGTTTATTATTGCTGTGTATACAAGTCAAAAAAGGGAAACGAAACTGCAATATAAAAATTATTTCGTACTCAGTACGCAATTATCCTTCTTTTTAAAAATTCCAGAATACCTTAGGAAGAAATATTTTAAAAACAAATATTCATGTTAATTCTTTACAAACAAGTACCTGCTACAGTGTGATATGTAACAGTGTTTTTTTTTCTACTCGTGAGACATTTTCTGTTACCCTTTGAAACATTTACAGTAATTAGGTAAATAAATAAATGTCATTAAACTACTGTTTTCAGAACCAGTGTGGAAGTGGGGTTTTTAATTCTCGGAATGCGAATATGTTTAGCTGTTCTCACAAGGTTTTGCTGACTACCGTGTGTATCAAAATACTCAAACTCGTAGTATACTTTATTTATCAGCAAGCACTCTCCAAAAGAATATATAATTGGTAGGTACTGTCTTTCGTATGCACTTAAATAACATGTGACCTGTCCACATTCCACTTAGAGGTCGAGAACTATCGATAGTAAAAAAATAACAACCGATGGTGCGTACCATCGATAGTGTGTTGGCAAAATTTCTCGGGAAAACATTTGTTTTCCGGGATGAAAAAGTATTTTTCACAATGATTTTTCTTACTTTTCCACATTGTCTAAAAAGCTAAGCTACAATAAACTTTGAAAATAAGCTTTTTTCTGTGGTTTGGAGTTTAACGACCAGCTTGAGGAACTCGATGGGCTGTAAGCCCCAGGGAAGGGAGAGAGCCAGCGCCGTAAGGCAAACACAACCAGAACATCCATTTCTCACGGGATTTGAATCCGGGCCCATCTCGGAAGAATGATCAGAAGCCAGCGCTTAGACAACTGCGCCACCGGGGCGGGGAATCTACGTCTTGACGATTTCCTCCCGAAGTGAGTAAGCAAAAGTCACGACAAAAATGTTTACCTAAAGAACGGGCTAATTCGTGACTCCTTAATTCTCATTTTTTGTATGTACTGTATGATTTTCTTATCGTTTCTGTTCACAAAAGCTAAAGAAGAAAATTCTACAGTTTCGTATGCAAAAATAAAGTTTTCTATTGTGTTATAGCAAAATATTGGTAATTATTCGTGAAAATTCAATAAATATAGTTTTGACTGAAGCTGTTCCTCAATTGTTTTTCTCTGGCATTATTTACAATGACAGCAGCTGGATGCAGTCGTTTTAAACTATGCCTAGAATTTAAAGTATTGCCTGACGTTTTGTAATTCTTTCCACAAAGGCTACGTTTTGCGTAGACCTTATCCTTACCGCATTTCGAAGTGTAATACGAGATATACATGGTCGCGATTTTACTGCATCTTGCCAAAAGGATATAATATCTTACCAGTGCAGTTCTCATAATCATCGATTTTCGATGATTTGTCACCATGATTTCAATTACGTGTTTACAAAATTCCGTTAAAAAAGCTCGGTTTTGTGTCACAATTAAGCCGCTCAATAGATGTCTTTGTTCATAGGTAAAAAAGACTTGGCAGCCCCGGTGGCGCAGTGGTCTAAGCGATGGGCTCTTTTTGTGGTTTGGAGTGAACCCAGATCCGAGATGGATTTGAACCCAGATCCGAGATGTATCCGGGTTCAAATCCCGGTGATGCGTTGATGTTGTGTTTGTCTTACGGTGCTGGTTCTCTCCCTTGCTTGGAACCAGTAGCCCTAAATAGAGACAGGCGACATCTTATAGCAAATTGATAAAAAAATCATTGACATTTGCATATTATCAATTTACATATTTTATTTTTGTCTGATATGTTTGGATTTGAAATTAGAAGTTAATATTTTGGACCAATATTTCAATCTAATTTCTAAATAGTTCATTGGCACAGACTTAATTAAATGAAATATGTGATTGTATGGGTGGTCCTGGTCTAATGAAGGTGTTTCCAGGTCGTTGAAGACCTTATTCTCCCGATGAAAAAGTTTCAAAATTTTAGTTGTAAGCCACAACGGCGTATGCATACGTTTCATTTTTCACTGGACAATGCTAAAAATGTACATTTGAAATTTTTTTCGCATTTCTTACCTTCTCAGCCAGTAATTATGTCGTCATTATCGCCGTTGACTGAATCTCTACGTTTCGCGCATATAGAAAGATTTTACGGCAAAGTATTTTGAAAATGACTTTATTCATGCTGCTTTTTTTATTTTTCTTCATATTTTCTTTTAAGAAAAAAATTTGCGTGACAGTTTTTGGAAATTTTTATCACAGAATTTCGCCCCATGTTCTAAACTTTAACTAATAAATGTAACAACTATGGCTCAAACAACAAATACGATGGTCACATCTTTTGACATTTAGTAAAGAAGAATGTAGTGCAGTTAACATACTACTTAGGGGCAGTAAATACTTAACTTAAAAAATCATTAGAGAACCACATTGGCTAAACTTCCTTATCTGGCTTGTGTCCTCTGCTACAACAAAGCAAGTGCCGATAGCTGGCTTTTCCACCTTCGCCGCCGAAGATGCTAACTGCGTCCCCGCCGTTTGCTCCGTGCAAGAAGTATTTTCGCGTATTTGGGTTTAAATATTGTTTGCTTGTGTTACCCCTGATTTTGCAAGTGTTTCTTCGTGTTTCATCTGTTTTTTTCTTTCTGGTTACGTTTTTACCATGTGGAATTGGAAGCGCTTTTTCCAAGAAGCTGCCCAGGATGAGGAAACGTGTTTCGTGGTGTGATCGGCACGGATTTATTCCAAGCAGTAGAACAAAAACGGAAGGTCATTCAATGACTCTCAGAGTCAATAGGTCTCATCATTATGGTCAACTAAATTGTCCGAGGTAACACGATTTAGCGAAATCTGAGTAGTCTTCCACTGCACTTGAGTCATGGAGCGCCCGGATTCTTGGTATTTTTGAACGTGATATCAAGAAATTCGGAGTCCACATCTGCCCTGAGAATGGCAGGTCTGAGACCACATTGCTGCCGCTGGTGCAAAAAAATGTACAACCATGAGCTACTGTCATGACAGATCAGCAGACTGCATATTTTAACTGCGGGAGCTGTGGATACGAACGTCTCTTAGTTAACCACACACTGAATTTGGGGGATCCTAGTACTGGGGCTCATACCGAAGCTGTTGAGGGCAATTGGCAACCTCTCAAATGCAAACCTACTGGTGGAAGTCACGAACTTCATTTGACAGACCGTATTCTGGAATATTTATTCCGACGGAACTGTCGCCTCTCCTCATAACCTTACTTTTATGTCATTGATCGGATTATAAAACGGTTCTTTCATGGACGTAATTAATTTATTTAATTATATGCCAGAGAGACAGGTTTTAATTCTGCACGAATCACGTACCTAACGCCCCTGTAAGTATTTCATAATACGAACAAAATCGCCCTTCACGAAAACCTCAGAAACATTAGTATCGTGAATACACCACACGCTATCTTTCTCATATTTCTCGAAAGATGGCAGCACTATACCACTCAGAAACGTCATATTACCAGTGATTCTGCGTTACTGTGTTGCAGCAGACGACGCAAGGTGGGCATGGAAGTCCATCCGCCACATTTTCAAGAACGAGTGTATGTATGACAGAATATAAAAACAGAATTTCATCTTCGTTTGCGGTTGTTGACAGGCATTTATCCGTAAACAATTTTACGAAAGAAAAGACCGAAATCCCTCGGTTACTTTCAGTACTATTAAACACATCGTTTTCTAATAAAAACCAGAAGCAAATTTTTCAATAGTGACTTAAGAGAAAGAAAAATAGCATGGCATTTACATTTCCAAATATCATGAAAATAGTGTTCACTATATAACATGAAAAATTTATTTATATCTGTAAGTTTTAGCGAAATTCTAATCACTATGGATGGAGAAGGAAAATTTATTTTGAAACGAGTCAGGCTTTGTGTTAGGTTTGGCGAGGTAAATAAATAACAACGAAAGGAAATTAAATTAGCTGTGCTGTTGCACTTTAATATTTTATTCCTGTAATTTGATGCTCTGTGTGTCGGAATTGTGGTTTGTTATTTGTTCGACGCTCTTTTTTTATTTGAATACATATGGCCTTTTTAAATTTACCTCCTTTCCGGATGCATTTGTCCACTCACTGTGATATCATATTTTCCTATGCCTGGCAGTCAACTGGGTTTTCCACCCCAGTGGCGCAGTAGACAAAGTGCTAGCTTATTACTATTCGTCCGAAAATGGTCCGGCTTTGAATCCCGGTGAGGCATGGTTGTTGTGTTTGTCTTACGACGAAACACAACAACCATACCCCTCTTCCTAACCTGGAACCAGTGGCCCTAAATTTGGGACGGGCGACTGCTTTAACCCTTTGAATTGCTCACCGTGGGGGTTAAGCATTCAATAAAAAAACAGCGTTTGCTGCGTTCTTTGTATTCCACAATTCCTCGGCACTTAGCGGGAAGGGGAGAACTCATACATTTTGGCATTTGTTTTGTTTTCAGTTCCAATCAAAGTTTTTAGCTGGGTTGCAAATAATATTGTCTGCGTTTTTTAGGCTTTTGCAAATTTCGTTTTTTGGAGATTCTTAGCTATCCATCACATAAATTAAAGCCTTCTGTTGCAGATATCATTACGGATGGCGCCTCTACCGATACGGCTTGTTTTTTTTTTTTTTTTATGGGAATTCCGTTAGGTTTTTATTTTGGGGGTGGAAACAATCTATTACTTTAAAAATTTCTCTATATTAATTAATTTCCATGTTTCGTTTGTTTGTTTGTTTGCTTTTTATATCCTGAAGTAGACACAGCTGAGAATATTACTCTAAGGAAAATTAACAATCCCTGGTTTTATTCGCAAAAGGCGCGATTGTGAAGTCGAACAACCACAGCAAAAATATACCGATAACCCTTCGTGGCTTTTTTTACAAATACAATTATTCTATCTTTCCAAGTAAGAAAGACATATACAGATAGGTACAGGCAAAATTATGTATTTCAGCAACCGGAGCAATTCACAAAATATTGATTTTGTGAATTGGTTTTCAGATCCTCATGTCTTCCAGCTTCACGAGCAGAACAGTTAAAAATTAAACGTTTAATATTATCGTTTGGTAATTATCTCGCGATACCAACCCGTTACGTAGAACGTCGCTTTATCACTGAAAACTAACGTCTTCAAGTAGTCACGTTTTCAAAAGTCAACGTCATTATTCTTTTCTTTTTTTGTGAGATTTCTGTACACGGAGACGTGTTTCTGGATATATTGAAAACAGTTGCTGAGCCTTGGGTTTCCAATAGGTACGATGATCAACTAGACGGTGCGTTACCTGGTTTTTAGTACAAGGTCAAATAATTTTTGACAGTTTCCAACCACTTGAATCCGGCGAGGAACTCATACCCCTTGTCCTCCTAGGTTCCCTGACGTGCGACTTTCTTCTTTCTCTGTTACAGGATATTATGGGTAATTGGGACACATCGTGGCTTGAACGTTAGATTCCGGAAAATTGGAACATATCCGGGCTTGAACGTTAGATTCTGGTTAACTGGGACACATCAGGACTTCAACGTTAGATTCCGGTTAATTGGAACATATCGGCACCAGAAGGTTATGCCTAATTAAGCGGCTGACCCAGGTGGGCGAAGCTTCATCCCAAAGAGTATTTGGATATTTTTCAATGATTGTTCAAAATAAATGGCCGCCCAGTATAACTGATGGTCCACTTAATCGAAATCTACCCTACGTCAAAAACAAAGTGTATGGAAACCAAGTAACAGAAGTGGTTGATATTCGTAAACGTATAGTACAGAAAATTTCACTAGGTAGTACCTCCAAAGAAACAAATACACTTTGCAACACATTTTACTTAGAAACATAATATGTGGTTTACAGCGTACCTTACTTAGTTAATGGGAATGTAGCACCATTCCCAATAAATGGTGGAAATGTCCTCCACCTACATTAAACCGCATTCGAACGTGACGCTGCATATTATCGAATGACCTCCGCTACATATTCTCATCAGTAGTCCGGATTGCTGCAGTGATGTCGTTTTTGTCTTATAAGGTGCAAGGCTTACTGTTTTAAGCACGACAATTCAAATATATCCGTAAGGAAAAATCCGGAGAATTCAAATCGTGTGTACGAAGTGGCCACAGTCTTGTGGAGATCACTCGGTCAACGAAGAAAGAGGAAATTTCATTAATGCTTACACGTGACGTTTTGCATGCCTCTCCATTCTGTTGAAAGTACTCTGATGTCGAATAGTTGGTCTACAAATTATCTGAAAACGATCACATATGACACAAGGTTTACTACGCTTAGGAAGAAAATGGTCCCAGTTATTCCGGTTGTGGACAAAGCACACTAAACACTGACTCTTGCAGGATGCAATGTGATTTTGCTTGATTCATGTACGCCCAGATACGAGAGCTTTGGGATTTGCCATAGCAGTCCAAATAAAACAATGCATCTTCAGTGAACAACGTGATTTCCAAATTGTTCGGAATTGCGAGTAAAAGTGTAAGAAGCCAGTGAATATAACACAAATGCTTTTCAAAATCCAGTTCTTGCACCTGGTGCACAGATGTCACGCGGTACGGATGAAGCAACTCTTTCATTGCGGTTCTTTCGCAGGTCGACAAGGAATACCCAGATTCTTCTGCCAAACGTCGTTGTGACTTCTGCAGTGATGCCAACAACGTATGCTTTCAGCTGTTATATTGTTTTTTCCCGTAAAAAAGGATGTGCGCCACTGTATTGGTTCTAAACACCGCGTGTGGTTTCAAACTTCTTAGCTAACCTGGAGATGTAACGTTTGCTTGATGCTTTTCTTTCCCCAAACTTCTCAATGAATTCATGCTACGTTACCTTTACAAAATGTGCTATCCAATAAGATTTCTTAATAAATACCCGATCTGCAACTGTATACTCAGGGATTCTGAACGGCTGTCAACGATACAGTAAAACACGCAGATTGCGTCCGGACAGAATTGGCGTCCACTTCCATCTGGTAAGGTGGCTTCACAATGAGTCTTCTCCTTATCAGGAAAATCAATCCCACACATGTCTAAAAGTTCAAGGTTACTTGCAAACCAAACGTGGTCTTTAATGTTGAGTGGGAAGAAAACGGTAGTTGGTTCTTTGGCGGAACTACTTAGTGAAACAAACGGTTCCTGATGTTAAGGCTCCGTGACTTCCGAAATACTTCTCAACTAAAGGGCAGAAGTGCAATAGTCACAACATCCGTGGTGATCTCATTGAAATCTACTGAGGAAAACTGAAACTTCGTAACAATGCCTCATTATTGTCAAAACCACATAAATGCCAGACACATGAAAAAAATATCATGTTTCTTTTTCGATTAATTTCAGACCGAACACCCTGTATTTTCACTTCCATGCGAAACAAAAATATACGTAAAACCAATTGTGTTCCTAGTAATAATTCACTGTAAACAGAAAAGGTTTTCTTATAGTACATGCCGGTGATGTACAAACATTTATTCCCCGAAATAGAAGCATAATGCATAAAGTGATGACTTCCTAAATTTTTTGAAACATAAACCGCATAACATTTCATTCATGCGTAAAACAACTTTCTAAACAAATATGCAACCTTCAGAGTTGGCAATATTTTGGTACTTGTTTTTCAATGGAAACAGTACCATTCATTTATATTTTTTCGGTTCATCTGTTTTGGTTTAAGCTTATTTCACTGAATATGCGGCTGTGAGCGATATATGTTGAAAATGTTTGTTAGGAATACTTTTTTTTTATTAAAGGTTTAACGACCACCGTGAGCAACTCTTAGGGCTGTAAACAGTCACCCGTCCCTAATTTAGGGTCACTGGTTGCAGGGAAGGGAGCGAGAAAGTGCCGTAAGACAAACACAACATCTATGCCTCACCGGCATTTGAAGCCAGACTCTTTTCGGAGGTATGATCAGAGGCTATTGCTTAGAACACTCGCCACCTGGACGGTGACAATATTTAAGAGCAATGTTATTACCTTTTTAATTTCTTTCGGTTAAAACTGTTGTGTGTTCTTTTTTTGTGGTCTGACATTCTGATGCACTGAAAAGCGTTGAAATGCACATGACTAGTACGTAATGTCCTAACCCAAGAAACTGAAATCAACTAAGAGGTGCAGCAAAGTGTAGAGGCATTTATTACGGGCAGACACACCAGCTTTCTTCATTAGACACCCTAAGGGGACCCGTCGGCATGTAGCGTTTGTAACAGTAAGCTAAGGAACACAGCTAGGATTGCACGGGATTAATACAAATTCAAATATAACTTACTACGCTGAGAGTAAAGCATCTGCACTTTATTATTGTGTGATGAATACTTTCGTCCATATCCTTGTACATGTACTTCTGTTTTTTATCTGTATTATTAACAAGTTGCCTTCTTTACAGCGCAAGGTAGGCTTTAGTTAGGATTGGTTGGGTAGTTTTTTGCCATTCCTCCCTGGCATTGTTTCGGGCAGGTGCTCTGCTACTGTGCCCTACAATATATACAGCTCCTGACTTACGTATAGTCACATTTCTTCGTTTGTCGCCCCTTCCACTGGGTTCCAATGCGACATGTTCCTATAATTCATAATCTAAATAAAATGTACGGATTCTTCATTTTTGCAGTTCAGAAAAATGGATATTATTCAAATTACTAAAATGTTTCCTGGTGCCTGAACTAGTAGTTGCTTCTGTGTTATGCGCTCAGTGATTACATGTAAGTGCACTTCTTAGATTATAAATAATTTAAGTTCTGGAACAACTTTATTTTCACTAGTTACCTCACTGTTCTACCTGCTGTAAGGGTAATAACATTTTTGGTGTTGTTCCATGGTCAATTCCAAGAAGGTGGTTCAGATATCACTGCTTCTAATCACTAAATGAGGTATTAGATTTATGTATCTCCGTTAGCTCCGCAGACAACTCTTGGTATCAGCGTTTTGCATATATTGACCTATTTTTTTCTCATTTGGGCTCCACCTCGTTTCCCTGTTGCGCATCTCCTTGAAATAAATTGCTTCAGACTACAGCATGCATTTTATTGTATATGCAGCCTTTTTATTAGTCTGCGAGTTATCAGCTCACCATATTACAAGGGAAGCAAGGCAGAAAGTGACCTACCTAATACTAAGTAATAGTAACACGGGTTGTAAAGGGGCACCGTATTAATATGAGAAAAAAGGAAATACATGTACTAGAGTATGGACGAATGACTTCATCACATTATAGCAGGGAACAAATGCTTTTCTGTTAATGTTGTAGGTCAGATTTGAAATTCAATGCCACCTCTTGTCAATCCAGGCTGTGATTTATAGGTTACTGTAACAAATGCAATTTGCAGAAGGGCTCTTTAGAGGTCCTAGAATCGAAGGTGGTCGGCGAAAAAAACCATTGCATCTGCCCGCGATCTACACCCAAGCCTTTCCATGGATTTCAGAGTTCCTTGCATTAGGACATTACAGATAACACTTTTCAACACACATTTTGTTTCCTGTATGAAAGTCGGCGTTTCTTATAGAGTTTTGCCCGTTGAATCTAAATCTGTAACCCGTTTTGTTCTAACACGCAATATTGCTGAGAAAACAATGATTACTGTAATTCCGGTATTGCACAATCGTCGGCGAATGCTCTCAAAATAGTTCCAGTGCTGGACTTTGTTCAGTGCTATTATCGCATCATACCATGCTTCATCGTGCTCTAAGACCAAGATGAACCATTCATACACCCACATAGTCAGTTGTTTGTACATACCGCAAACGTTCGATAATTCTCCATACCTGTTTATCTATGTGTGTGCTCAGTTTACGCCGCACAAAAACAGGTGGTCATTCACAAGAGTGAGGAAACGAGACTATGAAATGTTTTTCGGATGTAAGTCTGGTGATCAAGACATACATTCGCACCACATTCATTTTGTGTGAATTGTGTTGTGAATCTCAGAGGATGGTTAAATAAACAAGGGCGTCATGTGACACTTACCGTACCAGCTCTATAGAGGGAACAGAAAGATCACTCGGCAGATTGTTATTTTTGCTTACGAAAGTGGCTCAAATTTCTTCAAAGTAAAATATTTCTGTTGTTTATTTTAATGTTCCTTCAGTCAAAAGACCGGTGCCGCATGAAGACGAAATGTCCATGCAACAAGATCCAGTACTCGGTGATGTACATATTGAAAGCAGTGATGGAAAGGAAATGGCTGTACGTTAACAAGATGAAGAAATTCACAGTGCATGCTCCTCATTTTTGCATATCTTCACACAAGGAGAACTTAATGACCTGGTAAGCGATCTTAATATATCAAACACACAGTCCAAACCATTAGTGCCTCGACTCCAGGAATGAAATCTTTTTGCCCAAGAACGAAGGTGACATACTTTAGGTCTCGTCACTGTGAGTGCAAGGTTTTTTTCAGTATAAGTGGATTTCTTTTTTTTTTCTGATTGCAGGTTTAACGACCACCGTGAGAAACTCAATGGTCTATGAGCAGTCGCCCTTCCTTAATTTAGGGCTTCTGACTCCAGGGAAAGGAGAATGCCAGTGCCGTAAGACAAACACATTTTCCATGTCACACCGGGACCCGAACGCGGACGAATGATCCGAAAGCAGCGCTTGGACGACTTCGCCAACGGGGCGGCCAGTGAAAGTGGTTAAATATATTACTGCAAGGACATTGGTGGATGTTTTAAGCTTTAGCTATGTGCATAAACCTGAGGACCAGAGACTGTTTTTGGATTGCTCCAAAAACCAGCGTAAAATGTAGTTTGCTACACCTTAGTAACGCGTATCCATCTGTTCCTGTGCACATTTATCTGCTATGAAGGAAACATACCACAATATGAAAATTATATTAGAAAAAGTCATCAATGAAGCCTTCCAGTGGGACATCTGCGCTGACTCAAAAGTGATAGCGACGGTGCAGGTTGAATGCACCAAATACTGCGTCTTCCTTTGCGAATGGGACAGCAGGTCAAAAGGAATCACTATGTGGCAAAAAGGTGGCCGCCTCGTAAAATCCAACACTTGGCGCAAAGAATATTCAACCTCTTGTATTATTAAATGCTGAAAAGGTTCTCCTCCCACAGCTGCACATTAAGTTTAATGAAGGCATTTGAAGAAGCTCTGAAAAAGAAATAACGTTGCGTTTCCGTATTTGCAACAGAGGTTTCCTAAACTGAGAACTGCTAAGATGAAGCAGCGGATATTCAACGATTCTGACGTTAAACAAGTAGTGCAAAACACTGCATTCGAAGACACTCTTCATGAAATTTTATAGAATTCATGGACATCTTTTAAATGGGTGACACAACAGTTTTTAGGCAATGTAAAGTCACCGGCTTAGCAAGATATTTTGTGTACAGTGGGATGCTATATGTTCCTCAAACTTCATTTTCTGGACTCCCATATTGATTTCTTTCCGTGCAACGTGGATTGTGTGAACAATGGACATGTAGAACATTTCCACCATGAAATTTCGACAAGAGAAAACCAATATAAGAGGAAGTGGAGCAATGTTCGCAGATTAGTGTTGTGGTTTAATCAGGGAAATAATGCGAACTTCATACAAACAGAAATCATCAGATCAGGGGTGCTCAGGCGTCCTAAGAAGAGTCATGTACGTTTTATTTTGTCAATTTTATCTCTATTATATGTGTTATTATGAATGTATTTGATGTTATGTTTCTCAAAACGTATGTGAGATAGAAAAAACTAAAAACTGATTCAGAATCAGCACGAAATTATAAAGTCATTGAATTTCAGGAAATTAGAAAAAAGTTAAAATTTGTGTAAATTATTTCATTAGTATCAGGAAAAGTGAATTGTACTAAACATTCTTTAATAATTTGTTATGTAATTTTTTATAAAAATATATTATATATAACTACAGCTCCTTGCTTATTGTTATTGCATTTGTTAAATTGTCACGAAAGCTTGCCGAGACGTTTGCTTGGTAAGCTTGGTGTACGCAATGATATCACACGTTAAAGAAATAAGTTAAAATTAAACATTTGCAAAACCAGAAGGAAACATTGGTCGTGTACCGCACTGGGAAAGATGCCTCATTAACGAGCAAGCGCAGTTATGCAAAATATTTTTATTTTTAGCCCTAAATGCGTCCTTTTCTGAAGGCAGAGTAACATGTGTTGAAATCCTGTCGTTTCATGCTTTTCTAAAGGCAAGACAAGGAACAAGATAATTTGTATTTCTCCCGTGCGTTGTATGTACTTTATGACTGGATAATCCATTGTTTCATTAATTTAAGAAAAATGCGCAGCTGATCAGTGCTGCTCTATAATATGGTTTTTGTGGTCTCACTTGGATTTAGTGTATTTACACATTGTGAAGATTGACTCTTCCATTTAATATGTAGCTCAAGCTTTTTTTTCAAGATGTAGATTTCTCGTACAAGTTTTTTCTGTTTTACTTTTTGAGATTTACTGAACTTTGCACAGCTGCCGTGAATTTTAATTCTTTCAAATGCGTTTTACTAAAAATAAAACAAAAATGATTCGAAGGTTTACAATAGTTGGAAGGTCAAAAATTATTTCGCTTTCATTCACAGGTTCTGGAGAAATAGTTCGATTATGCTGCTCCGTTGTGGGAAGAACGTTTCCAGTGGTTTGAACATGTTAGACTCGTTCAAGGTCACGATTTTCTAAAACGGCTTTTATATTGGAGTCTCGTTTTGACATGCTAAAAGGCAGTTTGACTTCAAGATTGTAGAATTTGCTATTTATCACACAAAGTGGTTTGCACGAGTAGTATACTTAGAATTTTGTTTACAAGCGTGCTGGAATTTGTACCTATCTTGTTTATTGACATGAAAGCAATACGCAGCTATATCCTTTGAACACAATTTGTTTTATTTTATTTTGTTATCTGATGAAACTACAGAGTAAACTGAGTCTTAAAAATTAAAAGAATGTTTAGGAATAATTATTTTTAAAATCATTTAGGAATGTCATGTTATGCGCCTCCAATGTTTTAGATTATAGAAAGTTTGTGCTCTGTCTGATTTCTTAAGATTCAAATTATCAGATATTAATTGGCATTTATTAAACAAACTTAATCCTTTGCTTAATTAACCCTGGTCAGAGGATACACGGGCCATGTACTAATTACGGCGCTGTGTCTAATGTACACATGATAATTATTATCTGACCTCATCAAAGTAGTGTTTGATGCTAAGCCTGCAGATCCAAAATATATAAGTAAAGCTAGTTATATTCTTTCGTATTTTGTACCAGATTTTCGACATAGCCTGCCGGAAACTAGTACCAAGCCATTCGAATTCGTCGTATCATAACATATCTTCAATTCATATAATTTAATTTTTGTTCGAATTTTTAAAGCTTATTAATCTAGATCCCATAGTGCCTTCCCAAATTGAAACGATATTAGAAATAAGAAAACAACAACACTGCGGTTCCTTTCTAATTTTTAGCTGAAGTAAAAGACTTAAGAACCAAGTTCAAAATATTTACAGCACATGTAATTTATATTGACAAAGATACACTTAAAGCACATTGACTAAGTCGGACAGATACACTATCTGGACAAAAGTGATTGGACATTGTAAGTAAATAAAAAAATAAGTTTTGAATCGTAATCAGTAGCGTGTAGGTCCTGAATTTGCGGAGATTACAGAACCCATCAGTCGAGGTAATCCACTAGACCATGGAGTACAGAGAGCAGGATATTCCTTCATTCCGCCTTGACCCTCCGTCTGGCAAGCACGCATATATACGTTCGGAGGTTTCTGTGCCCGAAGCGGCAGCGACGCAATAATACGTTCATCAAAAACCTGTTCAATTGCCGCGAGAACGCAATATTGAGTCAAAACAATTTTCAGACTCATAGTGGTAAGAACGCATATTTGCGTAATTCAACAACGACGAAGATTACAGAAAGGGGAGTCTTCTGTTATACAGGGTCTTTATAATTAAAGTTCCACTTTGAAATGGTCGTAAAAGGAAAACTACTGGGCGGAATGTTACCAAACTTGATAATAGTTAACAGGAGGTCATGGGATTTTATTTTCCTCAAAACAAAAAAATTAGTTCCAAAACTCACCACAAGTGTGGAATGGCGCTGTATGCAATATTAGGAAATGAAAGAAGACATGACGACATCAGTTGAAAATGTGTGTAATCTTGTGGAACACGTAATACAACTCATGTTCAATGTGGCGGTCACCATTTTCAGAAAGCAAGTGAAATCGCAGTACTGCGTTCTCAACAGTAGCTCGTAGCATATAAGTTACGGACATGTCGGTGTATGGCAGTTTTCAATTCCGCCAAATTCTGGATGTTATCACCATAAACAGTGGCTTTGAGGTAACCCCATAGCCAGAAGTCACTGGTGAACGTGGTGGCCAAGCCATGGGGAAATGGTGGCTGATAATCCGGTCATCCGTGAAATGTTGCTGAAGTAAATGTTTCACACATGTACCAATGTGCGGTGGAGCCCCATCCTGCATAAAAATCGTGGTGTCTAAAATGCCACGTTCCTGAAGTTCCGGTATGACGAAACGTCATAACATCGACTCTAAGCGAAACAGTCACAGTGGTAGTCACGGGCCCAGTTGGTGATTGCTCTTCAAAGAAGAACGGTCCAATTGTGACACGAGGTGTCATACCACACCAAACGGTGACTTTCGGAGAATGCAATGGAATTGGGTGGATAGCATGAGGGATTTGTTTGGCCCAAATCCTGCAATTATGGGTGTTCACATCCCCATTGAGCTAAAAATGGGCCTCATCCGTCCACAAAATGTTTCATGGCCACTTTTCATCCACCGCCGTCCGTGCAAGGAATTCCAACGCGAAAGATTCTCTTACTGGAGGATCGTTCTGTTCCAGTTGTTGAACACGTTTGATTTTGTACGGGTAGTACAGCAGCACTTTACGAACGATTTTGTACACCGTACTCAATGGTAAGTCTATGCGACGTGCAACAGCACTTACGCTGCAAGTCCCGTGTGTGCTTTCCATAGTTGCTTCCTCTACTGCTAATGCAACAGCCTCCTCGGTTTCCACAGCAACAGTCTTTCGTCCCCGCCCAGGTGCAACAGATAACAAACCTGTGTCTTCAAAATTTGCCATCAGTTTTCTCAAGCCCTGCGGTGTCATTGGGCATCGGCGTAGTCGTCTGACGGTACGATACTTCTGCAAAGCACGCCGCGCATTGATATCGCATTCATAATAACACTTCACGAGAAAAGCACGATTTTGCATGGTTATAGACATCGTCGATTCGTAACAATGACAGCTCCGACGGGGAGGCTCCCTTTTAGAGTGGAAAATCCAATGACGTGTACAGCGCATTTGCGTACTTCTAATTTGCATTCCTCCTGCCGTCAGCCGTTGACTAGGCTTTGCGTATTTGCATAACACCGCACACTGTTTCGTGTTCGACACGATTACACACATTTCCAACTGATGTCGTCATGTCTTCTTTCGTTTCCCAATATTGCATACAGCGCCATTCCACGCTGGTGGTGAGTTTTGGAGCTAATTTTTTTGTTATGCGGAAAATAAAATCCCAAGACCTCCTGTTAACTATTACCAAGTTTGGTAACATTTTGTCCAGTAGTTTTTCTTTTATGGCCATTTCAAAGTGGAACTTTAAATATAAAGACCCTGTATATGTGAAAACATTTCACATTGTCTCTTTTAACGCTCCAGCCACATGGAGGGTTAAGAACATCGATCAGCTCTGTCAGTGAGAAGGTCCTCACCCGGCGTACAAATTCACCCTATAAGTGTTCAATGGGATTGAGCTTCCGGCTCTGAACAGGACAGTCCATCCGCGACGCCTGATCTTCCTGATAACACAGCATTATAGCCTTGGAAACATGACAATTGGTATTGTCAACCTGAAAGAAATAATCGTCATGCCCATAGAACAGCCACAACGTCGGAAGCAATGATTTATCCAAGATATATCTATACAGTACAAAGTTCATGTTGCCTTAGATAGCAACATTTGGACCCACATCCGAAACAGACCCATACCATAATTCCACATAATCCGTGATCCACCGTCGTCTTGTACACTCCGGAAACATCCGTTCTCCGGATAACAGCCAAACCCAGACACGTTCAACTGATCTGAATGATGTGAAGTGAGATTTGCAACACTTGCCGTCATTGCTGAAATGTTCAATTTTTGTGTTGTTGACACAATCATAGCCGCGTAGCTTTATTGGTCTTTGTGATGAGAGGGTTTATGTTCAGCTACTCGGTCATGATACCGGAGTGCATGGGCCTCTATTAGAAGTATCTTAGTGGTGACCATAACACCAGAGTCCATCTCGAACTTATGTGCCATGACGTTCATTTTTAAGGAAGATGTTTCCTGGATCTCCATCTGGAGCACTCACCGGTTCCGGGTTCCAGTTTCTTGGGTCTTCCGCGGCGAAATTAACTCCTGCAATGTCTCGTCTTCTTACACTTGTTAATGACAAAGGCCACAGTCGATTTACCGACCTGTATGATTTCAGCAATGCTTCTTAGGCTCATATCTTCAATTGGGCAGCCTACTATTACGTCCTTTTGAACACGGATAGCTCTCTTTTTTGCTCGCAATTTTATCAGTGATTGATCTGTGAGTAACCCCATTTTCGTTTTTATACTTTTATCAACATGGGCTTCCTGCGGGATCAGCACACCATTGTGCTTTAATGGGGGTCTGCAAATACATTTATCCACCTCTTGTAGTATGTCCCGGAAAAATAGTTCAATATCATCGACCAATTGGCCATGGTAAAAGTCAAGAAATATTTCAAAATACGGAATTTTCAGTGTGCAATTCTGTACGTTTTAAACAACCTTTAAAGGTAAATTTTAAATTTCATACAAAATGTAGCTTGCAGCCACTTTATGTAAACCTTTAACGGAACAATTCCCAAAAATTGCAATATTTTATTTATAATCTTATTTTATTCTCAAATATATTACTGAAAACAAACATTTGTGATGAAAGACAGTGTGTGTGTATGTGTGTGTTATCAGAAGGTTACAATTTGTAATGGATGCATACACTTTCGTGGTCTTTCTATATTCCCTTTTTAGAATTCAAACAAAAAGTGCGAGTTCCCAGGCTGATCTCAAGGGAAAACAGAATGAAAAACTGAGTAGGATACGATATTTTGAGCCGGAATAGTGATTCATAGTATAATTATTTGTTAAATCCTTCTAGCGCATGAACAAGCTTCCACTATATTTAGTGTAAACCTCGTTATTGTTATCACGTATTGGTGTAATTTGAAAATGCTTCTTGCTTTTATTTGTTTTGTTTATGTTTATTGAAATACCAGACGATGGAACACCGGGTGTTTTGAAAGATCTTCTCCGTTGCTGCACCTTTAAACTGTCTATTTTAAGTACAGACAGTATTAATAAATACTTTATCGAACTGAGAAGGCTTTTCTAATTAAAATAATTTTTAGCGCACGAAGAATCCTTATTAAAGTCAACGTCTTGTAAAGCTTCTATTTGCTTCCTTTTGAACAGTTTCATAATGACGGATCAGGAAGCAAAAATGTTCTTCAAGTGTAATTGACGCCTGGTAACTGAAGAAACCCATCTTGCTTTTCTAATAAATTGCCGAGTCCTTCAAATTATTCCTAAGTACTTGTGGATACGATGTCATACAATTTCTATTCGCGATAGAACTGTTATTCAAAAAGCAGAATATAAACGACTCACAGCTGAAATAAGAAGAAAGCGGTTTCATATAGATATTCTGCAGCGTAACAGGTATTATGCCTACAAAACTTTTAAGGCTTCCACACACGCTATTATCCGAGATAGAACTATGGTTGATTTACGTCTAAACTTCTTCATAGAGTTTCAACGATACAAAAAAGACACATAATAAAACTGAGAAATATCATTGCTGACAAGGATGAATCTCAACAAGAGCCGTCGAATATGAACAGAAATACAGATGTCTGTATCACACACAATTTTTAAATGTGAGTACGTAGTCCTTAAGCCCACACAGATCCGGACTCTAAAACGAGGACTAAAGTTTGCTTACCCAACAAACAAAGTTAATAAATGCCACCTTATTACGCAGATGGAAATTATCGTTGAAACCATTCCTCAAACCGAAAAACACATGTACGATATAGTAGCAGTAGAGGCAAAAATCAGGAAACATGGAGGCGTACATGCAAATTTTGCTATGGATATATACCCTACGATAGGTCCTCGAATACCTTAACTATTTGGCCAAGTAAAGACTCATGAGGAGGGTTTTCCTGTACTCCCGCTTCTATCATGATATGCAAGCCCAACCCGCCAGCTCGAAAGTGCTCCTGTAAAATTCCTTAAACCATTAACTATAGGTTCCTCTTACTGATTTAATAACTCCGTTAAGGTGATTGACAACATTAAGTCATTCTTATGAAAGGGAAAGCCTTTTGTATGGCATCACTCGATGTTGTCCCTTTATACACCAACGTGCTGATTGGAGATGTACACTCCATTATTGAAAACCGCCTATTGGCTTTGAATTCTTATACTATTAGTGAAATCCGAGCAATTATCAACGCCCTACGTTTCATACAAAAACACCGATTCTTCTGGTATTAAGGAACCATTTACTGCCAGACTGGAGGTGCGCTGATGGATACCCCACTTTCGGTGGTACTCGCTGGATTGTTAATGCATGACCTAGAAAACAAGGTTTTGCAATATTTCCAACTGAAGCTTGATTGATCTGTACATTAGTTATGTAGACCACATACTTATTTTCCGGCCGCATCATAAAGAGAAAATTGAAGAGTTTGCAAAAGAGCTCTCAAAACAGTACAGTTCCGCAATTTTTACCATAGAGCATGAAACTGACAATACGCTTCCATTCTTGGACATCTTACTAAAAAGACACCCCGATACCAATTGTTTAACCTATACACTGTACTGAAAGCCTACAACACTATCTGGTATTATTCCGCATAATCAATCGCACCCAAGAAAACAAAAACTAGCAGCTATAGAGTACATGATCCGAAGAGCGTTCACCTAGTCCTCCAATACTCAGGCAAGAAGAAATGAGTTAAATCAAATTCAGATAATTAGGAATTACGATGGCTCATGGCTACCATAAAGCGATCGTTAAAAAAAGTGCTCGATCAGTGAAATATCCAGTAAAAAGTACCTTACAAAGCGAAACCAGAGTTACAAAATATGTTGTCACTGTGGGCTATATACCTTTAGTCACTAAATTACTAAGGAACATATGTAAAAACATCGCATTGCCTTTGGAGAAAGAACGAAATGTATTCAAGCCATCATGCAAAACTACCGCGACCAAGTTTCTACACTCAATAGACATAGGATTTACAAAATACCCTTAAATCCTGTTGACCCAGAAGATCCAGCATTAGCATATATAAGATCCACTGCACGCCCATTGCGCACAAGGCTAAATGAGCACAAGTACTCAATTACTAATAACACTGATGCTACCTCTCTTGAACGATTAGTTAATACTGCTGCCTACGGACCATACTGGACCAATGCTAGTGTTCTAAACTTAAATCGTACAAGGCGATCCCTCCGATTCGCAGAAAGTTTATGTATTTTATCGCACAGCTCTGACTGCTGTAATGAAGAAACTCCACGTATTGTTCCAGTGCCTTGGGTCATGTTAATTTAGCCAGAAAAGCATGTTTCTCTCCAACAACACTTAACTCCTACTAATCTAGTTCATATTCGCTGAAAGTTTATGTATTTTGTCGCACAGCTCTGACTGCTGTAATGAAGAAACTCCACGTATTGTTCCAGTGCCTTGGGCGATGTTAATGCAGCCAGAAGAGCATGTTCCTCTCCAACAACACTAACTCCTACTAATCTAGTTCCGATTCGCTAAAATGTTCATGTATTTTATCGCACAGATCTGACTGCTGTAATAAAGATACTCCAAGTTTTGTTCCAGTGCCTTGGGCCATGTTGATGCGGCCAGAAAAGCATGTTCCTCTCCAACAACACTTAACTCCTACTAATCTAGTTCCGATTCGCTCAAAGTTTATGTATTTTATCGCACAGCTCTGACTGCTGTAATGAAGAATCTCCACGTTTTGTTCCAGTGCCTTCAGCCATGCTAATGCAGCCCGAAAAGCATGTTCCTCTCCAACAACACTTAACTCCTACTAATCTAGTTCCGATTCGCTGAACGCTCATGTATTGTATCGCTCAGATCTGACTGCTGTATTGAAGAAACTCCACGTTTTGTTCCAGTGCCTTGGGACATGATAATGCAGCCAGAAACCATGTTTTTCTCCAACAACACTTAACTCGTACTTATCTAGTTCCGATTCGCTGAAAGTTCATGTATTTTATCGCACAGCTCTGACAGCTGTAATGAAGAAACTCCACGTTTTGTTCCAGTGCGTTGGGTCGTGTTAATGCAGCCAGAAACGCATGTTCCTCTGCAACAACACTTAACTCCTACTAATCTAGTTCCGATTCCCGGAAAGTTTACCTATTTTATCGCGCAGCTCTGACTGCTGCAGTGAAGAAACTCCACGTTTAGTTCCAGTGCCTTGGGCCATGTTAATCCGTCCCTCTTGCACCCACCGAATCCTTACTCGCCTCACTGTGACTGAATATCGACCCACACAGGCGCCGATGTTCCGTTACGATAAACCGCTGTCGCGATAAACCACTATTCTTCCTCTGTCGAACTCCGAAGCGTGCTGAAATAACTGCCGTATTCTGCGACGAGGCATCAGGAAGCTTCCGACGCACAGGTCCGGCAGCACGACACACTTCCACAACCTACACCCGCCTGCTCTGCACCCTTCTTATAGTGCTTCTCGGTGGCGTGCCGGGTGCACATTATTTGCATATGCCCTGCAATGCTAATCGTTTGCATGTCCTCTCGCGTGCGACGCATGCTGCGAATTTCAGGCCAATCGGATGCTTCCTTTTTGGGGTTTTTATTTTGGGTGGCGAGCAGTGCATATTTCATTTTTGATTGTATGCAACACTGTCCCTATTATTTGTCTCTTTGGAGGGCAATATCGATACAAAACCGAAATATGTGGGTGTATATCGAAAACCATTTTCCAGTAAACATCTCAGGACTTCAAAATGCCATTCATCCGTTCCATTCCTGGAATCTTGTTTAAGAGAGAACACCAGGCTCCAGTTTTGTGATAATTTCTTCAGTGCCAAAATACACTGACTCTTCTAACTACAGTACGATGAGATACTCGTCAGTTCCACATGCTTGTGCTAGTCATTAGTAACAATCACGAGCAATTCGTCCTTGACGGGCTTAAGTTTTTATGGAACTTCTTTGCACTTTGTGAGTGACTATCCTTCACTGCTCTTACACAAACCTCTCTGCCTTTCAACTTCTCTACTCTTCAGGAAGAGGCATCAAACACAGGCACCTATGCAACTCAGTACGTGATAACCAGAGAAACAGTATACAGATCCAGTTTTGGTCCATTGCGCTTTAATCGAATATTAATATTAGTGTTTTTATTGCTAATAAAACTACAGCCCTATATTTTGTATATACAGTACCTCAGTTTAAAATATTAGTAAGGGAATCCCTTGTGAAAAAGATATGGTTTTGTGTGCTGAGGAGTGGAATCAAAGTCTCTTATGCGACATCACTGAGATTAATTGCTTTTGCAAATTTCCATTTCGTTTTATTTCAGCTTTTGCTTCGAACAATAAATTGGGTTCTGCTGCGAATCACAGTGAGCTAGGAATTAAATGTTCTATATTCTGAGTGATTTTCTCTCTTTGTTCCCTGTCCTGCCTTCCCTGTTCAAAGTGTATATAATGCTGCATGAATGAGTGTAACACGTGCTTAACTTGTAACAGGACATATTTGTCTCATGTGAAAGACTAATGCGTAATATCAGCATCTGTTCCGTACTGTTGCATTAACTGATCGGCAGTTTATGGTCGACTAACTGCGCAAAAGCAAAATGTTTTGTTGTTTCAGTGAAAATATACGTAACGACGTCGTAACACTTAAATTTTGGAAGGCAATTCTTCGTAATTCTCTTCAAGGAATAATAACAGTCACTAGAGAAACCTTTCTTTAAATTACTAAAATCTTTTAATCAAATTCGTAAAAAAATCGTGTAAGGTTTTACCAACACCATGCAATTTTAAAGAAATCCGTACTATTTTTCAGTTCGTTTACTGAAAAAGAAACAAAAATAAAAACTTCGCAAGTAGTTTCGATTACAAAGAATCCCCATTTAGCAAACAAAAACCTTCTCCTTAAACCACAGTGCCCCCGGATCGACGTAATTATTCTTGCATTGGGCCCGTTAAAATTAAAAATCACAACAAAAATAACAAGAGCATTGACAAAGATCATTTCCCATAGGTTCAATATGAGAAGTGAGTTTTATTGGTAAACAACAGGCATTTTCCTCATTCTTATTCTTTCCATTAGCTGTAGAGTCTTCAATGCTTTCGAAATTTCATTCTTTATATAACGGTGTGGGTGACAGGTATGTGGAGAGTAAACAGCAGGTACATATTTTTATTATTATCCAGGATATCATATCTGTTTTTATTACGGGCTGGCTAACGAGCATGAACAGGATTTTGGGATATACTCGAATGTTCAGAAGGTGTACAGAACACAAGACAATAATGCTAAATATTACAGCACATGTGAGTACATACTGATTATCAGATAGTTACAAAATTAAGCCCGATTGAAGAAATAAAAAGATATCTATGTTATTGTAATATTATTTACGCATATTATACTGCACAGTTCTGGAACATTCATTAAAAAATGGATCATATTGAAGCACTGATAACGCGCAAAAAATGCACTTTTCTTTTCAGAACATAGTTTTTCCGTTGTTGAAAGTATTTTCTTCTCAATATTTAACTTCAAATTGCACAAAAAAAAAAATGTTGGAGTGTGCTAAATTTGGTACGTTCAGAAAAAGTCATATTTCGAATTTCTTATATTGTTACAATTCTTAGTATTCTCATGGTTTCAGCTTTCGAGCTAAAGAAACTTGAATTAAAAATAAATAAATCACAGGATCCGAGCCGCAATCAACCAGTAAATTGAGGTGTGTGTAATTTCAACAGAACGCTGATATCTAAATAAAACACACACCAATATTCTTTGAATTCATCAATTTAAAGAAAACAAAAATACAGCATTTTTCTAAGGAAACAATTGCAAAAGACAGTACAGATGCTTAAAAATGACTGCTTCGTTTCTCTTAAGAATTCAGAAACAGATTAAAATCAACCTGTAATATTAAGCCATAAGGCTCAACAGTTTCTTATGTGCTGACGTGCTTGTGACATGATAAAATTTGCAATTTACATAATTGAAAAATAGAAAATCAATTATGCTGTGTACGAATTTGAAGCTACTTCGATAAAACGTACGTCATAAGCAAAAATATATGATTGGCAATCTAGCAGGACACTAATCACGAACTTGAGTACGTGAGAGAAGAAGTTAAGTGAAGAAGACAGGATTTACTTAAGAAAATATTACCGTACCGTTTAAATTCCACAAAGGAAACATTTATGTTTGTTAGAGTGTGATTAAAATCATATCAAATCAGACGACAGAAAAAAGTTTGGACAGACCTTTCGAAATCTCATGGATTATGAGGTTGTTATAAAAGTAGTAGTGGCTCTGATAAACGGTAACTGAAAGTCTACTATTTATTAACAGAATTACACTCTTTTCTGTTTCAAATTCTTAGACACTTGTAGTACACAGGTCACTATGCATGAACAAATGTTCAGCCTCTTTCAAGAGCTTTATCGGCAGCTTCATTTGGCCAGTTAAGCAACATTTAAGAAAATGTAGCTGCTCCTGGGGAAATTGTTTCATTGCTCAGAATGATACATCATGTCATTCACTCATCTGCATAAAAAAATTATGTTGTTATTTCATACATCTCATTTACAATAATTTGCAGAATATAAGTTTAGAGTCCTATTTTGAATAGTTTGCTAAATAAACCCTGCCCTGATTATTTCAAATCAATACATACTGAAAAGAAACACGATTAACCATTGTATTTCAGAGATCTCGAATTAAAAGTACTTCATATCCTGAGGGATTTAAATACATTACTTAAATGAGAGTGCTGTTTTGTTTTATCAACTCTTTTTAATGAAGATCAGTGTATCTATGGCACAATCGATGTGAACTGCTTCACGATGTTCCCGAGAGTAAAACTGATTTAAAGTGTCCCTTTCTATTGTATTTTCTCCCTGTGGAATACATATGAAACGAACTAACACTCCAAATTCATTTTTTTTATTGGAGGTTTAACGGCCACCGTGAGCAACTCAATGGGCTATAAGCAGTCGCTCGTCCCTAATTTAGGGTCACTGGTTCCAGGGAAGGGAAAGAACCAGTGCCGTAAGACAAACACAACATCCATGCTTCACGGGATTCGAACCCGGACCCCTTTCGGACGAATGATCAGAGGCCATCGCTTAGACCACTACGCCACCGGAGCGGCCCAAATTCATTGCTTCATATAAAGATTAATAACATTTCTAGATGCTTTCTAAAGGTGAATGCCTGAAATGAAATGGAAAGAGAACATTCCATCTATATTCCTGTATTTAAAAATCATTAGGTCTCATATCTTTTATAAGAACCACAAAAAAATAGTTTTCTACAAGATTCTATTCCATAAATGTCATAAGAATTTAGCGCTATCTCATTCTTTGAATAACTTTCTTCCGATTAGATTCAATCAACTCTATAACAGTCTAGAAAATATTACATATTGGAACGTTCATCTTTCCCATATGGGTGAAAAACGCTTTCCAAATGATTACTCATTGTTTGGAAATGTAATATCGAACTAATTATTCACAGAATTAGGTAAAACTGCATTTCTTTCCACATCTCCACTCTAAAACTGATGAAACGTGTAGGGCAATTTTGCATCTACGAAAAATCCCTCTTCTGTGACGCATTTTTGCAGAAATATGTAGTACAAAGCATGAGGCCACGGCGTAATCTAGGTTAAATTGTTATTAGAATAAACACACGCAATTAAAGGCAGAATTAGAGGGAAAATAAAGATAAATTTTTGTAAAAAATTGCTTTTGTTTGTTAAGCGTAGAACTTATTGAATATGCTATGTACGTTTTCGACTTTTGACTTGTTGTTGAGTATTCCAAGCTTAAATCCGTGGAAGGTGGAAACGTTGCATTAAGATTCGAGAAACATTTAGCGAGAACAAACGCAATTTACATAACCAAACAGGAAGTCGTAAGCAAAGCTTAATCACAGTATACGTCACATGTAAAATTATAAGCAGGCTTGATTTAACAATAATTCTTTGAAATTTTGGTCATTTTGGAAGGAAAGCGCGGTAGTTGAATCGTTTACGTACGTTTTAAAATGTGTTTGTTTTATGCCTAGAAGTTAGAAATTTCAAAAAAATTCCCCATCTAGAATTGAAACATCTCACATGTCTTTTGTACATACACAGATATTTACGCATACACAGTCTTAAGGAAGATACTGTTAAATTATTGATGATTTGTAGAAAACATGATAAGAGGAATTTTCACAAACGCTCAATTAACAACAACATTTATCACATATAGTGTCTTGTTACTGCATTGACCGTCTGGAATAGCCTATTTTTTCAACTAGAGAAAACTGAAAGAGAAAGGAGCACACGAACTCCGTAAACTGCGGACCATCAAAACGAATCCCATATCAAAGTTACAATTTATTCATGTGTTTAGGAAAGCAAATAGGTAATGCCATAATACAAGCATATTGATATCAACCGAGAGCTATAGCGAGGTTCCCGGCGATGAACACAGGTCACAAAGGTAGAGCTTCACGCTCTCGTCTTTCTAAGCTGGAATCCTTAAAGTGCCCGTCTGCAAATTGCATAACCTTAGTATCACATAACGCATTGGCAAAAGGCGGTGTACGAGCTGAAATCCTACTTAACACATTGATCGGAGAGCATCTGCGCTTTTGTTTAGGTCGATAACCATACCATTGTACAGGCACTTCTCTTTCTTATACCAAGTTGCCCTAATTGCAACACATGTTGCTCTTACAGAGAATTGGGTGCATCACTTCTACTACTTCCCTTACTTATTGTTCCTGATATTTTTTCGTGTTGTGTCCATGCTCTTCTACACCATACTATATACAAAAGCATAAGTTCAGAAGTATTGTTATTTTCATTAGTTGCATCACTGTTTTATCTGCTGTCAAACAAATGATAATTAATACCATTTTTGCATTGCCCAGTGTCCTTTTCACAATACCCTAAGCTTTTAAAAAATATGCATTATATATCTGTATTTCCTTTAGTTCAGGTGATAGCTCTTGTTGTCAGCACATTTACAGGCCCTTTGTCTTTTCATTTGAGTTCTCACTCGTTTTTCTGCTGCACAACTGCTTGGAAAAAAATTATCTCGTTGTAATATGCATATGATGGTAAAACCTTTCCAAGTAGTTTCTCTTCTTGGTGTTGCAGACTAATAAGACAGCAGAGGGTATATGGCGTTTTCAACACAATAGCTTGCATGTTTTTTGGTTATTTTTAATCGCAAACCGTAGAACGGACTGTAAAAAATTATAGCAGCCGAAATAAATATTCATATCAAAACTCAGCATATCTCTCAAGTGTTTTGTTTCTTTTAAGTTTTATAAATTACAAAATTTTCAGAGTTACATTTCAGACTTTAAAATACTTTTGCACCTCAGTAAGTAAGGGGAATAAATTTTCATTCAAGTTTTCCCTGTCTTGATACACACAGTGAACGGCAACTTAGCTTTCAGAAGTTTACTTGGAAAATAAATTTAATAAATATATTTTTCTTCTTTTTTCGAATAATACCTTTGTTGTAATATTCATTTAAGGTACGTAAATCTACCAGTCGTATAACAACAATAGGACTTTCTTAAAACGTTTGTTTGTTGTGTGGGACTTACGAAATTCCCTCTCTCTCATACGATTTCCACTGTTCAACATGATGGATCGGAACTGTTTATTTTTCAGCAAAACGTAGTTCTTAACTGTAGCGTTTACATCTTATCATTTATCAATATTTCTCATTGTGTACTGTAGTGTCTACTTTGTCATTTAATATTTCGTAACGTTTCACCTCGCGTTCGCCTCGAATGATAAGGTTGCAAATTTTGCAGCGGGTAAAACAGTTGCTCAGTAGTGAAGTCTTGGATTTTTCCACTATTATCTCTTGATTAAAATTTTTTGGGTGTCGTTTAATGATTCTTAAAGACTATCATCATTACCTTGTGATTTACATAACCAATTGGCTTTTAAATTCCCTGAATTTACTTATTGATGTTTACTATTTAAAATGAGTTCTGTCTTGAATGTGAACTATGTTGTGAAGTCTTTACTTCTCCTCTACTACAATTAAATTTAATTTTTCAGTGTGTCGTTTTAATGGTCCGTAATTAATTTTTGCTTTCTTATTTCATGATTTAATTGTCGTAGCCCTTATCGGTGATTTCCTGTAGTATTCGTAGTTTAGTTATTTTTCTTATCAGTGTGATAACTGAAAGTTCTTTTAATTAGATTACTGATTTTATCGGTATGAAGTATTCACAAATATCTTATTTTTGTTCTCAGCGTGAAGGTGTTTAAATTAAATTATTTGGTTCGTGAAATAATTTGGAAAACAAATTGTGCACTGTGGCACTTGAGATTCTGGAGGGTTTATTTTTCTTTTGTTGGGAAAGTGGATTTTTTACTTTCTTCCTGTAAGCTTTTTTACACCCACTTTGGTGCTGTGGGTATTTTCAGGTGTCGAGTAAAGTGGATCCAGCCTTCTGTTGGAACGGCGATGGAATGCTTGTTTTACTTCTTGTTCGTCCTCTTCGGTCAAGTATGATATCGTATGAAAGATAGAGTGCATGGGTTGTATACTTTCAGAGTTTGATACCGTCCATTCCAAATTTATTGAATTTTTAAGAGAGCTTTTCCGTACACTCTGTGTATTAATTTGACCTGTCCACATTCCACTTAGAGGTAGAGAACTATCGATAGTAAAAAAACAACAACCGATGGTACGTACCATCGATAGTGTGTTGGCAAAATTTCTCGGGAAAACATTTGTTTTCCGGGATGAAAAAGTATTTTTCACAATGATTTTTCTTACTTTTCCACATTGTCTAAAAAGCTAAGCTACAATAAACTTTGAAAATAAGTTTTTTTTTTGTGGTTTGGAGTTTAACGACCAGAGTGAGGAACTCGATGGGCTGTAAGCCCCAGGGAAGGGAGAGAGCCAGCGCCGTAAGGCAAACACAACCAGAACATCTATTTCTCACGGGATTTGAATTCGGGCCCATCTCGGAAGAATGATCAGAAGCCAGCGCTTAGACAACTGCGCTACCGGGGCGGGGAATCTACGTTTTGACGATTTCCTCCCGAAGTGAGTAAGCAAAAGTCACGAAAAAAATGTTTACCTAAAGAACGGGCTAATTCGTGACTCCTTAATTCTCATTTTCTGTATGTACTGTATGATTTTCTTATCTTTCTGTTCACAAAAGCTAAAGAAGAAAATTCTACAGTTTCGTATGCAAAAATAAAGTTTTCTATTGTGTTATAGCAAAATCCTGGTAATTATTCGTGAAAATTCAATAAATATAGTTTTGACTGAAGCTGTTCCTCAATTGTTTTTTTCAGGCATTATTTACAATGACAGCAGCTGGATGCAGTCGTTTTAAACTATGCCTAGAATTTAAAGTATTGCCCGACGTTTTGTAATTCTTTCCACAAAGGCTACGTTTTGCGTAGACCTTATCCTTACCGCATTTCGAAGTGTAATACGAGATTAACATGGTCGCGATTTTACTGCATCTTGCCAATAGGATATAATATCTTACCAGTGCAGCTCTCATAATCATCGATTTTCGATGATTTGTCACCATGATTTCAATTACGTGTTTACAAAATTCCGTTAAAAAAGCTCGGTTTTGTGTCACAATTAAGCCGCTCAATAGATGTCTTTGTTCATAGGTAAAAAAGACTTGGCAGCCCCGGTGGCGCAGTGGTCTAAGCGATGGGCTCTTTTTATGGTTTGGAGTGAACCCAGATCCGAGATGGATTTGAACCCAGATCCGAGATGTATCCGGGTTATAAACCCGGTGATGCGTTGATGTTGTGTTTGTCTTACGGTGCTGGTTCTCTCCCTTGCTTGGAACCAGTAGCCCTAAATAGAGACAGGCGACATCTTATAGCAAATTGATAAAAAAAATCATTGACTTTTGCATATTATCAATTTACATATTTTATTTTTGTTTGATATGTTTGGATTTGAAATTAGAAGTTAATATTTTGGAACCAATATTTCAATCTAATTTCTAAATAGTTCATTGTCACAGACTTAATTAAATGAAATATGTGATTGTATCGATGGTCCTGGTCTAATGAAGGTGTTTGCAGGTCGTTGAAGACCTTATTCTCCCGATGAAAAAGTTTCAAAATTTTAGTTGTAAGAAACAACGGCGTATGCATACGTTTCAGTTTTCACTGGACAATGCTAAAAATGTACATTTGAAATTTTTTTCGCATTTCTTACCTTCTCAGCCAGTAATTATGTCGTCATTATAGCCGTTGACTGAATCTCTACGTTTCGCGCATATAGAAAGATTTTACGGCAAAGTATTTTGAAAATGACTTTATTCATGCTGCTTTTTTTTTATTTTTCTTCAAATTTTCTTTTAAGAAAAAAATTTGCGTGACAGTTTTTGGAAATTTTTATCACAGAATTTCGCCCCATGTTCTAAACTTTAACTAATAAATGTAACAACTATGGCTCAAACAATAAATACGATGGTCACATCTTTTGACATTTAGTAAAGAAGAATGTAGTGCAGTTAACATACTACTTAGGGGCAGTAAATACTTAACTTAAAAAATCATTAGAGAACCACATTGGCTAAACTTCCTTATCTGGCTTGTGTCCTCTGCTACAACAAAGCAAGTGCCGATAGCTGGCTTTTCCACCTTCGCCGCCGAAGATGCTAACTGCGTCCCCGCCGTTTGCTCCGTGCAAGAAGTATTTTCGCGTATTTGGGTTTAAATATTGTTTGCTTGTGTTACCCCTGATTTTGCAAGTGTTTCTTCGTGTTTCATCTGTTTTTTTTCTTTCTGGTTACGTTTTTACCATGTGGAATTGGAAGCGCTTTTTCCAAGAAGCTGCCCAGGATGAGGAAACGTGTTTCGTGGTGTGATCGGCACGGATTTATTCCAAGCAGTAGAACAAAAACGGAAGGTCATTCAATGACTCTCAGAGTCAATAGGTCTCATCATTATGGTCAACTAAATTGTCCGAGGTAACACGATTTAGCGAAATCTGAGTAGTCTTCCACTGCACTTGAGTCATGGAGCGCCCGGATTCTTGGTATTTTTGAACGTGATATCAAGAAATTCGGGGTCCACATCTGCCCTGAGAATGACAGGTCTGAGACCACATTGCTGCCGCTGGTGCACAAACATGTACAACCATGAGCTACTGTCACGACAGATCAGCGGACTGCATATTGTAACTGCGGGAGCTGTGGATACGAACGTCTCTTAGTTAACCACACACTGAATTTGGGGGATCCTAGTACTGGGGCTCATACCGAAGCTGTTGAGGGCAATTGGCAACCTCTCAAATGCAAACCTACTGGTGGAAGTCACGAACTTCATTTGACAGACCGTATTCTGGAAAATTTATTCCGACGGAACTGTCGCCTCTCCTCATAACCTTGCTTTTATGTCATTGATCGGATTATAAAACGGTTCTTGCATGGACGTAATTAATTTATTTAATTATATGCCAGAGAGATAGGTTTTAATTCTGCACGAAACACGTACCTATCGTCCCTGTAAGTATTTCATAATACGAACAAAATCGTCCTTCACGAAAACCTCAGGAACATTAGTATCGTGAATACACCACACGCTATCTTTCTCATATTTCTCGAAAGATGGCAGCACTATACCACTCAGAAACGTCATATTACCAGTGATTCTGCGTTACTCTGTTGCAGCAGACGACGCAAGACGGGCATGGAAGTCCATCCGCCACATTTTCAAGAACGAGTGTATGTATGACAGAATATAAAAACAGAATTTCATCTTCGTTTGCGGTTGTTGACAGGCATTTATCCGTAAACAATTTTACGAAAGAAAAAACTGAAATCCCTCGTTTTCTAATAAAAACCAGAAGCAAATTTTTCAATAGTAACTTAAGAGAAAGAAAAATAGCATGCATTTACATTTCCAAATATCATGAAAATAGTGTTCACTATATAACATGAAAAATTCATTTATATCTATAAGTTTTAGCGAATTCCTAATCACTATGGATGGAGAAGGAACATTTATTTTGAAACGAGCCAGGCTTTGTGTTAATTTTGGCGAGGTATATAAATAACAACGGAAGGAAATTAAGTTAGCTGTGCTGTTGCACTTTAATATTTTATTCCTGTAATTCGATGCTCTGTGTGTCGGAATTGTGGTTTGTTATTTGTTCGACGCTCTTTTTTTATTTGAATACATATGGCCTTTTTAAATTCACCTCCTTTCCGAGGGCATTTGTCCACTCACTGTGATATCATATTTTCCTATGCCTGGCAGTCAACTGCGTTTTCCGATCCAGTGGCGCTGTAGACAAAGTGCTAGCTTATTACTATTCGTCCGAAAATGGTCCGGATTTGAATCCCGCTGAGGCATGGTTGTTGTGTTTGTCTTACTACGAAACACAACATCCATACCACTCTTCCTAACCTGGAACCAGTGGCCCTAAATTCGGGACGGGCGACTGCTTTAACCCTTTGAATTGCTCACGGTGGGGGTTAAGCATTCAATAAAAAAAAAACAGCGTTTGCTGCGTTCTTTGTATTCCACAATTCCTCGGCACTTAGCGTGAAGGGGAGGACTCATACATTTTGGCATTTGTTTTGTTTTCAATTCCAATCAAAGTTTTTAGCTGGGTTGCAAATAATTTTGTCTGCGTTTTTTAGGCTTTTGCAAATTTCGTTTTTTGGAGATTCTTAGCTATCCATCACATAAATTAAAGCCTTCTGTTGCAGATATCATTACGGATGGCGCCTCTATCGATAAGGCTTGTTGTTTTGTTTTTTTATGGGAATTCCGTTAGGTTTTTATTTTGGGGGTGGAAACAATCTATTACTTTAAAAATTTCTCTACATTAATTAATTTCCATGTTTCGTTTGTTTGTTTGTTTGCTTGTTATATCCTGAAGTAGACACAGCTGCGAATATTACTCTAATGAAAATTAACAATCCCTGGTTTTATTCGCAAAAGGCGCGATTGCGAAGTCGAACAATCACAGCGAAAATATACCGATAACCCTTCGTGGCTTTTTATACAAATACAGTTATTCTATCTTTCCAAGTAAGAAAGACATATACAGATAGGTACAGGCAAAATTATGTATTTCAGCAACCGGAGCAATTCACAAAATATTGATTTTGTGAATTGGTTTTCAGATCCTCATGTCTTCCAGCCTCACGAGCAGAACAGTTAAAAATTAAACGTTTGGTATTATCGTTTGGCAATTATCTCGCGATACCAACCCGTTACGTAGAACGTCGCTTTATCACTGAAAACTAACGTCTTCAAGTAGTCACGTTTTCAAAAGTCAACGTCATTGGTCTTTTCTTTTTTTGTGAGATTTATGTACACGGAGACGTGTTTCTGGATATATTGAAAACAGTTACTGAGCCTTGGGTTTCCAATAGGTACGATGATCAACTAGACGGTGCGTTACCTGGTTTTTAGTACAAGGTCAAAAAATTTTTGACAGTTTCCAACCACGTGAATCCGGCGAGGAACTCATACCCCTTGGCTTCCTAGGTTCCCTGACGTGCCACTTTCTTCTTTCTCTGTTACAGGATATTCCGGGTATTTGGAACACATCGTGGCTTGAGCGTTAGATTCCGGTAAATTGAAACATATCCGGGCTTGAACGTTAGATTCTGGTTAAGTGGAACACATCAGGACTTCAACGTTAGATTCCGGTTAATTGGAACATATCGGCACTAGAAGGTTATGGCCTAATTAAGCGGCTGACCCAGGTGGGCGAAGCTTCATCCCAAAAAGTATTTTGATATTTTTCAATGATTGTTCAAAATAAATGGCCGCCCAGTATAACTGATCGTCCACTTAATCGAAATCTACACTACGTCAAAAACAAAGTGTATGGAAACCAAGTAACGGAAGTGGTTGATATTCGTAAACGTATAGTACAGAGAATTTCACTAGGTAGTACCTCCAAAGAAACAAATATACTTTGCAACACATTTTACTTAGAAACATAATATGTGGTTTACAACGTACCTTACTTAGTTAATGGGAATGTAGCACCATTCCTAATAAGTGGTGGAAATGTCCTCCACTTACATTAAACCACATTCGAACGTGACGCTTCATATTATCGAATGACCTCCGCTACATATTCTCATCAGTAGTCCGGATTGCTGCAGTGATGTCGTTTTTGTCTTATAAGGTGCAAGGCTTACTGTTGTAAGCACGACAATTCAAATATACCCGTAAGGAAAAATCGGGAGAATTCAAATCGTGTGTACGAGGTGGCCACAGTCTTGTGGAGATCACTCGGTCAACGAAGAAAGAGGAAATTTCACTAATGCTTACACGTGACGTTTTGCATGCCTCTCCATTCTGTTGAAAATACTCCGATGTCGAATAGTTGGTCTACAAATTATCTGAAAACGATCACATATGACACAAGGTTTACTACGCTTCGGAAGAAAATGGTCCCAGTTATTCCGGTTGTGGACAAAGCACACTAAACACTGACTCTGGCAGGATGCAATGTGATTTTGCTTAATTCATGTGGGCCCAGATACGGGAACTTTGGGATTTGCCATAGCAGTCCAAATGAAACAATGCATCTTCAGTGAACAACGTGATTTCCAAATTGTTCGGAATTGCGAGTAAAAATGTAAGGAGCCAGTGAAAATAACACAAATGCTTTTCAAGATCCAGTTCTTGCACCTGGTGCACAGATGTCACGCGGTACGGATGAAGCAACTCTTTCTTTGCAGTTCTTTCGCAGGTCGACAAGGAATACCCAGATTCTTCTGCCAAACGTCGTTGTGACTTCTGCAGTGATGCCAACAACTTATGCTTTCAGCTGTTATATTGTTTTTTCCCGTAAAAAAGGATGTGCGCCACTGTATTGGTTCTAAACACTGCGTGTGGTTTCAAACTTCTTAGCTAACCTGGAGATGTAACGTTTGCTTGATGCTTTTCTTTCCCCAAACTTCTCAATGAATTCATGCTACGTTACCTTTACAAAATGTGCTATCCAATAAGATTTCATAATAAATACCCGCTCTGCAACTGTATACTCAGGGATTCTGAACGGCTGTCAACGATACAGTAAAACACGCAGATTGCGTCCGGACAGAATTGGCGTCCACTTCCATCTGGTAAGGTGGCTTCACAATGAGTCTTCTCCTTATCAGGAAAATCAATCCCACACATGTCTAAAAGTTCAAGGTTACTTGCAAACCAAACGTGGTCTTTAATGTTGAGTGGGAAGAAAACGGTAGTTGGTTCTTTGGCGGAACTACTTAGTGAAACAAACGGTTCCTGATGTTAAGGCTCCGTGACTTCCGAAATACTTCTCAACTAAAGGGCAGAAGTGCAATAGTCACAACATCCGTGGTGATCTCATTGAAATCTACTGAGGAAAACTGAAACTTCGTAACAATGCCTCATTATTGTCAAAACCACATAAATGCCAGACACATGAAAAAAATATCATGTTTCTTTTTCGATTAATTTCAGACCGAACACCCTGTATTTTCACTTCCATGCGAAACAAAAATATGCGTAAAGCCTATTGTGTTCCTAGTAATAATTCACTGTAAACAGAAAAGGTTTTCTTATAGTACATGCCGGTGATGTACAAACATTTATTCCCCGAAATAGAAGCATAATGCATAAAGTGATGACTTCCTAAATTTTTTGAAACATAAACCGCATAACATTTCTTTCATGCGTAAAACAACTTTCTAAACAAATATGCAACTTTCAGAGTTGGCAATATTTTGGTACTTGTTTTTCAATGGAAACAGTACCATTCATTTATTTAATTCTTCGGTTCATCTGTTTTGGTTTAAGCTTATTTCACTGAATATGCGGCTGTGAGCGATATATGTTGAAAATGTTTGTTAGGAATATTTTTTTTATTAAAGGTTTAACGACCCCCGTGAGCAACTCTTAGGGCTGTAAGCAGTCACCCGTCCCTAATTTAGGGTCACTGGTTGCAGGAAAGGGAGCAAGAAAGTGCCGTAAGACAAACACATCTTTGCCTCACCGGGATTTGAAGCCAGACTCTTTTAGGAGGAATGATCAGAGGCCATTGCTTAGAACACTCGCCACCTGGACGGTAACAATATTTAAGAGCAATGTTATTACCTTTTTAATTTCTTTCGGTTAAAACTGTTTTGTGTTCTTTTTTTTGTGTGGTCTGACATTCTGATGCACTGAAAAGCGTTGAAATGCACATGACTAGTACGTAATGTCCTAACCCAAGAAACTGAAATCAACTAAGAGGTGCAGCAAAGTGTAGAGGCATCTATTATTGGCAGACACACCAGCTTTCTTCATTAGACACCCTAAGGGGACCCGTCGGCATAGAGCGTTTGTAACAGTAAGCAAAGGAACACAGCTAGGATTTGCCCGGGATTAATACAAATTCAAATATGACTTACTACGCTGAGAGTAAAGCATCTGCACTTTATTATTGTGTGATGAATACTTTCGTCCATATCCTTGAACATGTACTTCTGTTTTTTACTGTATTATTAACAAGTTGCCTTCTTTACAGCGCAAGGTAGGCTTTAGTTAGGATTGGTTGGGTAGCTTTTTGCCATTCCTCCCTGGCATTGTTTCGGGCAGGTGCTCTGCTACTGTGCCCTACAATATATACAGCTCCTGACTTACGTATAGTCACATTTCTTTGTTTGTCGCCCCTTCCACTGGGTTCCAATGCGACATGTTCCTATAATTCATAATCTAAATAAAATGTACGGATTCTTCATTTTTGCAGTTCAGAAAAATGGATATTATTCAAATTACTAAAATGTTTCCTGGTGCCTGAACTAGTAGTTGCTTCTGTGTTATGCGCTCAGTGATTACATGTAAGTGCACTTCTTAGATTATAAATAATTTAAGTTCTGGAACAACTTTATTTTCACTAGTTACCTCACTGTTCTACCTGCTGTAAGGGTAATAACATTTTTGGTGTTGTTCCATGGTCAATTCCAAGAAGGTGGTTCAGATATCACTGCTTCTAATCACTAAATGAGGTATTAGATTTATGTATCTCCGTTAGCTCCGCAGACAACTCTTGGTATCAGCGTTTTGCATATATTGACCTATTTTTTCTCATTTGGGCTCCACCTCGTTTCCCTGTTGCGCATCTCCTTGAAATAAACTGCTTCAGACTACAGCATGCATTTTATTGTATATGCAGCCCTTTTATTAGTCTGCGAGTTATCAGCTCACCATATTACAAGGGAAGCAAGGCAGAAAGTGACCTACCTAATACTAAGTAATAGTAACACGGGTTGTAAAGGGGCACCGTATTAATATGAGAAAAAAGGAAATACATGTACTAGAGTATGGACGAATGACTTCATCACATTATAGCAGGGAACAAATGCTTTTCTGTTAATGTTGTAGGTCAGATTTGAAATTCAATGCCACCTCTTGTCAATCCAGGCTGTGATTTATAGGTTACTGTAACAAATGCAATTTGCAGAAGGGCTCTTTAGAGGTCCTAGAATCGAAGGTGGTCGGCGAAAAAAACCATTGCATCTGCCCGCGATCTACACCCAAGCCTTTCCATGGATTTCAGAGTTCCTTGCATTAGGACATTACAGATAACACTTTTCAACGCACATTTTGTTTCCTGTATGAAAGTCGGCGTTTCTTATAGAGTTTTGCCCGTTGAATCTAAATCTGTAACCCGTTTTGTTCTAACACGCAATATTGCTGAGAAAACAATGATTACTGTAATTCCGGTATTGCACAATCGTCGGCGAATGCTCTCAAAATAGTTCCAGTGCTGGACTTTGTTCAGTGCTATTATCGCATCATACCATGCTTCATCGTGCTCTAAGACCAAGATGAACCATTCACACACCCACATAGTCAGTTGTTTGTACATACCGCAAACGTTCGATAATTCTCCATACCTGTTTATCTATGTGTGTGCTCAGTTTACGCCGCACAAAAACAGGTGGTCATTCACAAGAGTGAGGAAACGAGACTATGAAATGTTTTTCGGATGTAAGTCTGGTGATCAAGACATACATTCGCACCACATTCATTTTGTGTGAATTGTGTTGTGAATCTCAGAGGATGGTTAAATAAACAAGGGCGTCATGTGACACTTACCGTACCAGCTCTATAGAGGGAACAGAAAGATCACTCGGCAGATTGTTATTTTTGCTTACGAAAGTGGCTCAAATTTCTTCAAAGAAAATATTTCTGTTGTTTATTTTAATGTTCCTTCAGTCAAAAGACCGGTGCCGCATGAAGACGAAATGTCCATGCAACAAGATCCAGTACTCGGTGATGTACATATTGAAAGCAGTGATGGAAAGGAAATGGCTGTACGTTAACAAGATGAAGAAATTCACAGTGCATGCTCCTCATTTTTGCATATCTTCACACAAGGAGAACTTAATGACCTGGTAAGCGATCTTAATATATCAAACACACAGTCCAAACCATTAGTGCCTCGACTCCAGGAATGAAATCTTTTTGCCCAACAACGAAGGTGACATACTTTAGGTCTCGTCACTGTGAGTGCAAGGTTTTTTTCAGTATAAGTGGATTTCTTTTTTTTCTGATTGCAGGTTTAACGACCACCGTGAGAAACTCAATGGTCTATGAGCAGTCGCCCTTCCTTAATTTAGGGCTTCTGACTCCAGGGAAAGGAGAATGCCAGTGCCGTAAGACAAACACATTTTCCATGTCACACCGGGACCCGAACGCGGACGAATGATCCGAAAGCAGCGCTTGGACGACTTCGCCAACTGGGCGGCCAGTGAAAGTGGTTAAATATATTACTGCAAGGACATTGGTGGATGTTCTAAGCTTTAGCTATGTGCATAAACCTGAGGACCAGAGACTGTTTTTGGATTGCTCCAAAAACCAGCGTAAAATGTACTTTGCTACACCTTAGTAACGCGTATCCATCTGTTCCTGTGCACATTTATCTGCTATGAAGGAAACATACCACAATATGAAAATTATATTAGAAAAAGTCATCGATGAAGCCTTCCAGTGGGACATCTGCGCTGACTCAAAAGTGATAGCGACGGTGCAGGTTGAATGCACCAAATACTGCGTCTTCCTTTGCGAATGGGACAGCAGGTCAAAAGGAATCACGATGTGGCACAAAGGTGGCCGCCTCGTAAAATCCAACACTTGGCGCAAAGAATATTCAACCTCTTGTATTATTAAATGCTGAAAAGGTTCTCCTCCCACAGCTGCACATTAAGTTTAATGAAGGCATTTGAAGAAGCTCTGAAAAGAAATAACGTTGCGTTTCCGTATTTGCAACAGAGGTTTCCTAAACTGAGAACTGCTAAGATGAAGCAGCGGATATTCAACGATTCTGTCGTTAAACAAGTAGTGCAAAACACTGCATTCGAAGACACTCTTCATGAAATTTTATAGAATGCATGGACATCTTTTAAATGGGTGACACAACAGTTTTTAGGCAATGTAAAGTCACCGGCTTAGCAAGATATTTTGTGTACAGTCGGATGCTATATGTTCCTCAAACTTCATTTTCTGGACTCCCATATTGATTTCTTTCCGTGCAACGTGGATTGTGTGAACAATGGACATAGATAACATTTCCACCATGAAATTTCGACAAGAGAAAACCAATATAAGAGGAAGTGGAGCAATGTTCGCAGATTAGTGTTGTGGTTTAATCAGGGAAATAATGCGAACTTCATACAAACAGAAATCATCAGATCAGGGGTGCTCAGGCGTCCTAAGAAGAGTCATGTACGTTTTATTTTGTCAATTTTATCTCTATTATATGTGTTATTATGAATGTATTTGATGTTATGTTTCTCAAAACGTATGTGAGATAGAAAAAAAACTAAAAACTGATTCAGAATCAGCACGAAATTATAAAGTCATTGAATTTCAGGAAATTAGAAAAAAAGTTAAAATTTGTGTAAATTATTTCATTAGTATCAGGAAAAGTGAATTGTACTAAACATTCTTTAATAATTTGTTATGTAATTTTTTATAAAAATATATTATATATAACTACAGCTCCTTGCTTATTGTTATTGCATTTGTTAAATTGTCACGAAAGCTTGCCGAGACGTTTGCTTGGTAAGCTTGGTGTACGCAATGATATCACACGTTAAAGAAATAAGTTAAAATTAAACATTTGCAAAACCAGAAGCAAACATTGGTCGTGTACCGCACTGGGAAAGATGCCTCATTAACGAGCAAGCGCAGTTATGCAAAATATTTTTATTTTTAGCCCTAAATGCGTCCTTTTCTGAAGGCAGAGTAACATGTGTTGAAATCCTGTCGTTTCATGCTTTTCTAAAGGCAAGACAAGGATCAAGATAATTTGTATTTCTCCCGTGCGTTGTATGTACTTTATGACTGGATAATCCATTGTTTCATTAATTTAAGAAAAATGCGCAGCTGATCAGTGCTGCTCTATAATATTCTTTTAGTGGTCTCACCTGGATTTAGTGTATTTACACATTGTGAAGATTGACTGTTCCATATAATGTGTAGCTCAAGCTTTTTTTTCAAGATGTAGATTTCTCGTACAAGTTTTTTCTGTTTTACTTTTTGAGATTTACTGAACTTTGCACAGCAGCCGCGAATTTTCATTCTTGCAAATGCGTTTTACTAAAAATAAAACAAAAATGTTCGATGGTTTACGATAGTTGGAAGGTCAAAAATTATTTCGCTTTCATTCACAGATTCTGGAGAAATAGTTCGATTATGCTGCTCCGTTATGAAAAGAACTTTTCCAGTGGTTTGAACATGTTTGACTCGTTCAAGGTCACAATTTTCCAAAACAGCTTTTATATTGGAGTCTCGTTTTGACATGCTAAAAAGCAGTTTAACTTCAAGACTGTAGAATTTGCTATTTATCAATCCAAAGTGGTTTGCACGAGTAGTATACTTAGAATTTTGTTTACAAGCGTGCTGGAATTTGTACCTATCTTGTTTATTGACAAGAAAGCAATACGCAGCTATATCCTTTGAACGCAATTTGTTTTATTTTATTTTGTTATCTCATGAAACTACAGAGTAAATTGAGTCTCAAAAATTAAAAGAATGTTTAGGAATAATTATTTTTAAAAACATTTAGGAATGTCATGTTATGCGCCGGCAATGTTTTAGATTACAGAAAGTTTGTGCTCTGTCTGATTTCTTAAGATTCAAATTATCAGATATTAATTGGCATTTATTAAACAAACTTAATCCTCAACTTAATTAAACCTGGTCAGAGGATACACGGGCTATGTATTAATACGGCGCCGTGTCGAATGTACACATGATAATTATTATCTGACCTCATCAAAGTAGTGTTTGATGCTATGCCTGCAGATCCAAAATATATAAATAAAGCTAGTTATATTCTTTCGTATTTTGTATCAGATTTTCGACATAGCCTGCCGGAAACTATTACCAAGCTATTCGAATTCGTCGTATCATAACATATCTTCAATTCATATAATTTAATTTTTGTTCGAATTTTTAAAGCTTATTTATCTAGATCCCATAGTGCCTTGCCAGATTGAAAGTATATTAGAAATAAGAAAGCAACAACACTGCGATTCCTTTCTAATTTTTAGCTGAAGTAAAAGACTTAAGAACCAAGTTCAAATATTTACAGCACATGTAATTTATAATGACAAAGAGACAATTAAAGCAAATTGACTGAGTCGGACAGATACACTATCTGGACAAAAGTGATTGGACATTGTAAGTAAATAAAAAAATAAGTTTTGAATTGTAATCAGTAGCGGGTATGTCCTGCATTTGCGAAGATTACAGAACCCATTAGTCGAGGTAAAATGTCCACTAGACCATGGAGTACAGGAAGCAGGATATTCCTTCATTCCGCCTTGATCCTCCGGGTGGCAAGTACGCATATATACGTTCGGAGGTTTCTGTGCCCAAAGCGGCAACGACGCAATAATACGTTCATCGAAAACCTGTTCAATTGCCACGAGAACGCATTATTGAGTCAAAACACATTTCAGACTCATAGTGGTGAGGACGCATATTTGCGCATCGCAACGACGACGAAGATTACAGAAAGGGGAGCCTTCTGTTATATATGTGAAAACATTTCGCATTGTCTCTTTTAATGCTCCAGCCACATGGAGGGTTAGGAACATCGATCAACTCTGTCAGTGAGAAGGTCCTCACCTGGCGTACAAATTCATCCCATAAGTGTTCAATGGGATTGAGCTTCCGGCTCTGAACAGGACAGTCCATCCGCGACGCCTGATCTTCCTGATAACACAGTATTGTAGCCTTGGAAACATGAGAATTGGTATTGTCAACCTGAAAGAAATAATCGTCATGCCCAAAGAACAGCCACAACGTCGGAAGCAATGATTTATCCAAGATATATCTATACAGTACAAAGTTCATGTTGCCTTAGATATCAACATTTGGACCCCCATCCAAAACAGATATAAACCATAATACCACAGAATCCCTGATCCACCGTCGACTTGTACACTCCGAAAACATCCGTTCTCCGGATAACAGCCAAACCCAAACACGTTCAACTGATTTGAATAATGTGAAGTGGGATTTGCAACACTTGCCGTCATTGCTGAAATGTTCAATTTTTGTGTTGTTGACACAATCATAGCTGCGTAGCTTTATTGGTCTTTGTGATGAGAGGTTTATGTTCAGCTACTCGGTCATGATAGCGGAGTGCATGGTCCCCTATTAGAAGTATCTTAGTTGAGACCATAACACCAAAGTCCATTTCGAACTTATGTGCCATGGCGTTCATTTTTAAGGAAGAGGTTTTCTGGATCTCCATCTGCAGCACTCACCGAATCCGGGTTCCAGTTTCTTGGGTCTTCCGCGGCGAAATGAACTCCTGCAATGTCTCGTCTTCTTACACTTGTTAATGACAAAAGCCACAGTCGATTTACCGACCTGCATGATTTCAAGAATGCTTCTTAGGCTCATATCTTCAATTCGGCAGCCTACTATAACGTCCTTTTGAACACAGATAGCTCTCTTTTTTGCTCGCCATTTTACCAGTGATTGATCTGTGAGTAACCCCATTTTCGTTTTTATACCTTTATCAGCATGGGCTTCCTGCGGGATCAGCACACCAATGCGCTTTAATGGAGGTCTGCAATCACATTTATCCACCTAGTGTAGTATGTCGCGGAAAAATAGTTCTATATCATCGACCAATTGGCCATGGTGAAAGTCAAGAAATATTTCAAAATACGGAATTTTCAGGGTGCAATTCTGTACGTTTTAAACAACCTTTAAAGGTAAATTTTAAATTTCATACAAAATGTATCTTGCAGCCACATTATGTAAACCTTTAACGGAAACAATTCCAAAAAATTGCAATATTTTATGAAAGAAATACGGGATTACGCCATATAATACAAATTTTGAAGATGACAATCCGATTTTTGGCGTAAATATGACAAGGATGGTAAGTCAGATAATATCTGAAAACTTGAAAATTTTCATCGTCCTGGAGCGGGACTCGAACCCGCGTCTCAGAAAACGCCTAGGTATGCTAACCACTACCACCACCCAGAACGACCAAGTTTCAAGTTTTCGATCAATTTGAATTTAACCATCACAGGATTCGCTAGTCGAAGCAACCGGCATTCATGTTTAGCGAATCTGAGGTTAATAATCTATCCGTGATTGCCCGGAGAAGCAGATAAATCATGAAAGAAATACGGGATTACGCCATATATTTATCTGCTTCTCCGGGCAATCACGGGATAGGATTATTAACCTCCAGATTCGCTAAACATGAATGCCGGTTGCTTCGACTAGCGAATCCTGTGATGGTTAAATTCAAATTGATCGAAAACTTGAAACTTGGTCGTTCTGGGTGGTGTAGTGGTTAGCATACCTAGGCGTTTTCTGGAGACGCGGGTTCGAGTCCCGCTCCAGGACGATGAAAAATTTCAAGTTTTCAGATATTATCTGACTTACCATCCTTGTCATATTTACGCCAAAAATCGGATTGTCATCTTCAAAATTTGTATTATATGGCGTAATCCCGTATTTCTTTTCATGATTTATCTGCTTCTCCGGGCAATCACGGGATAGGATTATTAACCTCCAGATTCGCTAAACATGAATGCCGGTTGCTTCGACTAGCGAATCCTGTGATGGTTAAATTCAAATTGATCGAAAACTTGAAACTTGGTCGTTCTGGGTGGTGTAGTGGTTAGCATACCTAGGCGTTTTCTGGGAGACGCGGGTTCGAGTCCCGCTCCAGGACGATGAAAATTTTCAAGTTTTCAGATATTATCTGACTTACCATCCTTGTCATATTTACGCCAAAAATCGGATTGTCATCTTCAAAATTTGTATTATATGGCGTAATCCCGTATTTCTTTCATGATTTATCTGCTTCTGCGGGCAATCACGGGATAGGATTATTAACCTCCAGATTCGCTAAACATGAATGCCGGTTGCTTCGACTAGCGAATCCTGTGATGGTTAAATTCAAATTGATCGAAAACTTGAAACTTGGTCGTTCTGGGTGGTGTAGTGGTTAGCATACCTAGGCGTTTTCTGGGAGACGCGGGTTCGAGTCCCGCTCCAGGACGATGAAAATTTTCAAGTTTTCAGATATTATCTGACTTACCATCCTTGTCATATTTACGCCAAAAATCGGATTGTCATCTTCAAAATTTGTATTATATCGCGTAATCCCGTATTTCTTTCATGATTTATCTGCTTCTCCGGGCAATCACGGGATAGGATTATTAACCTCCAGATTCGCTAAACATGAATGCCGGTTGCTTCGACTAGCGAATCCTGTGATGGTTAAATTCAAATTGATCGAAAACTTGAAACTTGGTCGTTCTGGGTGGTGTAGTGGTTAGCATACCTAGGCGTTTTCTGGGAGACGCGGGTTCGAGTCCCGCTCCAGGACGATGAAGAATTTCAAGTTTTCAGATATTATCTGACTTACCATCCTTGTCATATTTACGCCAAAAATCGGATTGTCATCTTAAAAATTTGTATTATATGGCGTAATCCCGTATTTCTTTCATGATTTATCTGCTTCTCCGGGCAATCACGGGATAGGATTATTAACCTCCAGATTCGCTAAACATGAATGCCGGTTGCTTCGACTAGCGAATCCTGTGATGGTTAAATTCAAATTGATCGAAAACTTGAAACTTGGTCGTTCTGGGTGGTGTAGTGGTTAGCATACCTAGGCGTTTTCTGGGAGACGCGGGTTCGAGTCCCGCTCCAGGACGATGAAAATTTTCAAGTTTTCAGATATTATCTGACTTACCATCCTTGTCATATTTACGCCAAAAATCGGATTGTCATCTTCAAAATTTGCAATATTTTATTTATAATCTTATTTTATTCTCAAATATATTACTGAAAACAGACATTTGTGATGAAAGACAGTGTGTGTGTATGTGTGTGCTATCATATGGTTACAATTTGTAATGGATGCATACACTTTCGTGGTCTTTCTAGATTCACTTTTTTGAATTCAAACAAAAAGTGCGAGTTCCCAGGCTGATCTCAAGGAAAAACGAATGAAAAACTGAGTAGGATACGATATTTTGAGCCGGAATAGCGATTCATAATATAATTATTTGTTGAATCCTTCTAGCGCATGAACAAGCTTCCACTATTTTTGGTGTAAACCTCGTTATTATTATTATCACGTATTGGTGTAATTCGAAAATGCTTCGTGCTTTTATTTGTTTTGTTTATGTTTATTGAAATACCTGACGATGGAACACCGGGTGGTTTGAAAGATCTCCGTTGCTGCAGCTTTAAACTGTCTATTTTAAATACAGAGAGTATTAATAAATACTTTATCGATCTGAGAAGGCTTTTTTAATTAAAATATTTTTTAGCGCACGAAGACACCTTATTAAATTCAACGCCTTGTAAAGCTTCTATTTGCTTGGTTTTGAACTGTTTCATAATGACGGGTCAGGAAGCAAAAATGTTCTTCAAGTGTAATTGACGCCTGGTAACTGAAGAAACCCATCTTGATTTTCAAATAAATGGCCGAGTCCTTCAAATTATTCCTAAGTACTTGTGGATACGATGTCATACAATTTTTATTCGCGTTAGAACGGTTATTTAAAAAGCAGAATATAAACGACTCACAGCTGAAATAAGAAGAAAGCGGTTTTATGTAGATATTCTGCAGCGTAACACGTATTATGCCTACAAAACTTTTAAGGCTTTCACACACCCTATTATCCGAGATGGAACTATGGTTGTATTTACGCCTAAACTTTTTCACTAGAGTTACAACGATACAAAAAAGACACATAATAAAACTGAGAAATATCATTGCTGACAAGGATGAATCTCAACAAGAGCCGTCGAATATGAACAGAAATACAGATGGTCTGTATCACACACAATTTTTAAAATGTGAGTACGTAGTCCTTAAGCCCACACAGATCCGGACTCTAAAACGAGGACTAAAGTTTGCATACCGAACAAACAAAGTTAATAAATGATACCTTATTACGCAGATGGAAATTATCGTTGAAACCATTCCTCAAACCGAAAAAAACATGTACGATATAAACTGGGATAATCCGTATAACAGTTAGCCAATAAGCCTCCAACACCGGATGACCGTAACTTTTGTGATGAGGTTAAACAGCTAAAATTATTGAAGTCTGATAAAAATATATCCATTTAAAAAGCTAACAAAACGCAACAAATTGTGATCTTATACAAAGCAGACGATGTTAATAAGATGAAAGATGCCCATGCTAGTATACCGCACAAGATCCTGTCTTCGGATCCAACCTCATCTACAGTAGCAGTAGTGGGAAAAATCTGGAAACATGGAGGCGTACATACAAATTTTGCTATGGATATATACCCTACGATAGGTCCTCGAATACCTTAAATATTTGGCCAAGTAAAGACTCATGAGGGGGGTTTTCCTGTACGCCCGCTTCTATCATGATATGCAAGCCCAACCCGCTTGCTCGAAAGTGCTCCTGCAAAATTCCTTAAACCATTAACTACATGTTCCTCTTACTGATTTAATGACTCCGTTAAGGCTATTGACAACATTAAGTCATTCTTATGAAAGTGAAAGCCGTTTGTATGGCATCACTCGATGTTGTCCCTTTATACACCAACGTGCTGATTGGAGATGTACACTCCATTATTGAAAACCACCTATTGACTTTGAATTCTTATATTATTAGTGAAATGCGAGCAATTATCAACGCTCTACCTTTCATACAGAAACACCCATTCTTCTGGTATGAAGGAACCATTTACCGCCAGACTGCAGGTGCGCTGATCGGTTCCCCACTTTCGGGGGTACTCGCTAGATTGTTAATGCATAACCTAGAAAACAAGGTTTTGCAATATTTCCAACTGAAACTTGATTTGATCTGTACATTAGGTATGTAGGCCACATACTTATTTTCCGGCAGCATCATAAAGAGAAAACTGAGGAGTTTGCAAAAGAGCTCTCAAAACAGTACAGTTCCACAAATTTTACCATAGAGCATGAAAATGACAATACGCTTCCATTCTTGGACATCTTACTAAAAAGACACCCCGATACCAATAGTTTAACCTATACAGTGTACTGAAAGCCTACAACACTATCTGGTATTATTCCTCATAATTGATCGCACCCAAGAAAACAAAAACTAGCAGCTATAGAGTACATGATCCGAAGAGCGTTCACCCAGTCCTCCAATATTCAGGCAAGAAGAAATTAGTTAAATCAAATCCAGATGATTAGGAATTACGATGGCTCATGGCTACCATAAAGCGATCGTTGAAAAAATTGCTCGATCAGTGAAATATCTAGTAAAAAGGACTTTACAAAGGGAAACCCGGGTTACAAAATATGTTGTCACTGTAGACGTCTCATAATCACACGTCTCATAATCACACTCAGACCTTAAGTCACTACAATACTAAGGAACATATGTAAAAAACATCGCATTGCCTTTGGAGAAAATACGAAATGTATTCACGCCATCATGCCAAACGACCGCGACCAAGTTTCTACACTCAACAGACATAGGATTTACAAAATACTCTTAAATTCTCTTGACCCAGAAGATCCAGCATTAGCATATATAAGATCCACTGCACGCCCATTGCTCACAAGGCTAAATGAGCACAAGTACTCAATTACTAATAACACTGATGCTACCTGTCTTGCACGATTAGTTAATACTGGTGCGTACCAACCATACTGGACCAATGCTAGTGTTCTAAACTTAAATCGTACAAGGCGATCCCTGCGATTCGCTGAAAGTTTATGTATTTTATCGGACAGCTCTGACTGCTGTAATGAAGAAACCAAGTTTTGTTCCAGTGCTTTGGGTCATGTTAATGCGGGCAGAAAAGCATGTTCCTCTGCAGCAACACTTATCTCTTGATAATTCACTTACAGTTTGGTGATTACTGTTATCTTATTAATTATACTCTGTGTATATATTTCTTCGCATATGTTATAGCGATGCATAGTATTATTATTTGTTGAATCCATTTAGCGCATGAACAGGCATCCATTATATTTATTGTAAACCTTGTTATTGTTATCACGTGCTCGCGTAATTTGAAAATGTTTCTTGCTTTTATCCCCTGTTTTGTTTATGTATATTGAAGTATCTGATGATGGAGTACTTGCTGCTTTAAAAGATCTTGTAAGTTGCTGTTGCTTAAAAATGTTACTTTAACTACAGGCAGTATTAATAAATATAGTAATCGTGCATTGAATGCATGTCTAATTAAAATTATATTTAACATTCTGCTATTGTCATTCTGCTCTTAGTGACGACTTTTCTCGTTTTGACTTAATTTTAATTTTATTAGTTAATTTTCAATAGTGACACTAAAACAGTCCAAACAATAAAATGTCAAAAATAGGGAAATAAATGACAACCAGCCCTAATTCTAATAGCACTTGGAGGAAAACTGTAATAAAATTTCACAATCCCTGCCGCTAGACAATGAAATGAGCTAGCTTCTGAGATTTTAGATTTAGTCTATTAAGTTTAGGAACAGCAAGAACAACAGTATTCTTGTTCTTAAAAAAACGTCTCATAATCACACTCTTGAATATCAGGGAGTGCTCTGATATTCGATATTTCGAAATCCAAACATTTCGAACACAGTAATATAATTTCTATTTGCAATTTATTATGTTGAAATTTAGCAATACCAGTATTTTGAGTTTTTAAGATATGATTATTTTTCAGCCACGGGTTCTGTGGTTTACACAATTATTTGGTATCAGGCGTGAACACGGGATGTGGTGTCACAGCTTTTAAATTTTCTGGCTTTTTGATTTGAAATGGAAGGTTTCCTCAAGAGATAACATCTTAAGGAATAAGAATGATTTCTTAAATTAGAATGCTAGCTAAAAAAAAAAAGAAATTCAAGAAGTTTGACAAATGGAGAATTCTGAAATTAAATATTTATTATGATTCCTGACATTTACCCTATAGGAAGGAATTATAAACGAAATTAATTTCCACACGATCTTAAATAAATAAAATTTCATTACTTGCAAATGTTTCTTCAGTAAATAAAGTATAAAAATATCTTCTAAGCATGTTTAGTCGGACATTTTGTTGAGGAAAGATATTTTGTAGAAAAAGGTGAAATAACTCACTTACGAAACTCATTATCATGCTCTCCAGCATACTTTGGTATCCGTTTAACAGATGATCTCATGGGTCAGCGATCGAGTGGTGCGAATGAATCAGATAGCTGATAACCGATTGGCGTGTGCTGGGAATTAACCGATGTACTTGATTTATTCTGCTACATAGACAGGGTTGGATTCATGAGGACTCAAAACTTAAACTTCAAAAAATATTTTTCCCATTATGGACTCGGTGTCACTGAAGATACATTTAAACTCCAGCCAAAAAAAGAACGTTTTTGAGATAGATACAAGAGCTCATGTTGTCATCACACACCTCAGACGATGGATGGCAGCACGTCAGTACACATTCCTGCATCGCCAGGAGTTCTGACAGATTTTTTTAAATGTTTTATGTTAAACTAATCTTAAGGTCATGTATTTCGCTTTAAAGTTTGAACAAAGCGTGTTGTTCAACATTTTACCTGGCCAGATTACGATTATTTTTCAATTTGAAATAAAATAATACCCCTACTCTGTTGAACATACACTATCGGCAGGAAACTACTCCACACCAAATGTGTTGGAAAACTGTTAGAGGGGATTGCAGTTATAAATCGAAGTATTTTTTTTTAAGACTGCATATGTATTTTTGAATGTTATGTGAAATGTAGCACTAAACTTATAATCTGGAGTAGGTGGGCCAGTTAGTATGTAACATAAAACGTATTTGCCGGCCACTGTATCTAGTCGTCACAGCTACGGTGATAAGGAGGCAATCATTCCGTACTGCTAGCATTCGCACGTATGTTAAGCACACACGATGTGAATATTTATTAAGGTTAAGGGGATCGCAGGGCAACGTGTTGTGGGAAGTTACACAGAAAAGAGTCATGCGCTGAGGTAAAAAGCAGATCAGATGATATTTTAGGCAGGAAGTGTCTGACTGCAGGTCTTTAACAATCCTGAGAAATAGGAAGCTAGGGGATTTGGGCTAGACTATCCGATAGGAAAGTGATTCGGAAGAAGGGTAGAAGAGGGGAGGGAGACTCCCTTATTTTCGAAGGGCCAGTACCCTGAATCCGAGGGCTTAACGTTCCCATCGGACGAATGGCGGATATTTAGTGACGCGAGCTTTCGTACCTACTTGGAATCAAACCTGAAGTTTCTCCGTGACAGTCACGAAAGCTAACAATTAGGCTATCCGCAGGGCTCGGTAAAAAGCAGAATATACAACTCGCATCTTAAACGGTTAACCCAAGTGTTAACTTTAAAATTTAGTTAGACTAAAAATGAACATATTTTAACTCTTTAACCGTCTGTAACGAATTATCTAGCGGTTAGCGAAATGGGTAGAAATGAGCTCCAACGAATATTTTCGCTGTCTAAAGAGAGACTTCAACAAGAGAACCTCAGCATCAGAAAACGCAACTTTACCCTTAGTTTTGTTGTACAAAAGAAAGGGTAATTTACAGCGATGACTGGCAGTAATCTTTTCTGACTGATTATCTACTAAAAAAGTTATAACAGTGGCAAAAAACCTACGAAAGGAGATATGATAATTCAGTCACCAATTTCTGCCCAGTGGCATGGTCGGGGCAGGAAGACTATTTCTTCCCCTTCATGCCGTGGGTCATGGAGCATAGAATATAGGACTATAGGGTATAGCTATTCACAAATTTTAGCTTCATGGTCTGCACCGCTCTAACTAGGGGTCGGTGGTGTAAACGTTTTCCCGTAGTTTGAGTAACGCCCGACAGTTTTGTTAACATTTCTGCTTGAAAGGTGTTTACAAAACTGTCGGGTTTACGAATGGTAGTCATTAGTTGAACTAGTAATCAGTAGTTAGAAACTGTGCGAGTCTTCGGAACTGGCTTGGCACAGCGTGTATATTTATTGTCGTTTCTTCTTTTTGAACGCGACTTGTGTATGAATTATTCTAGAATAACTGTGTCTATAAATGTAAATATATTTATCAGATTTGTGGCTCCATCCTTTTTTTCTGATGAAGGAATGCTATTAAAATAAGATCAGAACTCAATTTCCGATTATGTAGTCAATAAATCACATTCAGGGAAAATCTCATTTCTTAGTTCAAAGTTTTCGTATAAGAGCTGTATAACCCCTACGCATTTGTTTTTTTCCGAAATTTCGTAAATAATACTCTGGGTTGAATCAATCATCGAATCTTCTCTCACCGCAGTAACAGAAAAAATTATCTGGCATTTAAGCATAAATATAGCATCGACATTTTCACAATATGAAAAATTAGAATTTTCCTGGTGTCGAAGAAGCATGTCATTCTGTTCCATTTTTTTGTTGTGGTAACTGATCACCAGAAAAACGTTTCATGTCGTACTAATTTCAGTTTCAAGTAATACAAAATGCTGACCTATTTCCGAGAATTTAAAAGGTATGTTCCATAATCCTCTAATAAGTTAAAAAATAATTTTCTTGTAAAAACAGTTATTTTTCCCAGAAATTCTCAAATAATTCGTCAAACGTACTGAAGATAAAAATGAAGCTTTTCAGATTTTGAAAATTCCCTGTTTTTTTCTTGATAATTTAAATTTCAGTGCGTATTGGCGTGCTGTTCGGCCCTAAGCTGAACGCACGGTACTGTTCCTTCAAATGCCTTTATATGACACAATGTGGAAATATACGATTCAGATTATTCAACTTAATCATCGAATCGCGCAACTTTAGTTTTCACTTCTACTAGTACCTTAAATATATTGATATTGTGAACAGCAGGTGCACGAGATCATGCACTTACCTCTTTCACCCTCCTTCTATCTATAGCGTTCAATTACATTATAAAAAGAAAAAAATTCTCAAGGTAGATTCAAACGTTAATTGGCATGAATACAGTTGTCAAAGGAATTGTATTGCAGGAAACCAAGTTTTGACCGCACCGGTGGATTCTGGAAGGTTCTTATGATCAGCAACTACAGTTATGTCGTTCTCGAACGATTCGTTCAGAAAGAACGAATCAGCAAACTTAGTCGTTGGGAACGAATCCTTCCTAAAAATAATCGACTCCGTAAAAGAGTCAATTTCCTGAATGACACAGTCAGAATCAATATTTACTTGACATCAAAATTTCCCAAAAGTGTCTCTGTGAGTTTCATGATCTGATCAGAAAATCGTTCTTGATATAAAAGTTTACAAATTCAATAAATTACGTGAACGTTTAGAGACAAACTTAGGAATAATTCTCTTAACCGGAAATTGTAAGCAAACGGAAGGATCCGATTGAGAATCGGTTCCTCAGACAACACTCTTTCTTTTAAAGGAAAGAATTACCGAAAAGAACGAACGAAACTTTTTAGTGAGTCAAATCGAAAGAATCGGTTTGCACATTTCTTTCAAAAACAAATTGAAGTCATAATTAGATTGAACAATGTATACACTGATAATTCAAAAAAAAAACCAACACATTTTGTGAAGAAACACAGGTAATATAATTATGTTACTGAAAAGCTATAAAAAATGCACTACTAAAATTTTACAAGTGACATGTCATTTACAAAAAGCAGTGTAATATATAGGACTCTTATTTTCTCGTGGAAAAGGAAATGAGGAAGACAAAAAGATACAAACAAAATCCAAAAGAAAGAAAGCCACTACACAAATTTAAAGACGTTTGTAGATTACGTACATTTTGATGTTAGTGAAATAAAATTAAAATGTTAAATGCATTGATAAGTACATGCTTATTCGCAAACACCGCGCTATAGGATATTTCCCTGTTAGTAAGGACCAACGAGGAATAATGAAAACGCAACTTTTCGCAAGCGAAAGTGTAACTTTCACTAATTAGCACATACACATATTTTATAATATACATAAATGCGGCGAAGCATTATTTAAATAATAAGTGTTCATGGCATACAATTCCAATAAAGGCAATATTAATTGTAATTTTTCAGTAATATCTTGCAAAAATAATAGGAAAAAGTTTTTGATGATGAATAATGTTGAGGCAATAAATGCGGTCAGCTCTATTCCCGTTAAGGCGAAAAACGATTCACTGTATCGAATAACCTCTTCCAATAGGTATTTAGCTGCTCAATGGCAACTTTGACGAAAAATGCCTCTGATTTGAGAGAAGTTATTGTTTGACTAGAGGCGTTTAATATGCTTATCATGAACAATACATTGTTGATGTGTTCGTAGACATAATAAAGAAGTAAACGTTCTTCTAGTGGCTCTTTCCCGGTTATGCTTAAGAACAGATTGCATGTATGTAAAAATTCATTCTACATAATTCCCCTGCAAATTAATCCAGCGGATTTCTCTAACAATGGATTGGGTGTCAATTGGTTCACTATCAAAGTATAAATAGAGATACAATTGCTTGAGAGCAGGTCTCGACATGTATGTTACATTAAGCCGTGAAACGGCCTTTACATGAAGTCAGCGAAAATTTTCTGGGTACAAACAGCCACGTTCTGAAATCTCACCAAGGTGACTGCAAACGTTAACTATACGTTTATCGGGAGCGCCTTTTTAATGAGGAATACAGAAAGTTCTTCGCCATCCAGTTACTCTAAACTAACGTCCTTTACTCTAAGTCTTAGAGAATGGGGAACTATTTCAAAGAAAGACGGAGAGGAAAACGCTGCAGACAGCTATCTGATATCTTCCTACGCTGGCCCAGTTCATCAAAAAAAGTGTGTGTTCGTGCGCGCGTGCGAATTTCTGCCACATGCATGTGAAGGTGCAGTGTCAAATCACCAGGGGGCTGCAACCGAGACCTTCATAGAAATTACCATTTTTAGTAGTTGTCATGATGGTCAAATTGTAAGTACGCATTTCATTTTTTCGCATGCTTGCAGTACCTCATGTGAATAAGGAGCGAGGATTTTAACAGAATAAATTCAGGGTACGAAGACTTGTTATGTCAAAATTTTCATTTGTTTCTTACTTCACGGAGAATTTCGATAAATTTTATGAAAAAACTGAAAGCTGAAATAAACCCAAGTGCGGAGAGCAGTTGATAAATTCCCCATATTTTAGAACGTCGTTAAGGGTCCCCTGCTTTATTTTCTATTAGTTTATGAAATGTCTGTTGTCCAGTGGCTCTTTCCCGGTTGAATGAGTGGAGTCCTGAGGTAGAATGAGTGGAGCTTCAGAACATGTCCCTGCACCCGACACTTTTTCTTAAAACTAGAAATTATGGATTATGCTCGGAGCAGACTTACTTTATATATTGGTTCTAATCTCCACCAGAATGTAAACACTATGAGCAGCAGAGTAGGGTGAATCTTGTTTAGTTTCTTCATTGATGTCTTTAAGCTCGCTTAGGTGTATGACGCAGGAAACATATTTTTGTACAAAAACCGCGGATCATCTGGATTTTTCTTTCTCAGAAAAAACATAATTTAAGTCTACCTGTGCTGTGGCGATTTATAAAATACCGACAATAAAACCTCTGGTCTTTCTACATTTAACCCGACAATAAAACCTCGGTTTTTCTACAAAATACCGACAATAAAACCTCGGTTTTTCTACATTTAACAAACGTGCTAAGCGCACGTTTGTTAAATGTAGAAAAACCGGAATATTAGTTGTGGCAGATCAATTTGATCCCCCTTCTCAGTTCCTTTTTAGGGATTTCAGTAGGATTAGCAGAGTTCAGTTTCTTGCCCTGCTTGTTAAAGGAGAAGAACACCGAGTGAAAGACAAATTCTTTTCAAAAGATTTTGCGCTAGCAATACCTCGTTCACGCAATATTTACTAACCAATCCAAAATATTTTCAGTTTTACGTCTCAACGCCTGCATTTGCATCGTGAAATATTTCAGTTTTCTCACTTTAGAGTAGAACTATGGAGAATATCGAAATAAAAAAAAAAAACTTCCCAAATTCAGAGATTTTCTAGTCCTGTTAAGATGAAGATCATTTGAATTTTTAGTTGTAACAAAAATAGTATTTTTCCAAACTGCTATTAACAAATTCACATTATTATCACCTTTGCGCCCCTAGCTGCAAGAGGAAGCTGAGATCGCAGTGGTGGAAAAGTTAACTTCATTCTACGATGATATGCATAGATCGGACACCAAAAGTATTTGATTTCCAGTAGAATTTGAAAATTCTAAATGCACAAACACATTTGCCTAAAACGTGAAAGATACAATATAAGCAAAAAATCAAAAATTAAAAATTTTAACAAACTAACTCTGTAATTTTACCTAAGTTTACGAATTTAACAATAGTCCAAGTAACTGGTGTTGCAATGGTTACATTAATCAAATAAAGCGATGATTACAGACAAAATTTCAAAAATTGTTTTGAAGTACAAATTCAAACACGGGTTTTATACAAATTCAAAATTATAATGAAATGCTTTTTCAGAAATAATAGCAAGAAGTACAACGCTTACGCGTGAGTTTTCAATTAATTAATTTCTTAGTTATGTTACACAGGATTTCTTTTTTTGGGGGGATTGGAATTTTAACGACCACAGTGAGCAACTCAATGGGCTATGAGCAGTCGCCCGTCCTTAATTTAGGGTCACTGCTTCCAGGAAAGGGAAAGAACCAGTGCCGTAAGACAAACACAACATCCATGCCACACCGGGATTCGAACCCGGACCCCGCTCGGACGAATGATCAGAGGTAATCGCTTAGACCACTGCGCCACCGGGGAGGCGATTTCTTTTTCCATCTACTTTGATGATATGATCATTCAGGAATATGGGTAAAGCAGGCAGCAGAACGAAACAATAAACTCCGTATAAGGACGTGCTACTTTCTTAGTTTCAAGAAACGTCATTTAAATTCCACAGTGAGTATTTTCGTTTTCTTTCGCACTGGACATCTCAGATTAATAAATAAATAAAAAAAAATTCTCATTTATCAAGGTGGAATTTTAGAATGAATATTAAAATTTCCATCCAAATTAAGGTCACCTTTAATGGTATCATTCACAGAAGAACAAGTTAATACAGATAATATTAATATTAAAAAAACTAACGCCCTATTTTTAGACAGCGTGAAGAAATTGGATTTTTTTTCACCTAACTATTTCTTACTTGTAGCATTTTTACGAAACAGCTTAACATGCGGTTCCCGTAAATTACTTTAAAAATACTAACTCAGTCAGTAAAATATAGAAAACAAAATTTATATAAACGTTCTTCAAACTTGTGTTTTAATTAATATTTCAGAACAATGATTGGTCGCATTTTTATCTGAAAACGAACAATGCTAATACTCTCAGGAATGGAATTTCCCTTGCGTAAATTCATAACGTATTTTGCTATTTTAAACTCGAAGCAATTAATAATTCTGAAAAACATTTAAAGCCATGAAATATTACTTCTCTTTGATAAAAAATATTAACCTCTTCAGAAGAGATGAGGATTATAACTTCTAAATATGCCTTCTGACGCGCTTCTGTTCCTTACTTAATTTTGTTCTGTGTTAATTCCTATGAATTAGCAATACATATGGAGATTACACATATTACCCAGAAAAAGTAAATCATGTTTTTCAAGAAAAATGTCATCCTTCAATTTCTATTTATGAACACATTTGTTGCCCGAATAATTTCAACTAAATCTCCTACGCTCTAGCACTGTTAGGGAATACCACTCAACATCTTCAACCAGGAGTCCCTATCTCAATGAAATCTTCACCATCGAGAATTTGTCTTTCCCGATGAACAGCATGGAAAATTTGGCTTGCATTTTAAATGTCCAGATTCTGTTATGAATGTTTTAAATTTTCATTACTGAATTCTTTTCACTTCCGAAAGCAGATACAATTTTCAGGAAAGGCCAATGCATAATTTGCATACGTTACGCAAATAAAAATATTGCGCTATGGATCATCATCATCATCATTGTCAATCATTATCAATCCACTGCTGGACGAAGGTCTCCCCAAGTTTCCTCCACAACGGTCTGTCTTGTGCCAGTCTCCTCCATGTCACTCCCGCATACTTTCGAATTTCATCCACCCATCTTCCATGTGGTCTTCTTCTGGGTCTTTTCCTGTCCCTTGGAATCCAATCTAAAATTTCGGCTGTCCATCGATGGTCTGTTCTTCTGGCAGTATGTCCAGCCCATTGTCATTTCAGGGATTTAACTCTGATCATGATGTCTTCCACTCTTGTCATTTTTCGGATCCACGTGTTCCTCTTCTTATCTCTCCTGGTTACACCAAGCATGCACCTCTCCATGCTACTTTGAGTTGTCTGCAGCCTTTGTATTTCTCTTTTAGCTAAGGTCCACGTCTCTGCACCATACGTAAGCACTGGAAGGATGCATTGATGAAACACTTTTCTTTTAAGACATAATGGCATATTGCTCTTGAAAATTATGCTGTTTCTTCCAAAAGCTCTCCAGGCAAGTTTTGTACGCCGATTAATTTCTTCACCAATGTGACCCTCACTTGATATCTGCTGTCCAAGATAAACGTACGTGTCTGTTATCTCCAGCTTTTCTCCATCAATCGATAAATCTTCATTTCTTGTAAAAGCATTGTACATCACTTTTGTCTTCTGAAAGTTTATTTTTAATCCCACTTCTTTACTCTTGTCAGCAAGTTCCTGGATCATACTCTGTAGCTCTGATGGGGTAGTTGCAAAAATGACTATGTCATCAGCACAACGAAGGTGGGTTAGATAATTTCCATTAATCTTTATCCCTTTGTTTTCCCAGTTCAGTGATTGAAAGACATTTTCCAATGTGGCATTAAAGAGCTTCGGAGATATGGTGTCACCTTGTCTCACTCCTTTTCCAATTTTTATCTGTGTTGTATTTTCAAACAGCCGAATCTTTGCACTTGCATTTTCATAGATGTTATTAATAATATTAATGTATGCATCTTCAATACCGCAGGATTTCAGAGCCATTGCAACTGCTGATGGTTTCACCGAATCAAAGGCTTTTTCATAATCGATAAAAGCCATGCACAATGGAAGTTCATATTCCCTCGCTCTTTCAATTAGTTCTCTCAGTACGTGGATGTGATCGATTGTGCTGTAGCCACTACTGAATCCAGCTTGTTCTCTCGGTTGAGCCATGTCCAGTGTCACCTTAAAGCGGTGTGAAAGAACTTTAGTGAAGATTTTATAAACCACTGACAGGAGGCTGATAGCTCTGTAGTTCCTGAGATCCTCAATGTCACCTTTTTTATGTAGCAAGATCATTGTAGCGTTGTTCCAATCCTCAGGAATTTTCCCTTCATTAAGGCATCGAGTGAAAATTTGGGCGAGTACTGTTTCGATTTCTCCACTTGCTTCTTGTATGATGTCTACAGTAATTCCGTCTTCTCCTGGAGCTATTCCCCGCTTCATTTCTTGATTGCATGTGCAACTTCTGCTGGAAGGACTGGAAGAACACTGGTACTGGTACCTTTCATATAATTTTTATGTAAAATCATATACATATACATACAGGTGTCCAAAGATTAATCAAGCATAGATGAAAATATATTTTAGATGAAACTAAAAGGGAGAAAAATGGTAATTAAGTAAAAATACCGAAGACGAGGACGTGGAAATATGAAAATGCGGAAAACATGACGCAATACCATGTGTGACGAACGATAATTTGTGTAAAAGGCAAAGCAGCATGTTCGTACAGCTGCAAAATTACATAACCGATTGTGATAAAATCTGTTAAACTTTGCAATATGTTTATCAACAAACAGCTTCGTCATAGAAAAACTTTAGACGACAGAAATATTCTAGTTACGTATTTATGTTCTGCATGGAACGATATGTTTGAAACACTTACTGCCATGTGCCATAAATGGAATTGACCAGTATTACCGTCAAGTTTTACAACAGTGTCCCTTCTGTTCGCTTGCTTGTGCCGCACGCGATTGCCTTTTCTCATCTCTAAGAAGAATGTGATATGGGAGGCCCACATCTTGCACGCTATTTCGTAGTTTCATCTCTTCAGATCACTTTTTGGGTGTACTAACCACCAATAACAGTGAGCAGCAGGTCATGGCATAATGGAAATTCTCTAAATCATTTGATCATTAAAATTTGGCATTTGTCTAAGTCCCTACAGTCCGCTGACTTTCACGTTGGAAGCAAAAGAACAAAACTGATTTATAGAGCTCTGTATCAGGTGTTATGTACACCATTTCATGTCATTCACATGCTCCGTCGTTTACCTGCAGTTGCCCCAATTAATATTTTCTCTTCGGTGTATTAACGTCAAAATTTCTTCAAACATGAGTCTGGTCTTAAAACAAGTAAAATATCGAGATCATATACGTTTTCAGTTTAATGATGACCATCAGCTTAAGAAGATTTTAACAGAATATTTAAAGAAATGCCGTGAATATATATATGAGTTGGCAGTTTTGCTAATTTCTTTATCACTGTTTAACCACAATATCTTTTATCAGTGTTTAACCACAACCCTTATACAAATCCTTGTGCGTGATTATATGATGATAGCAGCCAAAAATAAACCACAAAAGAGTCATACCGCCAAGAGCCGTAAAAAGTGGTGAAATCATGCTAAAATTTTGTACTTAAAAATCGATCAGAATTTAGCTCTGCATAAAACGTTATTCAAGAGCGACGTACTTCCAAAAGTTTAATTTACGTACTTTACGCCGCCTAAAGTTGAATAAATAGTTTTACCCAGAAATGCTACTTTTCAGAGTCAGTCAAATGGTGGCAATGTTTAAAAGCTATTAAAAGGCACATCAGACAAAAAAATAACTCTACATACATTCATTGCAAAGACCCACCTTGCATTTTCCGTACAGGACAATAGAAAATTTACAATATGGTTTCCATCTATGAGGAAATTGTGGGAGTCTTTTTTGGAATAATATGAAGTTCTTGTGGGCAATCAAAACAGCCATGCTTATCTGATAGTGGATTTAAATTAAGGTAGCTGGTATTGCACTTGTACAAGTACTCTCGTCTGCATTGTAACTTATTTTTTAGTTATTGAATGAGATTTCACAGAACATTCACTTATTAGAAATATTGAATGATATCCAAACTGTTTCACTGCGTTATGAATGTTTATACGTAACAGAAGTACAGTGTGGTGACTTCAATTTCCGAAGGTTTGAAAAGTACACTTCTTTCCTTTAATAATAGAACATGGCCCACAACAGCATTAGGAGATGTATTATATTTAGTTAAATCCCAAAATGTTGAACATAGATAGATAGATAGATAGATAGATAGATAGATAGATAGATAGATAGATAGATAGATAGATAGATAGATAGATAGATAGATAGATAGATAGATAGATAGATAGATAGATAGATAGATAGATAGATAGATATGTATATTCAATATTTCTGAATATATCTAAATTCTTGAAGGATTTTCCGGGACGCTCTGGCAAGATTTTCCAGCAAAGGCATGGACATTTAATACATACATGGTAGTGTACAGAAAGCACTTAGAATTTTTGTATTTACATAGAATGAACCTAACTACTGATCTGTAAATGTGCTCGTATCAAGAGACGGTTTCGGGGACCCTGAGGAAAAAAGCTTTGAGACTCCATTTGAGGAAAGAAATTGTCATTGAATTTTGCAGAACTTTAATCATTATGCATAAAATAATTCCCTGTTAAGCAGAATGGAATATTAAATTAGTTGAAATTGCACTATTTTTTGGGAATCCATCATTCGTTTAATTCCTGCCTAACGGGAAAACATGTTGTCTTGCGGGTAATTTTAAAACTTCGATTGATATCCTTTCTTTTTAACCTAAATTTTGAGAACCAGCAGAGCACGTCATCACTTAAGTAACAGACACTCATACACTTCGCGTTGTATTTATTAAATAACAAAAGACATCCTGAAAGTAATGTCTCCCCCTTAATAATGTTTGAAATTTTGAAGTGATTTTAATGAAACTGCACTGACTTGTACTATGATATGCTGGAAATGTGGGAATATTTTTTTTTCAGAATCGATTATAAACTTCATGAACGACTAAGAAAAGCAGCAAGGCGTAATTGAATTCCTGGAAAAAATGGAATATGAAGTTCCAGAAATCCGCAAAAGACTCCTGGCGGTATATAGAGCTGCAACAATCGATATAAGTAATGTCCGAAAATGGAAGAAGTGGTTTCGAGAAGGAGAAAGTTCAGTGTCGGACAAATAACGGAGTGCAAGATACGCAACAGATACTAACAGGCAACCACAGAAAAACTTCATCACACCTGATCGTCGTGTCACCATACAGGAGTTGTGTCATGCAATTCATTGTGCTGATAGTGCTATTTAAACATTAAATATGGAGTTCCAGAAATCCACAACAGACTCCTGGTAGTATATGGAACGGCAACAATTGATATGAGTAATGTCCGTAAATGGAAGAAGTGGTTTCGAGAAGGAGAAAGTTTAGCGTCGGACAACCAACGGAGTGGGTTGTCCGAGCAACATATATTAACAGGCAACGACAGAAAAACCTCAACAAGCAACATATACTAACAGGCAACGAGCAACATATACTAACAGGCAACGACAGAAAAACCTCATCACGTCTGATCGTCGTGTCACCATCCAGGAGTTGTGTCATGCAATTCATTGTGGTCACAGTGCTAAATGAATTAGGGATCTGTACATCAGAAAAATATTTCAAATTGATCTCAAGAAACCTAACCGGTAAACAATGTGAACAAAGGGTGGGTGGACATGTGCCGGTACCCTTTGGTTCATTATAAGCAAGAGAGTGAGGTGTTTTTCTCTATTGTTGTTGCTGGGAATAAAACCTGGATGTTGTTTCATGACCGAAAAACAAAACGTTCGTCAATGGAATGGCACAGCGCATCTGCGCCTCGACAGATATAGGTGAAAACAACTCGTTCCGCAGGGAAAGTGATAGCACCAATTTTCTGGGACAGACGTTTTGTCATTTTGAGATTTCCTTGAACGGGGTACGATAATAAACAGTGTTTACTGTGTGTAGGTATTGAAGAAGCTAAAGGAGGTTATCAAAAGGAAAAGACGTGACATTCCATTTAATAGTGTTTTATGCACCATGCTAACGCACGTCACCAGACCTTAATGAAGACTTTACAGGCTATTGCCAAAATGGTGTATATGGTGCTGCACCAGTCTTCCCACAGTCCTGATTTGGCTCAATCAGACTTTTTCCTGTTTGCTTCTTTGAAAAGCACACTCCGTACGGAAGGTTTCGACGATGTGACAGACGTTAAACTGGCTAAAACCAGAGTCTCTGTAATTTTTCCGAAATGGGTTTTACCAAAGGATTCGAAGATGGCACAAATGTATATAAAATGTATATATTCGTTGGACAATACTTTGAATAGGCTAGCATTATTGAGAATATGTCCAAGTTTCACAATTTTGCTGCTACAAATAAAAATCTTAAAAAGGACGAGGCACTACTTTCGGTATGCCATTTGTGAAATATGTTTCATAATTGAAGTCAGCTGTTAGATTTATCTTGATGTGAACACACCATATTTTTCAGTTCAAAATAAATGAACACCCAATTACCGCCAGTAATTTACTTTTATAAAAAATATAATAACCTAACAACCAAAATAATTTCGATCTGTAGTTCTGCGGTACTTTATATTAAATGCTCTCTGCAACCTGTCGCAGAGAGCAATAAATAAGCACATACAGTATAAACTAACCTTGTACAGAACAAATTGCTTCACAACTTAATAGCGCTTCTTATGCCTTTCATTTCATCAATGTCTCGTCAGGTGCAATAAAAACCGTGGATTTTCATGTTGTGAGGTTTTAGCAAGTTATACCAACATGGAAATCCTAAGTGTTGTATGATTTAATTCTTTATGAAAAACGTATTACTCCCAATATGCACTTTTCATGATAAAACCTTCGGCTTGTTTATTTTTTTATATACTAATCTTTTTAATTTGAAGTTATTTAATTTTCTGTTCGGATTAAGGAGGAAAATTTAAAAGAGTGATGTTCATTCTTCTACAAAGCTGAATTGAAATGTTTTCCCGTCAAATGGAGGCTGCATCATTTAATTTTCATGATCAATGCATTCTTCGGAAATACGTAAATTCGCAAGTGGAGAATATCCCTTTTTTTATAACTGACATTTTCCTCGGACTGTACAGTTTTAAGTGATGTGAACACGATTATAAAGCAAAAACAACCGAATAAAATTTCCAATGCCAGTTTTGTTTCAAACGTTTAATGCGTGCAGTCCAAGGTAATGATCATGTACCGTGTTAGAATTAGAAATAAATCTACTGGCCCAGCGGACAACTAGAATGTGCAAAATACTGGTCCAACAAAATTCCTAATGGTGAGTAAAAGTAATAAAAGAACTGAAGACATTTATAATTTATGTAGGAAACAACATATCATTTCAATAGAGATATCTCCAATATTTTTTTTAAACTTATCATTAGTTTGCAGCCTAAAACGAAAACATATTAGAAAAAAAAACTTACCGGACATCCGGGCCAGTAAAATCAATAGTTCAGTGGTCCAACGAAAGTTTTGCAAACTAATAGTCAGCGGACCACTGGGTAATTCGAACGTTGATGTACATAAATATACAGACATTTTACGATCGTATACAGAACATTTTATATTTTTTTAAACTTTATAACTGTTGGTATGATTGCTTTCCTAAAAAAGCGGAGGTAATTTACCAGTCGGATGATTACATATATGCCACAGCGGGTAATTTGTTTTACGTGAAAGTACAACTTTAATATTTTTTTGCATGGGACTAAACTAAATTTTAAAGTCCTTGATTTTCAAATTCCTTGAATCGCACATTTTCTGTATTTACTGTTTAGCAGGCTGCGGTGTTTATATTGAATTTAATAGCATATTTCTTTCACTAGAAACTTGAATAATGGTTTCACAGAATGTTTAAGACACGATTTTGTAGTCACTACTGTCAGTATTTTATTGACAATTTTCTAATACATATTTGTAAGCTGTTGCCAGAATCATTTAATTTAAGTCCCGCGGGTAGCCTAGTGGGTAACTTTAGTGGCTGCCACGGAAAAGACCTTAGGTTCGATCCCATGCAGGTACGAACGCTCGATTCACTAAACATCGGCCGTGCATCGGATTGGCACGTTAAGCCGTCGGACCCCGGGTACTGGCCTCCCGGGAATAAATAAGGGCATCTTTCTAGTTCTTCGCTTCCATGTTACTTTCCTATCGGACACTCTAGCCCAAATCTCCTAGCTCCCTATTTCTAAGGGTTGTTCAAGACCTGGGGCCATACACTCCCTTCCTAAAATCCTCTACATATGATCATGATTATCTAATTTAAGTAACGCATTGTGATTGCTTCTGGGATGACTTGCTTCATCACTAAGCATTCAGCTTTAATAGTGCATATACTCTCATTCTCTCTTTACCTTCTTTTCAGTCTGATCTTTCTTGTGGAGTACCTAATCCTTTCCACTTTCTAAAGAAGACATAATAGCATATCGTTCTTGAACATTGAACGGTTTGTTCCAAAAGCTCTCCAGCTAAGTTTTATACGCCGCTTAATTTCGCCACCAATGTGACCTTCGCTTGATATCTTATATCCTAGGTAAATGTATCTATCGGTTATCTCCAACTATTCCCCATCAACCTACAAATCTTGATTTCTTGTAAAAGCATGAGGATATGTACAGATACATACATATCATCATCATCATCATTCTCAACCATTATCAATCCACTGCTGGACGAAGGTCTCCCCAAGTTTCCTCCACAACGGTCTGTCTTGTGCCAGTCTCCTCCATGTCACTCCTGCATACTTTCGAATTTCATCCACCCATCTCCCATGTGGTCTTCTTCTGGGTCTTTTCCTGTCCCTTGGAATCCAATCTAAAATTTCGGCTGTCCATCGATGATCTGTCCTTCTGGCAGTATGTCCAGCCCATTGCCATTTCAGGGATTTAACTCTGATCATGATGTCTTCCACTCTTGTCATTTTTCGGATCCACGTGTTCCTCTTCTTATCTCTCCTGGTTACACCAAGTATGCACCTCTCCATGCTACTTTGAGTTGTCTGTAGCCTTTGTATGTCTCTTTTAGTTAAGGTCCACGTCTCTGCACCATACGTAAGCACTGGAAGGATGCATTGATCAAACACTTTTCTTTTAAGACATAATGGCATATTGCTCTTGAAAATTATGCTGTTTCTTCCAAAAGCTCTCCAGGCAAGTTTTGTACGCCGATTAATTTCTTCATCAATGTGACCCTCACTTGATATCTGCTGTCCAAGATAAACGTACGTGTCTGTTATCTCCAGCTTTTCTCCATCAATCGATAAATCTTCATTTCTTGTAAAAGCATTGTACATCACTCTTGTCTTCTGAAAGTTCATTTTTAATCCCACTTCTTTACTCTTGTCAGCAAGTTCCTGGATCATACTCTGCAGCTCTGATGGGATAGTTGCAAAAATGACTACGTCATCAGCAAAACGAAGGTGGGTTAGATAATCTCCATTAATCTTTATCCCCTTGTTTTCCCAGCTCAGTGACTGAAAAACACCCTCCAATGAGGCATTAAAGAGCTTCGGAGATATGGTGTCACCTTGTCTCACTCCCTTTCCAATTTTTATGTGTGTTGTATTTTCAGACAGCCTAATCTTTGCACTTGCATTTTCATAGATGTTATTAATAATATTAATGTATGCATCTTCAATACCGCAGGTTTTCAGAGCCATTGTAACTGCTGATGGTTTCACCGAATCAAAGGCTTTTTCATAATCGATAAAAGCCATGCACGATGGAAGTTCATATTCCCTCGCTCTTTCAATTAGTTCTCTCAGCACATGGATATGATATATTGTGCTGTAGCCACTCCTGAATCCAGCTTGTTCTCTCGGTTGAGCCATGTCCAGTGTTACCTTCAAGCGGTGTGAAATAACTTTAGTGAAGATTTTATAAACTACTGATAGGAGGCTGATAGGTCTGTAGTTTCCGAGATCCTCAATGTCACCTTTCTTATGTAGCAGAATCATTGTAGCGGTGTTCCAATCCTCAGGAATCTTTCCTTCATTAAGGCATCGAGTGAAAATTTGGGCGAGTACTGTTTCGATTTCTCCACTTGCTTCTTGTATGATGTCTACAGTAATTCCATCTTCTCCTGGAGCTTTTCCCCGCTTCATGTTCTTGATTGCATGTGCAACTTCTGCTGGAAGGACTGGAGGAACTCTGGTACTGGTATCTTTCATGATGTCTGGAGTGCATGTATCATCCCTTTCATATAATTTGGAGTAGAAATCTTTCACTCTTGTCAAAATTTCGCCTCTATTTCTTGTTACAGAACCATCTTCTTTTCTCAGTGCCATAATCTGTTTTCTTCCCTTTACTGAGATGTCCCTTTGCTATCTTTAGGCTTTGGTTGTTTTCAATTGCTTTCTTCACTAGTTCACAGTTGAATTTTCTTACGTCTTCAGTGATACTTTTTCGTACTGTCTTGCATAGCTCTATATATTCCACTTTGGAAGTCACATCTTCTTTAGTTGTCCTCATCTCTCTTCTTTTTTGCATCAACATTTTCATTTTTCCTGATAATTTATTTACATGCAACTTGTTCTTAGACCCAGCTAATTTTGTTGCTGTTTCCATAAGAGCTTTGGTTACTTTTCTGTTAACTTCAGAGATGTCCACTTCTTCCGATGTTAGGCCTTCTAAAGCGGAGAACCTGTTCTTCAGTTCCAACTTGAAGGTATTATGGTGTTTTTTAAGGTTGGTTATGTCAATAGATTTTGTTTGTCTTATGAGCTTGCCACGTTCAAGTTTAGTGTTGAGGTGCATCTTACATCTCACCAATCTATGGTCACTACCTGTGTTGAACTTGTTTAGCACACTGCAGTCTTCTATGACGAATTTTTTGTTACACATAATAAAATCAATTTAACTTGTCGTCCCATTTGGATGTCTCCATGTCCATTTCCTGTGTTCCTTTTTCTTGAAGAAGGAGTTCAAGATGAAAAACCCTTCTGCCTCTGCAAACTCAACGAGAGTATTTCCACGCTGGTTTCTGTTGCCGTGACTGAATTTACCTACTGAAGTTTCATTCTGTTGCCGTTGCCCTATTTTTGCATTGAAATCTCCCATAATTATTTTCAAGTGCTGCTTACCTTTATTATTTAGATGACAAATTTCCTCATAAAATTCTTCAATTTCTTCTCCAGGATGACTTGTGGTGGGTGCATAAGTTTGAATAATCTGAGCCTGGTATCTTTTCGAGAGTTGGATAACAAGCCGTGCAGCTCTGTCAGAGGAACTTTCAACTTCTACAACTTTATCCTTCAGTTTCTTGTTTATTATAAATCCAACGCCACTAGTTCTGCCAGTATTTGTCCCACGATAGTAGAAGAGATGTCCACTTTTCAGTTCGATGAGATCTTCTCCTTTTCTCCTTACCTCACTTAGCCCCACGATGTCCCACTTGATCCTTTGTAGTTCCTCTTCCAATTCAAGAAGCCTTGAATTAGAAGATAGGGAGCGTCCATTGTACGTTGCCAAGGTCAGCATCAGATGGCAGCCTAGTCCGGTCCTCCGTTGATTCTTAGCACCCTCTGCCTTCATGTCGCACTGGCCGCTGCCTTGGCCAGGTACATTCCAGCTGCCGGAGACTGAGGGCCAAGATTTAAGTTGTGGAGTCATTTTGGAGGGGTTTGGCCATAACTCACCACGCTGGCCAAGCTGGTTGGTGAGTGTGGGATAGAATTTCCTCTAATCCCGATGGTATAGTTATACCGCTATTGGCGGTCGTCAGAGCCCCTTTAGTAGGAACAGGATGCACCACGAGAAGGCGGGGTTGACATTTGTCAAGGAGAGGCTGTGATGTTACGCATCACCTGACCTTTATGTATTTGTGGTCAACCGTTGAAGAGTTGAAATCTTGTTTCAATCTTTTTTGAAACATTCATTTTGTACTCATGGTGTTTCAAAAAGATTGATAAAAGCTTCTGTAATTTCAATGGTTGCGCACAGATACGTATTTTGCATTAGAAAAATATTCAAAATGACGAAACACTTACGATATTGCAGTTGTACCTCTGTGCGTAACATTCGCATAAAATTGAAAATAATTTTTTACAGACTTTTCTTAGAAAAAAAATCAATATTATGCGATGTCCTGTTTGGTCAAATTACAAACTCAGTTATTCTTCTGGTAAAACTCGCGGGAGTGATCGTGTTGGAAGTTGAAGAAAATGGGGGTTCGCAGCCGCAATTTCCTGCACGCATGACAGCTTCTTTTCTTAGTTCCTTTGAGTGCTACGCAACGGAACAAGCTACCCTTCTCCCTAAATACTCCACACGATACATAATTTGCGATTCTCATCACGAATATCTCGGCGAGTTTTGTTATCAAATGACGGGGGTTGTCCTCTTACAATGATTAGGACATAGCGCGACTTTTTTCAATTAAACTTTTTTCTGCGAAGGTTGTGTAAGTCTTTTTTTTTACATTTATGAAATATCGTTAGTCTTTACGTCATTTTGAATGTTGTTTTCATATATATGAATATTTTGAGTGAGAAAGGGTTACACAGCCCATGTCATAAGCAACAGTCACCATCGTTTTGTCTTTGCTGGGTTCTTGCAGTAATGTTTTGGGATGTGGGGATTAGAGATGCTGACATTCATTTAATTGCTGTTTGAGTGCTATGTCCTACTTCCGTGCCCAGTTTCGTCTATGGTAATGGTTCAACAAAGAAATCCAACTTCCTTATTATGATATTGGTCCAGTTGGCGTTTTCACACCGCGTATCGGTGTCATATTTGTACTTCTGTGAGATGATGAGGGACCCAATTTGCTGTGAATTTTCACATGCCGAAGATACTATGCAGAACGTGGCACTCCGAAAATCACTGATTCTAATTTTATTTGCAAATTCGCGCGTGGTCAAATAACATTTCATCCCAATCAAAAAGGATTTTACGAGGGCCACGTTCTCCTGTAGAACGTGCTGATATCCTGACCGTTCTTTATCTGTTGGCTGTTCTGGACCACCTCGAAAAGCCTTCACACGTCATGCAACTGTACGAAAAATCAACGTCTCACCCCCATGCACATCCTTCTGATCTAACCAACTTTCATTTGCGTCGCGACTACGTGCGACCTTAATTTTTATTTAACTGCGTTGTTCTGACTTCTTAAACATCTTTTAACCGCCTACACACAATACACTTTACTTGCTCTGTAAGCTAACTTCTGTGTTTCACATAAACGATTAAGGAAAGTCCAACACTCGGAATGCTTTCATATACTCCATTATGCTATAACTAAAGTGTGCGCTGACCATTGCGGTTTATCACTACTTTTCACTCAAACCCAGTATATATTTTATTTTAAAAAGTTTGTAAATAAAATTTAGCAACACACCCAATCCGTGATGGATCTCATTTGTGAAACTACTTAATCGCAAAATGTTTAATTTATATCCTAGTTGGCCAAGTGCTACTACACGGAGATTTATAATAACACGTCCAAGATGAGTTCGGGCTCAAATCCGAGGTGTGCAATGGATCGAGTATTTCTCTTATAGTACTGTCTCTCTTCTTGTCTTGGCAAGCAGTTTACCCAGATTCGTTAAGGATTGCTTTTTGAAGCCAACTGAGTTGGTTACGTTGGTCCTAAATCCTGCAAACAAACAAAATATAACGAAACAAAATCGCAAATATGAATGTCTCACCGTTACTTATGCTTTTGGTTAATAAATACTGGAAAACCAGAAAAAAGCAATTTAAATTTCGTAAGTAGCTTGTGGTCAGATTTCTGCTAGAGACATTGCATAACACTACGGATTTCAGATTTCTGCTAGCGAAATTGCATAACACTTTGGATTTCAGATTTCTGCTAGAAAAATTGCATAACACATGCTTTACATTTTCTACACAAAAAAGCTAAAGGCATTCGTAGAAAATGTTTTACAATAGATTTCACCAAATAAAAGTGACTTCTATTTTAGCAGCTGTAGAGCTCTTCTTATGTAATTGAAAAACACAAAAATATTAGCCAAAAAGTATAATGTGGTTTATGTAATAAATATTGTGTTTCTTCTTAATACAGAGAAAATAAATGGCGAAATTTTTAAAGAAATTACCGAATATATTCCAATATAATTGAAGTCCATATAAGTAAAACGAATGTCTTTTCTTCAAAGGATAACTAGAACACAATAACTTGGAAGGTGATGGTTCTTATGATATCATGAATATTGCAAAATATACGAAATGCAATGGCTCGAAATATTTGTGGAACACCTAACCACAATTGGAGAACTGAGATACTTACTGACTTTCACAGAACAGGAAAATACTCAGAAGACCAGATGGGTGAACGGAGAATGAAACTTGAAAAAAATTCCTAGCATCGGGAATACAACTGGATCAAGGCAGAAAATTGTTTAAAAATAATGAGAAGACCTTCATCTAAAAACGCCTCGTTGCTTTCGTTAAAGTTAAAATCAAGGTCTGTGGTCTATGAAGCGTTAATATCTATAAATAATATATATAGATATTAACGCTTCTTAGATCACAGGTTTACCACGTGAAACGTTTATGTGTTATATATGTATTTCGTTTAAAAATGACATTACTGTTACACGCCACTTTAAACAATTAGTATATTCTCTCTTCCGCGGAGGTTACTGCAGCTTTCTTCAGCAGACTAGGTACAGAACAGTCATATATGAAATGAATTACTCTCATCTTTGTGTTTGGTATTGCAAAGGTAACCAAGGAGCACTTTACTAGTTTAAAATTACAGCCAGATGGATATTGCATGGGATGATATGAAAGATAAACAGTGGAATGCGATTGTTCCCTCTAGATAAAAGTATGAAGAACCAATTTTACTTCATGAGGTCAAAAGCTTTCAAAAGTGCAAAAATCAGATTGACAAAACTTTGAAACATAAATATATTTTTTCTTATGAAAGGTATGACAACCACCTTGAGCAACTCAATGGGCTAAAAGCAATCGCCGTTCAAATATTTAGGACCATTTGTTCTAGAGAAGGGAGGGATCAATGCCGTAAGACAAACACTATATCCATGCCTCACCGGAATTGAAAACCGAACCCTTCTCGGAAGAATGGTCATAACCCAGCGCGTAGACAACTGCGCCACCAGGGTGGTCATAAATATATTATACAAATAATTTGTTCGCAATTATTTTATTTATGGAAACGCCTTTCCCCTTAGCAATTTCTCAAGGTAACACCGTTCCCCACATTTCCCACCCACTTTCAACATTGGTGTAAATAAATGCACGGAACCATAAGACTATATTGTTTACTTCCCCTATGGTTTACATAAAGTATTTTTTACCCTATTAAACTTTCTTCCGAACAACTGCAACACATTCGTAAGACGTTCCCTGTAAGAGAAAAAGAAATGCAAAATAGCATTATCGTTTTCTCTTAGATGCAATTCATCTAGTTAAATATCTTAAAAAATACCCAAAAACAAGAAATCTGATTAATTTTGCCACTGGATCGAACCGGAAGAACTGATATCTGAGGAAAGTGAACGAACGAAACTTCTTCATTAGGGGATGGAGCGTTGTGCCATCTTTGGATGTTTGGTGAAAGGCCCAGATATTAAGCAAATGGAATGATGGCACTGAATATGTTTTCAGCAAGAATTAACTGGACAAACGGATCGACTATTAGGTAACTGTTTTTTCTTCTCAACAATCTCCAAGAGACTATAAGCACAAGAGCTACAGAATTCGATCATTTGCATTACTCATTTGTTTTCATGAACAGTACCAAAATAAAATACTTCAACCTCATTTAATTGAAAATAAGGTGAACTCCTTCCTCAATGAAACATAAAAACTTTTACATATAGGTCGCCAAATCTTCTATTAGGTGTTAAAGCGATTTCAACATTATAGTCACCAATAAGAAACTTCAGCATCATTCCCAGCGAAGCTGACGTAATTGGAAATTACTGCTCTTACTACTTCACACTGAATCAGACTTTTGAAAATTGTAATTGTAAACTATTTTTCGAATGCACTACTGAATAGAACTATTACTCCACAGATTCTATTTTGAAGCCGCGTCTTCTTGATATCTTCACTTATTTTGCTTAACACGCTTGCCTAGCTGGTAGCATACTTAACGCATGACACATGCGGTTTTTCTTATGGTGATCGGCGATACTTAGCAGAAAAGTCATAAAACATTCTTCAAATTAGAAAGTGCATTTTCTCGGACTTTTACAATCAAAGGTATAACCGTTGGTAGAACTTAAGTACCTTAGAATTTGAATTTGCGTTTGTTGTTGTAAAAACACAACACAATTTCATACCCCAGGGTATCATTCATAAAAGAAAACGAAATATGTTCCTAATATATTTTTATGAATTTGTAGGTTCATGTTTCATGCCACAGACACGGTAGTTTTGCACAGCAGCAAAACCCATAAAGTGATTAAATTGAAGAAAGCAACTAAACGAAACTCCTTGGAAAATGCTGAAAGTTTCAGATCAAAATTATCGGTCTTGGGAAAATAAGTGGAACATTTGTAAGAAAAAAAAAAATTCAACTACACCATTTCTAATCCTAGAATAACGGAATTACCAACCATTCAATGGCTCTATGGAATCAGACAACTGCCCCACTAGGAACCTGCCCGCTGTTTCTTTAATTTCAGACTTCAAAGTAACTCAAAAACTTCCAAGCGGCTTTATCTCTTCCTAATTACTTTATCTCAGGTTTTCATGCACGCCACTTTGTTGAAACTACGCAGTCTTCATAAGTATTTTCTTTTAAAATAGAAACGTAAAAATATTGCTTGGTAAAGCTTTTTCAGAAATTGGTCTGCTGATTTTAGTTAATTTCTTTGGGAAGTTACTGTGTCAGATTTTGTTGATGGTTTCCGAACACCAATCTCGCATGTTAATTTCATCGGAAGTCATGGCTCTCTATATCGCGCAGTGAAAATCAAACCTCCTTTCGGTAAAGTCTTTCAACGCGCAGTTTCCGACAATAATTCTTCCCTTAATAAGAAATAGTAATGGGCAAACTTTGCCTATATCCATTATTGTGATTTCGCTCCTGTACCACTGCACGCATTGAATCTCATCTAGCACTTAGGGCTCATGCACATTTTTAGACGATAAGCCTTGCTTTTAACTCTATGGAACAGCCTATAAATTTATCAAATATTTTGGTAAAGAGTGTTTTGAAGACACTGCGTTCCGGTCTTCCTGGAGATTTTTATCAGAATAAAAAAAAATATAATTTTTTTTTACTATTTACTTCTTATTCGACATGATTGTGTTATCCAGGATCATGTTCAACAATATTTTTATATTCTGTTTATTCTCTTGAAAGTGGTTAATTCCATTGAGTAGTTAATCATCGGTTCATTTTGGTTTCTGTAGTCACCCCCATTAAAAATATGATGGTCTTAGTAAAAGAAGTTCATGTACACATGTTCTACAAAACGATTTTTAGCGTCTGATGTAAGTTAAGTAATACACTAAAAGTTGAAGGACTTTGAAATTTCTCAGTGTGGAAAGTTATACTCACTTATTTTTGCTACTGGTATACCATACATATTAGGACAGCATTAAACAGGCCCATGTCTATTCCAATGTTGGGTTAGCTCTAGAACATCCGCGCTTACACTTCAATGGCACGTTGAGCAAATTATGGCACGAAGTGTTGTTATGTATGATATTAAGTGGTGGAGGACGAATGATGGGTTGGAAGCACATCACCTACACGGAAGATTCCAGAGCATTAAATGTTCCACAAACTGTCATGTCAAGATTATGGAGACAATTTCAACAGGAAGCATAATTTTATCGTCGAACAGGACAGGTCAATTCAAGAGCAACAGACGGTTGCAGGATTGTATGAGTCTGACTGCAAAACAAAGATATCTCCATGCCACTTCTTAAGGAGCCAACAGCAACTATGGCGGCCAGAGTTTAAACACAGTGTGTGTAAACTTGGTGAGCAATATCTTTATAACAGGACACCTGATACTTGTGTCTCACTAACCTCCGCCACGCAGATAGTTCGTTTTCCGTGGTGCTGCCAGCATCACACTTGATTCAAGGAAGTGGGCAGATTTCCTTTTGACAGATGAATCGCGATTGAGGTTATATATTATTTCGCGACGCATTCTCCTCTGGATAGATCTGGGTACCCAGAACAATCCCTCAAACATCAGAGAAACTCACTACATTGGTGATGGTGGCTTAATGATCTGACCAGCATTGGTACAAAATTCAGGGAAATTTTACATGCCCTATAGGGCATGTTGTCCAAGAAAACAGATGAACAAGCCAAAGATTTAGATGCTAACATCTTGCTTATGAAATTTATACTGCTGATAGCTCCGGAGCCCAGGAAATTAAATATATTAAATGTCATTACATAATATAGCCTACAATATCAAGACTAGAAAACAAGTTAATTTCTAATGAATTAAATATATCGAAAGGAAATCAATTGCTTTCAATATTTCCAACTACTGCAGTCCAAACTGACGTTTAATGTCATCTACAAGATTTACTCACATTATTCACCATGATACAACTAAAGAGAGCGTCCACTAACATGCCTTGTGCTTTTGGCAGCTGATCCCCAATATTCAAGTTTCGGATATCCATTAGTATTAGCAACATTCAAAATCCACGTGCTTGTATGCTACTGAACGAGACACGTGTTTAGCAACTTTCGAAAAAAAAATGCGTTTGCCGTAACTCACAGGCGCGCATAATGTGTCTCGAACACCCTCCAGCTACTCCTTTCGAGAGCAGAACGAAATGCTTTGGTGCTGTGTCAGACTCTCAAGCCTGCTAACTGGCTCTGTTAGTAACGTCACCGTCACTCTCCGTCAGCTGTGACCTTGGTTTTCTGATCACAGCTACCTACATGCTCAGAGGTTAAAGTTCATCCGCAGCCCGTCACTGAATAATTATTTGATTTATTTTTAATCCTCCTCCCTAATGTAGTTTTTAATGTTGAACGGAAAACTTTGCAGTACAGTGCCCGGTTATTCGCTCTCAGTTACCGGCTGGCCCAATCGTGTCAACGCTTAACGAACATTTTCGTAGGTATATGACCGGTCGGGCATGTGGAAAAAACATAATATATGCCCGATTCGAATTTTTGCGTGCCCCGTATATGTAACGCAACAGATTTTTCGAGCGCTGCTCTCCAGCAATTATGGCGACCAGTGTCATATACTTGAACATCTTACAGAATCGACCCCTTGACGCCATGAGTGACTAAAGCAAAATCAACACTCAGGGGTCGGTACATCCAAAGGAGCCCTCTGTTAAGATATCATCCTTAGAATCAATAATTCCCAACCTCATCCAGATCATTTGGTATATTACGTTCTTTAAAATGAAGATATTCGCGAATGGAAATCGCTTCCGAATACCCTGAGTACAAACCTGTTCTAAATATACATATAATGGATGCTCCAAAAACACAAATTTAGATGGCTCTTATCTTGCCAGACCACATGAAGAAATCAGCACGGCACTTGACCAGAAACCGTCACAAAACTTCAATGCTTTATCAGTACTATCATAAATAGTATAAAAGAACCGTTTCTCAAACTGCAGCATTATCAGTGATGAACGCACTCCTAATGTTAAAAGCGTTTCGCCAGTAAATAGATTTCGATACGCTGACTGAAAGTGTTAGTAAAGTGTGGAAGTTAATATATCGTTTGTTTTAGAAACCAATTAGTAAATCTTAGGCGTATATATCTACAAAAACATAGATACATTTTGTAGGGTGAAATTCCTCTTCTCTCAAAAGAAAAAAGAATATTTTTCATGACATTTGCTTTTCTTTTGAGAAAAACCTATTTCTACTCTGTCTTATATTTTCCTAACATATATCACCAACAGATTGCGGAATGTTCCTCTACGGGCTAATGGATTCACAAGGTCGTCTTTGATGAAGTAAATTCCAAACTGTCCCGTTTAACGACATCACAAAGAGTCTGGCATGCTTTAAATGCGTCGGTTTCTTAAGTACAAGCATTAGCATCCTCCCAAATATATTTAAACAAAAAATCACGCATTATGCCATAATTTGGGAACTACGTTTGTCTTTTAAAGAGGATAATGTTTATTCCCTAGAAATGATATATTTATTACTTAACAAGTCTTCGTAAAAAAAAAAATCTCGAATCTGTATTTCTGAAAACCCAAATTTTTAGTAAAAATCTTAGTTTGCGTAATAAGCAAGAAGATATAGGTTCACTGTTTACTAGATAAAGGAAATCTAAGTTGAAATGATGTAAAACAACTCTAGATCTCTACAATATTTATTTATCTCACTTACTAATTATATGCCAGAAATTGCAGTTTTGCAGTTTCTTATCCAATATACATATATTAGGAGATGTTTTTCTATGTACAACGTACATAATGGAAAATCATCAAAATACAACACTTTTTAACGTGCATAAAACATAAATGAAGAATGTGGTCATTACGTGCCTTTACCATGGAAAACGAGCTTATGAATGAATACTAATTCTCTAACATTCATTGGGGCTAACCTTCCGAAAGTGGCCCGCTCCGATAGATGGCGCTCTGGCTACGCACATTTCATAGTCAACCACTCCCTCAACTTCATTGATCCCATCACAGGGGCGTATACACAAGGAGTAGAGAGCAATTGGCGTTCCCTTAAGCATAAGTTAACACAGGGCAACTACAAAATGTACTTGGCAGACCATATTATGGAATATTTATTCCGACGGAATTGCAGAATTTCCTCAGAACATTGCTTTGAAGTCCTGATTCGTGCGATCAGGCAGTACTTCCCTGGCAGATAAAGCTTTTCTGGCTTTTATTCTGCTAGGTAGACAGTTTCAGATTCATGAGGAAAACTCACTCTTCCGTCGTAATAAATATTTTACACATATGCAAGAATGTACATTCATAAAGGCCTTTTCAGGGCCACCTAAAATCTATATTATTCACTTCCTTTGCCCATTTCACAACGTTAGGTTACGCTTCACGATTTAGCGATAACGTGTCACCATCTATCGTCGCTTCAGTAACTACTTTTGGGCCACTTTCGGAAGGTTTACCTTCATTGGTTCTAATATGCTAAATATTCCAATTCTGCAGTTATTTCACAATACTTTATATCATATTCGGAACGGCTTGGTTCTCTTCTTTATTCTCTGATTTTTGAATTGTAAAATCTTTATTTGTAACAAATTAATGTGATAAAGAACCGAAAGAACACTGGTCATAAAAATGAAATGAAAGAATTTCATGGTGTGTCTTTTGTTTTTAAGCAAGGGCATTTACGGGAAGAATTGGAACTATATTTAAGAGACACTTTCTGTCACAGTACCAAGCATTATTAAAATTAGAAGAGCAAAGTTGTGTAATCTGTTGACATTGATATGTGAGGTATTACATATAATATCAGCAAAAAACAGTGTTTTTCAAAACCGGAAATTTGTATGATGCTTCCATGTTTATTCGATTCAACATTTAAAAATTATGGTAGTTCATATGAAAATTATAACTGCTAATTTTTTTCAATCTGAGTTATTGTTTCTGCAGAATGCAGACATTGTTCGGCTTGAGGGTAGGATATGTTGTTCAAAACATCCTTCATGATCATTCTTTGAACAGAATACAACACGAAGAAATTTCATTCCGGTCAATCTTACACATTTAGCTGAGCAAATACATCTGAATTTTACTTCCCTGACTGAGCGGCACCGTTCTCTTAAACTTTCCCTTACAATTTCACAACATTTTAGGAACTCTAGGATAAGAAATATCTTGATAAATAAGTGTCTTTTGAAATTAGTAAAAAACTGGAAAAATTAAACTAATATAGAAATAATGTGATTCAAATTGTATATAATTGTAATACTCCTGTGTTTCAACGATCTTCCCAGCTTGGGAGAGAGTTTCGGAAATCAAATTTTGCTGCGGGACAGCTTGCACGCCAGCTCCGTTTTCTTCGTTGTTTACCAGGATGTCGCTGTAAGAAGATGAGGTTGTATTCTTGTCGCCCTCTTTAGTTCTTTCACACCCTCCCGAATAGGTAGTAGGCTCTTAGTCCCTTTTCATGTTTTTTCCACTTTCGTAATGGCACTTGATTAGTTGCGTGAGTCAACTGTGCTGTTATGTCTGTTTTTCAATCTGGTAGACTTCTCCAGAAAGAGGAAACTAATGGATAGTAGCTTGCTTCTCATTTTTAGTTTACCCAAGAAAAATCGGAAAAGTCAAAATTGTTAGGTAGATTTCCAGCAAATTTGTTTGCGGCTTTCTTTAGGTCTTAGTTTTTGGAAACTTTTTGAAAACTACTTAGCTCATCGTCTACAGTTATTCATTCTTTAGGTGCAGTGAGCGTTTATGCTAGCTCCTAATTTGAACTCCCTTTATATAATATAATTTTAATGGGGGATATTATTATGATATTTGTTTCGAGGGAATGGGGTCAGTAAATACTTTAATTTCCTGTACTGTAGGAAAATCCATTAGTAAAGTTAACAATTAATGGTTAATATTATACATTCCGCATGATCATGATTGCAATATGAGAGAAAACTAAAAAGGATGAAAATTGCAGAAAAAGATTCCCGGAATCCATGCCTTACATATTGCTTATGTAAATAATTACACTACGAGGAAGTATAATTGGCTTCCTCTGGAGAAATTTTTATAGGTTCAAATTCAACTGGCGCTGATACTTGAAATGTTTTTGTTCTTTGTGGTGTAACGCAATGCATTATTAACAGAAATCGGGAGATACAGGTTAGATATCCGTCCAGGGCGATGTGATATTCAATTGTTCTAATGTAATGATGTTCCGTATTCAACAATAACATTAGAGGTTCCGGCATATTCTGACTGCAAGGTTAACAATCATGAACTTTACAGAAATTTTTAAGTTACGTATTTCGTTTTTAAAGAACTTCAGTATTAAATAATATTCGATTGCGGAATAGAATTCGTGTAAAGGGATTTACTTTTTTGCAGAATGTGATTTTTTCGGAAGTTTTCTGCGATTTAAATTACCAATAGATCGAATCAATTGAAAAATGTTGAAAAAAATACCACAGTAAAAAACGTACTGGAAAAGCTACGTCAGTAAAATCCAAATCTTTGAAATAATTACCCGCAAATGATTCACTTTGCGTTGCATCATATTTTTAGTGCAAGTTTATCTCTTCAAACTACTGCGCAATATTTCTGAGTTCCTACACCAAAGGATAGGAATCGTTCAACAACTCATTTATTTAGACGCATAGAGATATTTTAATAGCTATTTTTTATATATTAAACTAATCTTTTGACTAAAATACAAAAAAAAAATCCAAATTGATATCACATGTTAACATCGAAAATTTGTTTCACTCAGGGACTTCAGTTTCCACACATAAAAACCTTTTATCACATTCCAATAGCCGAATAAAATTTAACTTCTCCTGATATTCAAACAATGCGATAATTTAACAAATTCCACTTTTCAAGCCGTATTATATGTACCAATGAATTTTATGAATCTGAAGTACAATGAATGAAGTTATTAACGAATATATTTCGGCGTTTCGATTCGAATTAACATAAAAGCCTAAAATGTTAAGGTAAATCTGGTTCTTTCCAGCAAGAAAGGTTTATCATTTTTCCGAAATAAAATCTGGTACTTACCGTACTCTAGACAACACGTAGACACTAACAATTATTCTGGTTATGCTTAGATTCTATTCCAAGCTCCCAACTCTATGTGGAAAACTTTAGACGTTCCTATACTTCCAACATTTTCGCTTTCTGTTCTTTTCAATTTTAATCGCTATTTTCTGAAATTTTCGTCATGAAATATATCGATCGATCGAACATTGGCACGTTTAATATCACTCAACTAATATCATTTTCGTTTTCTGAATCGTGAAGAATTAAAATCTAGAGCTCAGTACCACATATCTTGCAATAAAGAAGTGTGAAGTGAGAGTTATCTCCTATAGAATTATTCAAGCTGCCATGTACGCCAGTGTTTATATGTGGCCTTTTTTTAAAACAGCTGTGGAACATTGTTTCTTTATTTCTTGACATCTGTGGTCTAGCATTCTCTCCAATACAAAGTTTTACGGGAACGCGGTCGGATTCAAAGCTGCCTTAAGAAAATCGCGCATGCTGACACAGTTGCGCAAATATAAACTCAAATTGTACTGCAAAATACGTATTAGAGAGCTAATGCTTTTTCTGATGAAATTGCGTTTTACGATCTTGCAAATCACATGCTTCCATGTTCAAGCCTTTGACCCGTGACAGTTACTATTAATTTGTACGAACATACTTTCTCAGATCGGATAGAATTAGTGGCTTCTAACAAGGTTTTTTTTTATTTGCAACCTGATGAGTATGGGAGAAGAATACATTGTGCGGTTTAACAGTAAAATTTAGAAGAGGAACAGAATCCCTTAATAGAACAGTAAATAGAAGATGTGCTGACAAAAATATTTAAAATAATACATGGGTTGACGTTACAAAATATAATTTCTTAATTCGTTTACCATATTTACTAACTTTCAGAGGTCTAATTTTAAAAAGACTCGTGCGTGATCCGCCGTTGAACGGTAGCAAAACACCCACTAATATGCAGAGCTAAGAAGAACCTAAGGCGAAAAATAATGAACACCGGAGAAAAAAACTATGCAGAAAACTTTGCAATTAACCGGATGCCCCCAAAATTATCGATTTTTCTTCTTTCCAGATGAGTCTGAAATATTGTTTTCATTTTCTTTATACAAAGAAATTTCTGTGTCTTTATCCTATATCTTTAAATTCTTTATAAGGAACTATTCACGAGAGTTTAAAGAAATTGAGATAAGGTAGTGCATAATAAATATGAAATTTATCCCGTGTTCCCATCAATTTTAACTTCTAATTTGCAAATGGAAATTAAAATAATTTTGTTGTGTACATTATTTTCAGCTTTTCCTGATTTATTAGTGTATAAATCACGTAAAGTTGAAAATAATTTGTAAATAATTTTATTACATTTAGTAAAAAAAATTGAAATAATTCTTATTTTAAATTTTAAAAATATTTTCCAATATATATTTTTTAACCTGTTAACTGGAAAACATGGCTTCCTTTACACATGATAGCATTTTTACTTATTAAAACATTTCAAGAAGCGAATCATACCATTAGGCCTTTCAATAGAGGAACAACCGCAAGGAAAAAAGGCCTAGAAATAGTTACGTTCTATTTTTATTTAACTTTCTAATTTTTCCTTAGAAAATATATAAAGTTAAAATAACACTGGTCTACAAACAGAAACTTTTTTTCTCTCCCAAAGATGTTATTGGCCAATCTTAATAGTATTTGTCGCGCTGAATTCAATAAAGAAAACCAGTTTTCTCTATCAGGTAAGACAGTTACGTGAATATTTTACATTAATAACATGTACACTAAGGAAATTAATTAATGTTCAACGTACCTTAAAGGTCTTTGTTGAAGATTTCCTGGCATACTTTGCCTCAGGATGGTCCCTTTGAGCGTCCAGCAGTAATCTGCTAACATACTTGAACTCCACTTTCCTTTATATATTTTTTCGATGCTTGAAGTATCCTGATGAAAGTGTTCACAGTGTTTATCACTTACGGCGCCCTGGTTTTCGGGAAAGAAATTTAAGTGAGAGTGAAGTAAGTGGATCTTCAGGGACACATTGCAGCCTAAGTCTTAATATGCTTTCAGCATCTCATGTAGTACAAGTTGGCCCACTTTTTGTTGTATAAAACGTATTTCACTAAATACTTGAAAGAAACCCATGCGCGTATTTCGGTCATTCAAACGTCCTTCAAAAGTTTTAGTTTTCATTAGTTCTCTAATTTGAGGTCCTACGAAAATTCCTTCTTTAATTTTTGCATCTCTAATTTTGTGGAATTTCATCTTAAAGTACAAAAATCCTCTTCTATTTCTGTCCAGGGATTTCACAAAATTTTTCATCAAACCTAATTTGATAAGAGGAGGTGGGGGGATAGATGGTTTTTGGGACAACTAAAAAAGCATTCACTACATTTTTTTCACCAGGTGTAAGATATTTACGTGAAGGCCATGTCTTCCTTTTGAAATGACTTTTACGATCCCGGCTGTCCCACTTGCACAAAAAACAGCAAACATTTGTGTAACCAGACTGAAACCCGAGCAGCATAGCGATAAACTTGAGGTCTCCACATATGTTCCAAATGCATTTTTATACTGTATCTTGTTTAGAATAGTATTCATATTTTCATACGTTTCTTTCATATTAATACCGTGTGCTAGTGGAACTGATTGAAATTTGTTTGTATTGTGCAAAAGGACAGCTTTTAGTCTAACTTTTGACGAATCTACAAAAAAATGCCATTCTTGTGGGTTATGAGTATGTCCTATAGTGGCCATCACAGTATGAAATATCATTACAGTACACTATATCTCCTTCTTTTGAGAAAACTCCTAGACGTCTTCTTTACGATTTCGAAAGTAACATACCCTAGTGCTGCAATCAAGAAGGTTCCCCCCTTTTAGTCATGATCTTAAAAGTTCTGCCTGTTTTTTAGATAAATTTAAATCACGCACTAAATCATTCAGGTATTCTTGTTTCAATAAATGAGGTTCACTAGAAATGTAGAAACATGCATCATGTTGATCAGTGTGATCTTCATTATGATCCTCTTCAGAGCTTCAATTTTCATTTATAGCGGTTGATACCGGTTGAGGTGGTATTGGCAGATCATCATTGTAGGGAATAGGTCTCATCGCTGAAGGTAAGTTGGGATGTTTTAGACTGTGTTTCGGCTTACTTGTGATTCCCTTTGTATTTGTTATTCAAAAATAACAGTCCGAAGAATGGTCTTTCTGCTCTCCTCACTCCATGGGAACTGCAGATGACATATGGCGAGAACCGTTTGCCCACCCAGAGTCTTGAACGAGTAAAACAACAAATATGTGGGGCCCAACTCTTGTCCTGATCTCCTAATTTGCAACCAAAGCAAACCTGATAATACTTTCGTATTAACGGGATAAAGTTCCGCCTTTGAGGTTTGAATGTCAATTCACCGCACACATAACAAAACGTATCCGGTTGGTTGAGGAACTTGCGTGGCATTTTTCAGTTTTCACACAGAAACGAAAGCTACTAATAAAGAGCAACAGCACAGCGTTCACTTCGGCTGTCTACAGAAAACTGAGATATATTAAACGAAATATGGAAGAACAACTGAGAAATCAGCACAACTAAATTTCCAAAAATATTAATCTATTTACCTCAAATTCAACAGATAAAACTTCTCACGGAATTGCAATAGGATTAAATACATACACACATACACTTCTGGCCACTCAAAATGCAACGCCCAGAAGGAAGCATCCGATTGGCCTGAAATACTCAGCATCGCGTCGCCCATGAGCGGACATAAAAACAATTAGCATTACAGGGCATATACAAATCATGTGCACCCGGCACGCCACTAAGAAGCACTATAAGAAGGGTGCACAGAAGGCAAGGTGTAAGTAGTGGAAGTGTGTTGTGCTGCCAGACCTGTGTGTGGGAAGATTCCTGATGCCTGGTCGCAGAATACGGCAGTCATCCCAGCACGTTTCGGAATCCGACACAGGACGAGAAGTGGCTTATTGCGACAGCGGTTATCGTACTGAGACATCGGCGCCCGTGTGGGACTACATACAGCCACAGTGAACCGAGTATGGATTCAAAGGGTGGAGGAGGGACTGCCAGACCGACGTGAGCGATTGCCGCAGCCGCGGCACACCACAGATCGAGAGGTCCGGCATGTTGTGCAGCGGGCATTGACGGCTCGCACCGCCACATCACGTACGTTAGCGCAGTAATTAGGGTGTGTTGGGCAACAACCTGTGTCAGCTCGTATCGTTCGACGTCGTCTGCAGGAGCTGGGACTTGTCGCACGGCACCCATTGCTCCGATTACCATTGACGTTACACCACCGGCAAGTGTGGTTGAACGCCGCACCTGGACTACGGAATGGCAAGACATTGTCTTCTCAGACGAATCCCGCTTCTGCTTGCAACACCACGAAGGTCGGGCCCGCGTGTGGTGGCACTGCGGCGAGAGACTGTATGGGGCCTGCATTATGCATCGTCATACCTGTCTGTCGCCTGGCGTTATGGTTTGGGGCGCAATTGGATATTGGACCGGCATCTCTCTGATACGCATCGGCGGTTTACTCAACAGCCACCGCTACATCTCCGACATTTTGTATACTGCAGTCCTCCCTTACCTACAGGACCTACCAGTGGCCACGTTTTAACAGGACAATGCGCGCCCGCATGTTGCACGCATCGTGTAACAATTCTTCACGGCCCAGCAGGTATCACTGCTGCCGTGGCCCGCCCGTTCTCCCGATATGTCGCCCATCGAACACGTCTTGTCCCTGATCGGCAACCCAGTGGCCTGTCAAGCACCACCCGTGGCTACGACTGGTGAACTGGGGCAACGTGTGGAAGAAGACTGGACCGACATACCCCAAGCCCACATCCAAAGCCACTTTCGTTCGATGCCGCGGCGTGTAGCGGCCGTTATTGCCAGCCACGGGGACCACACGAACTATTGATGTCTGAGTGTTCCGCAAGTTGCATGGGCCTGTAAGCTCAATCGTTCCATCTTTGTATCTGTTGTTATGTGTCCAGTAAATCTGGCTTTGCTATCTCGTGTCCTTCTTGGTGTTGCATTTGGGTGGCCAGTAGTGTAATATAAATTTCGTTAAGGTTCAAGAAGTCTTGGTACCTTTAGACTGAAATGTATTTTGACTATCGATTCATCAATGTTAAAGAAAAACAGTTTTATGTCAATGAACAGTTCTCTAAAAATTAGAGACCATAACTGGAAAGGGAATAATGATTACAATACCAAAGAGGAAAATAAAATTCACCGTGACCTTTGAATTTTTCTATGCAGCCATATCTGAAATGGGAGCAAAGGTTTTAACTTAAAGAAGAAAATCAGAAAAATCCCCACCTTTAAAGTTTTTACCTATCTCTGCTGAAAGTATAAGGTAAACGTTAGGTACAATTTTTTGGATTAAGAGAAATCAAAGATTTACTTAATATTTTTTTTATACAAATAAATTACTTAGTTTTAAAATTGCATTTATCAACTGAATCCATTAGAGGTATATATACATATTCTATACGTAGCACTAACTAAGTATATACATTGCACTTTCAATGAACTTACTCTGAATTTCTCTGAGTTGCATGGATGACATATTCAAGTATGTACATTGCACTTTCAATGAACTGTTACTCTGAATTTCTCTGAATTGCATGAATGACATATTCAATTAGATTACAGAAATACGCATTTCCAAAATAAAATTATCCTTAATCAACTGAGAAAATTATACATGTTTATTGAACAGTATCGTATATCACTTAGGTGTAGCACGGTACATTGCAATTTAATTGTGGTATAACAGAGATCATACAGATGAAAACCCATTTAGGTCCTATAGCAAAGTTAAGTAAAATCCTGATGCGTTTCCTATGGATATTCGAAACCTTATCAAATTTAGCAGATAATTTATATTCCCATGGAATTCTGGAGCTAACGGAAGGCAGCAGATACTTTCAGTGCATTTAATTGTTTTGCTTTTTGCTGTAGTGCTTTTAGTGCTCTTTTTATGGTTTGCCTTCGCTTCCGTTAAACGTTTTGTTTCAGAATTCATACTAAAACTTTGATGAAATGTTCTACTAATCTGGCGTAGGGATGATGAGTTACGGTTTAAACCATTAAAATTAATGTCCGGATTCAGCTGAGAATCAGACAAATTTGATTTGAAAATAAAAGAGAACACTGTATCTGACGGAACATTTCATTTTGGAAGACCTATTCTTACTTAAAAATTTTACCTACGTCCCTGGGAAGCTCAGATATTTGAAGAGGGGACACGTGCATCAGATTACTTGAAGCTAATCGGGTGTTTTATATTTCGTACACAAATCATCTTTATTACACAAAGACAAGTGCAAGTAAATACCTCGATGAAAAACGTGCGCAACATTTTTCAAAAGTTAGCTTCCCTGTAGTCGACCTATCGGACATCATTCTGACAAAAAAATCAATGTTTTGCCAAATTGCCTTGCAGACATGCATTTTTGCATTTTTCAAACTAAGTGTTGTATCTATCGATATTCACAACCCTTTTTCTGAGTGACGTTCTACTTTTGTATTTAATAATGAAACAGATTTTCCATAAAATTATCCTAAGTTCATTTGGCCAGGAGTTGTCTATCCTGAGGGTGTCAGATCGGATTTCTATATTTTGAATTTAAGAAAACCTTTCAAATCTGCTTTTGTCTCAAATTAATTTGAAGGCAATCCTAAGAAGAAGATATTTAAACTTCATGTTAGAAATTTTTCTATACACGTAAGTTTATTGCAGTGTTATCATCAAGTTTGTATCATCTGGCCAAACAGCTAAAGCTCTCGTGTACAATTTCAAAATTCGTATAGTATACTTTAGCATAATTTTCGACAAACTGTTCTGACATCAGACACACCATAAAATTTCTAGAATATTTTTGAAGCATTTTAGTTCACTTGAAGCAAACGTACATCACACAAGTGTGCAATTAGAAATATTGGTTTTTTAAAAAATTTCAGCAAATGAATTTCCAATTAATGACTAATGTTACGGAACGTCGAAATTGCAAAGCAGTGCATACTCACTGCACAGTGCATCCTAAAAGTGCGCGGTATGTCTGTGTGGTACTTCTGCAATACCAGTTGAAGTAAACGTGACTTACAGGCGCTTAGGGAACAGTCTGAGTTGAAGTTACTTAGCGCGTTTTCTGTACGCGAAGCCTCGCAGGTGCAAAAGGATACAGCTTTTTCATTGCCACGCTCGGGTGGTTGCGATTTTGATATTTCAGAAGATATTTACCCTTCCACATCGGAATGACCAAACGTCGTTTAGAATTAGAAACACCGAATATAAAAGCGACAAAAAGGGATGAAAAATTAAATGCTGCCCTATCTAGAGAAGTTAGCTTCAAGTTAGCTGATCCATTGTGGGATGACATAAAGATATTATATTTCTACCCACGTCTAAATCGACTGCAATTCACCAAACCTGAGAGATCAATATCAACAGTGAAGCTTGCAATGACATTGTCTCTCTAGACTTGTCACGAGTTTGGAACCAGTCCTTCAAGCAATGCTACGCTTTCTTCCATCGTACAGAGTGCCCAACCAATACGACGGCTCGTTTCTTTTGAGTAATAAATACATTAGCATGTATTCATTTATTTTTTAGACGAGTAACTACTTTGAAATTGTTGAAATGTTTTATTATTCGATTTGCTGTCTACCTTCCTTAAAGAAGCCATCTGGTTAATCTGCGAAAGCTAGGAAACTTTGATTTCTATTCTACGTCACTAAATTTTGATTATTGACGTAGAATAATAATGTTCTACGTCAATAATCATACTACTTTGAATTATCTTATGTAGCAATCAATGTAACACAACGTCATGAAACATTGGTACGTTCAACAGCATCCGTTGCTGTGAGGAATGCATAATCCATTTATTTTTTATTACGAGTTTCAGTCATCAGTAAGATAATTCAAGTACCTGTTTCTTCGTATTTAGGAATTTAAGCTACATTGAGCTGCAAAAATTGTGCATTCTAACGGTTTGAAAGAACTTTGAAGATGAATGAAGCGTTTATATTTAACATACCACTACAGGCTTAACTCGCTACATTGTAACAAGCAAAGTTCATGAAAATGTTGCATTTTCCCGCCAAAACAAATCTGCAGGGATTCTCCTTTTTAAACTTAATAATATAGGTTTCGGAAAAAAAATTGAAACAAAAAGAAAATTCAAGAAAATATAAGGAGAAATTAAGGTTCTGTCATGTGTAAAATATTTCATATTTTTAATATTACATATTTTTGTGTATGATAAGGGTATACACGAAGTGTACATTATTTGTACATACCATTATAAACATACAAAATCTACGTCCATGCGTTTAAGGATAAAATATCAACTTTGTTACATAAATAATGCCTGCACTCTCGAAGTACTACGTGTCGGTAACATTATAATTACGTGAACACAAAATGCAAAATAATGCGTTCTTGCTTGTCAACAGAACAACGTACCTTTCTTATTGTGAATTTGTGTTCGTTTTTTTAACGGTTTTCTAAACGCACTACTGGCTCTCTGAATTTCCTTTGGTTTAGAAGGAAGCACAGTATTAGTTAGCTAGCAGCATTTTCCATTGAATTGGAAGGTTTTACTGCGCAAGTTTTTTATATTGTCGGCTCCATAGTTACAACCTCATCTGTGTCGTTCCCACCTAGAACGTGGTGAGTATCGAAAACATATATAGAAAGCAACCTAAAGTAAAGCAAATAACAGAAATTATGGTAACATAATCAAACTCAGCCTGTGAATGAAACTTGTATAGATAATAATAAAATAATCTTTGTCAAATAAGGGTTGCGCGAACGCTAACCCTTCTACCAAAAATTATGCACCCCAATGACCCTCAATGTGCGGATATTTGCGAACGTCAGCCCACCTAAGTGCAATGGTTGGCCTCAGTACGGAGGAACGCCCGTATTGATCAGCGAAACCTCAGTGCCTGGTAAAATTATGAAATTCAGATTGTTAGTTAAATTACGTTTTTAATTTTTGCTATAATATACTGATTGAAATATTAGTGGTAAGTAATCATTGTTAAAAGTACAGAAATATACGTCTTTAGTCTTCTTCACAGAATCAAAGTAAATTAATTAATTGAACATCGGAATGGCCTAGTGTGCTAATCCCTAGCTACTTTCGTACCTGTGTGTTATGCGACAGTTGTGTTACCGACTTTGCACTGCCGCCTATCCACTTCGGATTCACTCAATCCCTTCTTCACCGTACCCAAAGCTAATAAGTGGAGGGCCCGATAAAAATCGGACTTAGATGTCTGTGATGTTACAGCGGACGTCCTGGTCATCTGAACCTTCCCTATCCGCTTATAAAGTACCTTCTCTATCACGACTCAATTTATATCACTTCTGACTGAAATGGGATTGTGACTACTGCGATGTTCGAAGAAACCACTTGTGTGTTGAAACTTTTGAAAGCTACAATAACAACAAAGTTAATGCGCTGCAAATTTCAGTACCTAGCTAGAGTTCATGCATTCTGAGATGTTAATTTTCACAGTTTTGCGACATAATATGAACGTGATATTATATTTACACTAATGGATTTTTCGTAGTTTAGTGCTGTTCCGCCGCCCACTGATATTCATTCGTGTTTGGAAATTATTTTGTGAGAATCGTGTTACAGAGGAGACGAGAGCCCTTTAAGAGAATTTAATGGACATTAACCATTAATATATCTTCCCGTTGTAGCCCTGCGTAACCTCCCGATGTATAGGATTTCTAAAACTACGTTTCAAAGTTCGAACAGGGATTCTGGCTAAAAGTAGAAGTTGCTAAAAGTCGTACCATGAAGAAATGTTATGAAGGACTACAACAAGCCTTTGGAGCCAATTGTTTATAGTATAGTACGATAAAAAGCTGGGTGGCAGCCTTAAAAAAGCGGAGAAATGTGGCAGATATTACTGGACGCGGACATCCCCGGATAAATGAAACTGAAGAGCTCACTTTGTCTGCATTTTTTGGAGAATGACTAGCGGTTGGCAATTCGTAAAATCACCCCCGAGAGTAACCGCTTTCATTCGACAGTGCTACATGGTTTGGAAAAAGACGAGACAACATGCCAAAAGTCGTATCAAGTAGGGTGCCTCGATGTTAAGAAATGGCAACGTTACGAGGCAGCTCGACTCCATTTGGAAAGCGTGGGTTACAAAGGTCAGGCATTTGAATTTATATTTAGTTTGGTGTGTTAAACACCAATAAGTAAGAGTCTTGTTGTCCGTTCTATACATAGCTTTAAATCTTTTCATAGATATTTATATTTTTATTTACTAAAAACATATAGTGAAATTAATTGTCGCATAATAGTTTTTGTGTTCCAAACGATATGTTTGCTTCAATAAATTTCATGCAATTAGACCAAGGTTTTTTGAAATAACTGAGAATTGATTAATCTACAAAAGATAGAAGGGGAAATTGGGGGTTCAATACACATATCAGTAAATATTCCGAAGCATTTTACTGTATCAACTGAGTAATTTTTCCTTTCTTTCACTCTGAGTATTATTTCCTTCCTTTCACCCTTTAAAGTAAAGAAAGCACTTTAACTGGAGTATACACATGTACATACACTCAACGGACTAGACATTAGGGATACTAACTTAAAAGTGTATTGAACCTCTTCTAGTGCGAATAACAGCTTGTACACGCCCAGTTATCGACTCTACCTGATGCCCGAGTGTTTCTGAGGTAATGAAAGCCATGCCTCTTGGAACATTGTCCAAAATTCCGCCTCAGACATGTATCTGATGATCCTCTGCAAATAATCCCGGAGCTTCCATAGGATCTAAATCCGTGTAACTTCGAGGACGCTTGATGGTTCGAAAGGCAGCTGAGTGTTCCTTAAGCCACGTGTAGGTGGTTACTTCCCATTGGGCGGCGCATTTTCCTGTTGAAAAATATCCATTAACCGCAGGATGCCCGAAGGCCGTGAGAACGTGCAGATGTTCAGCCAGCACATGCTTTTAGCGCACACAAGTTAAGGGCATCACCAGATGTACGGTATTAAGAGACCTAATGTGTACCATGAAAAGTCTCCGAAAACCATCACAGAGCACAACCACTGCCCTTAACAGAGCCGACGAGGTCACGGCTTCGTGCTGTCGACGCCACACTCGCACTCTCTCACCTGCTTAATACGACCAAACGTATGATATTTTTGATCACACAACGTGGCGTCGCTCTGCAGAGGACCAGGTTTCATGTTTCCGGCAAGAGATAGGGCGTCATTTCCGATGATGAGCAGTCAACTGTGACACACCCCAGGCCGCACACCTTTGCAATTTAACGTAGGTACAACGCTGTTCCGCCGTATCTATTCGCGATTTAGTAAGCAAGACGTCATCCCTAAATGATGATGTAAAGCCAACGATTTTCTAACTGATCAGCCGACTGCCCTTTAGAAGAAAATTCCATTTCAAGTGACTAATAATGTCATGTAAATATTAGGAATGGACTTCAATTTAATTAGACACCTCAATTTCATGCTTTAATTTAAATGTAGCTTTTATGACGATTGGCAGTTAGTGAGGGTCACCATATTTTTACATGGCAACACTATATACTCTGTCTAGGAATTAAAGACATAAGTACGAAGAACAACATATCCCCCGAAGAAGATCAGCATGCGAAGCTTGTGAGGTAGTGTATGTAATGCCTAACACTCAAACCTCGGTTACTCTTCATTAGCTATTAACGTCGACCCGCTCCCAAAGAAAGAATGTATGTTTACGTTTAAATTGTATGAGAAGTATGAAAGTACTTTCCCTTTCGCATAATTATCACGTTGGTAATTCAAATCCACGAGGGAAAATACGCATTATTGAAATATGTGTCTTAAACACTTACTGCACTAGCTCAAAATTCGAACATATTTGGAATCATTTAAATCTTTTGTAACGTACCAGGAGATGTGACGTACCTGACAGAAGGACGCACACGACATAAAGGCAGATAGCAATTAGAATCAATGTCCGCGTAGCTTAATTACCCAGGTAGAGCAACTTGTTCCGGAATAAGCGTACTCGGGTTCGAATCCCGGCGTAGATAAAAAATGACGGAGAAATTCACTTCGTGTTAATGGCGCCCGAACTACTCGGATGTCCCGACCGTTCAAAATCTCGCATTGGTGTGATGTTTATTTCCACACCGCGAGATAGGAAAAATATTGAGCAGCACTTCCGAAAGAAAAAAAAAAAAGAAAAATAAGGGGGAGATGATGTAACGTACAAGGAGATGTGACGTACCTGACAGAAGGACGTACACGACATAAAGGCAGATAGGAATCAGAATAAAATGTCCGCGTCAGCTTAATTGGTAGTGAAGCAACTTAGTTCCGGCATAATGGAGTGGACCCGGGTTCGAACCCCGGCGCGGATAAAAATGACGGAGAAATTCACTTCGTTATACTTTGTTAAATATATTATTAAATACAATCAGTTACATGGTTCTTCGTTCAAAATTGCTTTTTCTCTGCTTCATTTTAAAGTTAAAAATGACCAGAGTAATATTTTCGAAACGGAGCTTACTTTAACAAGAAGAACCTAAAGATGACTTTTTTTTTATAGAATGTGATTTGTATATAAAATTTTACATTTTTGTCACTATGCTGAATTTTTACGATATGAAGGACTGCCGACTATTACGATATTTCTTGTGGAAAACGCTTTTTTCTTACATCGTCATCACAACCTTATGTTCAAGGACTTGCTGATTAGATTAAAAAAATTTGAGCTTGATAAGAGGATTCTTTATTTCACCGAATTGATGGTGCATAATTAAAAATTGACTTCTTGAATAATAATACAGCAATTCGAAAGTTTCCAGGTTTTAACTTCGTTAAAAATTTCTGTTACAAATTTTGAAAAGAAATTAAGCATTTTATTAAGTGAAATTCTGAGAAAATTCTTTTTGCTTAAAAAATTCTATGAGGGTCACCCTAAAAATTTCCAATGGAAGGAGTTAGAGAAAGAAGACGCTAATAACTCCGAAGTATGAGACATACGCTGTATGTCTAGAATTGGTAAGTACAGGAAGCTTAGGGATCGTATGAGTTGAAAAATTCGGTAAATGTGATGTACCTTTATAATTTTACTTTGAATTTCAATTCTTTCACTCTTTTGCAAAAATTAAGAGGGAAAGATAGAAATATTTTCTCAAATGGATGCAGAGAAATATGCATGTAGAATTAACATTTAAAAGAAAGAAGGAAATCTCAAGAATTAGCTTAAATATTACTTCTTAATTCTCATCAAACTTTCAGATTTTTGTTGCACAACTTTCATTTTAGTAACGGACAGAAGAAAAGAAGCCAAAAAATTAAATTACTACTTACAACTCAAAATCCTCATGATGACAGAGAACGCAGAAATTACTTATTTACTATATATATATAGTAGTACATATACAGTATAGTAACAAAAAGTTCTAAAATACTGGGTATGATTGAAAATATGGTAGTTTGTAGAAAAAAGTATCTAAAGCGATAATTTTTTGAGAGTTGAATTTAGAAGAAAATCATATCGTCCCTGGGAATATTAAGAAGTTACGCATATTAGTTTGCGGCTTTACGAACATTTTGTTTTTTTACAATGCACGCACTACCGATTATATGAAAATACTTTCTCTTGAAAGTAATTCCCACTGCAGGTGCAATATTTCACAGTTCAATTCTGTATTTGAAAATAGTGCAGAATATTTGTTTTCGTGCCCTCATTTTCTAGTTAAAATGCCTTAGGTCATAATTTCTGATAAAAAAAAATTACTGTCTGCCATCAGTTATAATAAAATCATACGAAACAAGAAACTGATAACAAAGATATGATTTACCGTTTAATACAGAAACCCACCCCGCCAGCATTTATCGGTCTCTACAAAACCCACAAAAGTGCAAATTTTTCTGAGGTAATATGCTGACGGCAGTACAAGAATCAGAGCCGTAGTCGTCCAAGTCATCTGGATAATTATCCAGATGATTTGGTAGACAACGGCAATAAAGTTGAAAGCTTCTGAATAATTATCCAAATGACTTATATGTGTAACTTTCTGACTTTTGCAATATTCGTGTTTCCCGATCTGCTGCCAATGTCATTTCTAGCGTTTTTTCATTCAAACTCCGAATTTCAGGAGCAGTGCATCTAACGTGACTGGTATACCACATGTATAAAATTAATTAACATCACAAATTACCATGCACTGAATTACCTGTGAATATTGTCAGACATTATTATTTTGTCTTTGGTAGTATTTTTTCGCATTTATACACCAGGCACAAAACACTCATCTTTTTCTTTCATATTTCTAACAATGTTTTGATACGGGTCCAAGGTGTGTTACACATTCAAGAAAGTGTAACACAATAAAATATGCATTCTAATTGGTACGTAAATTTAAATTTTGCCTTGGTTTCATATATGAAATTTTCTGTATTTTTGTGATATGTCACCTACAAATGTTCCAGAAACACCTACGTTTCCTAAGGTGCCGCATAGATCAGAATACAGCATAAAGATACCCTGATCTACTCCAACATACAATTATTGATAATTTCAAAATATTTCTTATGAGATGAAAAAAAAATCCCTTCTGAAAGTATATCAGTGCCGAAAAACCAAATCAATTTATTTTTTAAGAATTTATTAAAGTGTCATTTGGTTTCGTTCTTTTACCAATAGTATAGCTTCCTAAAAGAGCATAACTTACATATTTCGGATTTGCTGAGAAGGCGATAGATAAACCCAATCTCTTACTGGATATACTTTTATTTTTGTAGACTGCTTCTTTTGAGTTATTCCAAACTTATGCGTTTCAAAATTAACATAATTATTTCTGTCATTTTCAGAGTAACCCGTAAGTGTGCATGTCGTTCGTAATATTTGCACTGGTTCCTGTCTTCATTTAGGGAAACCCGACCAATTTTTAAAAACAAATTTGTGGACAGGTTTAAGATTGTGAAACTTGCAAGCAAGAATATTTACCATTTTGAACAATCTTTCTAAGTAGATGCCATTAATATTTTCTTTCGTTTCACCAGAAATATAATTTGTTTTGTGCATTTCTTTGTTCTTTATTACACTTTCCACTTTAGAATAGAATTCCTATTATTTGTGCCAGAAGCATAAAATACATTGTAACATAATTCAGAAATTTCTGTGTCAAATACTTTATTCAACAAATTATAAATATCAGCCCTATCAAACCAAACAAAAGTTTTTCCCAAACTGAGTGTCAAATCACACATGTTTTTTCGATTGCGATTTAATGATAGCACGGGATATATAACGTAAGGAACAATGTTTGAATATGTTTTTTTGTAATTCAAAGGACCTTAACATAATTATTAAAGAAAGTAATCTTTCCACAGAAATACCACGCCAGCCAGCTACAGTACATCATTTTAGGGAAAAAAACAACTTTTTAAGCTGATTATTCCTTAAGAGAATCTTCTATCTAATTCCACCCAAATTGTTCCTTAGAAACTTTGAAAATTGAATCTCACTTGATACCACGAATCATATGTCGTCTTAAATTTCCAAAATTTGGACAATTCTAAATTTAACAACATTTACAACAAAAGATATTTTTTAGAAATTGTAGCTAAACGATAAACGTCTGTATCCACTGAGCACATTTTAAGCTGTCTAAATTGAAATAACAGGTGTATAAGATGGTTGCATACAGAACAATGTGAATTCACCCTGTGGCAGAGAGATCAGTGAGCTATCTTTTAGGATATTTCAAGAAAGTGTAGCTAAACAATAGACGTATATATCCCTGAGCAAATTTTAAACTGTATAAATTGAAATAACAGATGTCTAAGACGGTTTGTATAGAGAACATTATGAATTCACCATGTGGCAGAGAGATCACTGAGCTGGCTTTGAGATGCACTTCAGAAATTGTAGCTAAACAATAGACGTCTAGACCTCTGAGAAAATTTTAAGCTGTATAAATTGAGAAATAACTGATGTCAGAAGATGAGTTGTATAGAGAACAGTGTGAATTCACCCTGTGGCCAAGTGATCACCTGACTTTCAAACTGGCTTTGGAACATTCATTCGAGAAAAGTTCCGGTACGATTTCCGGATGAGTCATCGTATTTTACTTTTCTTAAGGAGGCTACCACAGTGAGCTTCCATGGAAGTAACGGGAAATATGGATGCGTGAAGTCATATAGTCCAATAAAGTGCACGTAGTGGTTTGTTAGTCCTCAAAAACGTAAAAGAAAAAAAAACAGAATATCGTACTTTGAAGCTTTTCTGCAGAATATGCTGTTGCTATATGCCTGCCAGGTTTGCTTTAAATGTTGGTGCTTCTTTAATTTTCTTGTGATATCCACGAAAAATGGGAGAGTAAGACAGTGGTCGATTAGAATTCTCGTTAGCATTTTGATAAGTAGTTCCAATAGCTGCGAGAAACTGAAATCGGGGGTTGTTCTGTGTCCGAATTCCTACATTGCAACTGCTTTGCACAATTATCTCTCTAAGATATCATTTTGAACGGCTGGAACAAATTCAGTTAGGAGTTACCAATAGGGATGAAATCACATCCAATGGATGTTCTCGCTCAGTAAAAATTTGCCGAACACATGAGACACGAGTGAAGCTGTCCATCACCAAGCAAAACCAGTAACCTTTTTGAATAAAATAACTATACTAGTGATCTGAATTTCTTGCCGTAGAGTGTAAATAAAAATTGATGCCAAACTTGGCACATCAACAAGACGGCTTTTTTAAATAAAAAGCCATCTGGTTGATGTGCGACTAACTTATACTATTTAAGTATAGTTGTTGTACTTATTATTTAATAATAAGTATCCTTCTTATTAATAAAGAGTAAATGAACAACAACCTAAATAAGGCGATAAAAATGTTTTGGTAAACCTGTTGTGCAAAAAAATAGAATTAAACCTTCCTTCCAAAGGATATCCTGATTGATGTACGAGAGCACGCCAACGTATATCCCTGATTTACCTCAGACAATAGTATTACTAATGCGCTTTTACTACATCGGATATCCTTCGTATCAGTGCTACCAGTAAATATAATCCCAATAAAAAAAGCTGACGGCTTGGGGTCAAAATTAACAAGTATTGTTTCTTGACCATTCTGCACAATTCTTGGAAGTCTCACCGAGCGAAGAAAATTCACCAATACGCACATACGCCCCGAGTTAAATTAATTTTTAATGTTTTTCATTTAAATGAGGAAATCAATGAAAAAACAGATCTACAAACTTATTAGGAATTTTCAAATGAACCTACAACAAATTGTACTTTGTCTTGTGCAAAATATTGACAGACTATTTTTAAAATCAAGGATTCAGCTGAAGAAGCCAATCAAAAGAACGAATTTCGGAGTTAGAATTATGTCTTCGCCTTGAAAACAATCTAGTCTTATAAAACGTGCTATTTACCTTGTTTCAGGCAATACATTACCTTTTTTTGTATAACTTCAACTCAAATGTCGAAAAGAATAGGAACGTTGTTCAAAGCAAAAATGTCATAATTCTTACTGCATGTTTCGCTGAAGCTACCTAATTTAGGTATCGCTTTAGTCTTTATAGCTTACATGTTCGCATATTTATCTGAATATAATAATATCTTCAATCTTCATTCGTATGAACCTAATGAATCATCGACGCTAGACGAATAATTTTATCAAATGGACTAGCCAGTACTAGAACGCCTTTACTTTTTTAACCATCCTGCTGCACGATGCTGACGGACGGGTTCCCTTATATCGTAAACAGGATGAACACCTATCGCAGCAGTTGTTTTTTGTAAGCGTTCAGCGTAGTTTAGATGCATAGCCATAAAAGAGTGTTTTGACAGGAAATTCAAGACGCCCTTCATAGGACATTTAATAATAGCAAAGCGGACAGTCCTATGGCTTATAACTCCCGTGCGTATCTTCGTACCGTTACAAACGTATCTTTGCCAGTAGGTTCCGCTGATGTTTCAGTTATCGATCGTACCTGGGACATGCTGAGACATCAGCTGCGCATATCACTGAACTACGGGGATCTCGCGCTACAGTTCCGGATCTCTTTGCCACATTCTTTCCTAAGACATCAAGGGTTCTGCGTGAGTTAATTTTACGCCACTCATCAGCAAGCTTATCGTAAACAGAGGTGGTAATCACAGAGGTAATCACAGATGTAACAATGTGGTAACTGACAGCGCAAGCAAAGTCAAGTAATTATAACACTTATGGGGTACAATTCTTCTAAAGTAACAGATACTACTGATTTTTGAATTTTTTTTTTTTTTTTTTTTGAGTTTTAACGACCACCGTGAGCAACTCAATGGGCTATAAGCAGTCGCCCGTCCCTAATTTAAGTGCACTGGTTCCAGGGAAGGGAGAGAGCCAGTGTCGTAAGACAAACACAACATCCATGCCTCCTTTTTCCGGGATTCGAACCCGGACCCCTTTCGGACGAATGATCAGAGGTCATCGCTTAGACCACTGCGCCACCGGGGCGGCCGATTTTGAATTGAACACACTTAATTTATTCCACAACAATACGCATTCTAAGTTTCATTTTGACGGACGCTTGAATTGCGATGCTCCTATTTGTCTTTCTTAAGAATTTATGTAATTAAATTTGGCAGTTGACGTGAAACCGAAAGATCCACATCAACAATGCCCATCGAATGGTGACGTCTCAGTAGCTGAGCACATCATACGGACTTATGATGTTAGATGCTGACTGAAAAAGAAAAACTCGCATAGCGCCGTGAATTGTTGGCCGCTGTGGTGTAAGGGTAACGCGCTCGGCTGGTTATCGAGAGATTCGATGATTCGTTTCCCCGACGGCGGCTGAAAAACAACAATTTTTCTGTTGCTGTGCGGAACCAACGTGGAAAGAGCGATGAATTTATTTATTCAGCTGAAACCGCACGTAATTAGGTGATTTTCACTTTGGATCACCGCCCTTGGGATTATTGCTATAATTATATATATCCAGTGCCGTTAATGCCCACACAGATGGAGACGTCTCGATGGCTGAGCCCATCTTACGGACTTATGATGTCAGATGCGTGCCGAAAAAGAAAAACTTGCATAGCTTTGCGCCGTGAATTGTGGCCGCATTTGGTGTAATCCATAATCCAAACTACACTTTGTACCGCAAAAAGAAGACAATTTAAAATACGGATATAAAGAAATCGTAACTTTTCCTTTGGTGGTGTTGGAACCACAAAAATATGTCGCAGCCTGTACAATAGCGGTAACGTCGGTAGACAAGCAAATGATACGGATTACAGAATTATTGTTATGTTTTAGAAAAATGTCAAGTATTCCAAGTTATAAAATGAAATATTTTAATCGATGTTCAATTTTTCATTCTTGGGAACGCAATAACTCTCCAGAAAAATGATGGCGCGACCTGTACTTTGATGACGTCAGTAGATAAACAAATGTTGGATTGCATAATTTATGTAGTTTGTGTTTTAGAAAATATTAAGTATTTCCAAGTTATAAAATTAAGCTATTTTTAATCGAGATTCAAAATTTCATCATACGGAAACGCATTAATTATGAAAAAAAATATTTACAGACGTTTTTCCATTGGGAAGTATAGGAAACAAAGTTACTTGACGTCCACCTTAAACAACTGAGATTGCTTTACCAACAAAACATATACGCAACAAATTCTCTGCGTCTACATGGTTAGCCGGTCACGGGACCAGAACGTTCCTCTGTGGTTATCGTGAAGACAGAAAAGCCGTTCCTTTCTTTCTTTTGCGTCTTTAAAAAATGCTTAAAAATCAGAAAATGACTTTTTCTTAATTTTTTTTGTACAAAAAGGTCGATAGTTGTAAGTTTACGCTGTAAAAATTGCAATGCGTTATTATTTTATAGTTTGCCCTACATCCGTTTTTTTTAATGAATCCCATCGCAAAATAGAGAATTTTTGTGAAATTTAGAGATTTAATTTCTCGTAAACTAAATCGGAATTCAAAAAAAAAAAAAAAAAAAAAAGGCGACGAGGTGCAAGCATTCAGTCATGGCACTACATGCCTACAAAGTTTCGTGGTTCTGTTGCTGTTACTGTGTCCGGAACGCGACCGCAATTATCACTGTTTTTGCTTACATGCTTTGAAATATAATTGCTCTTGAAGTATCGTTAGAATCAAGAAACGGTTTATTTCAGCGTGTTCTCCAAACAATGCTCTATAAACAATGTAAATTTCATAATTTTGTGTTCAATACACGTTTTGCGCTGCGAGCTACAGGGAAAGCAAGAGTGGCGCGAAATTTCTAAAACAGCGGCAGCAGCAGCAGCGGCGGCAGTTGCTTTTTTTTAGAATAGAGAGAAAGTATCAAAATTACAGCATATTCCGAAATTGGCCAACAAAGTCTCAGAGCATTCTACATTGGTGGTTCTTGTTACCTGATATTTTTGTAAAATGCCGATAAGTAAATGTTTCAACCGTTATAAAGCACCATTAAAGTCCGAAAGATTTACTAATTATTATTATGTTCAATCAAAATTCCAATAGCCAGCTTCATTATAAAAATCACATATATGAAGCCTTGGATTAGGCATTTCAAAGTTGCAAAGAATGTTGCTCCTTTGGGTCTCATTCGTTATTCCGTTGTCTACGAAAAGCGCCGTAGTTGAAGAGAGTTGGCATGTTTACTAGAAATGCGTATGGAACATGTTTGTAGTGGAGGTGCTACGATGAAACAGTCATTTCAGGTCCAGGAGACATTTATAACGTTGACTGCTCAACCGTTCCAGAAAATGATTCGCGATTTGTAACATATTGCCGTGCTAGTAAAGAAAGGTAAGCTTAATTGGGATTTTCAAATTTTTATGCCGCCAGCAAATTTAAGCAAAAGACGGACGGCAGAAAGTGGAATATCTGGTACAACATAAAAAAAAGTAATTGCGCCTTTAAAAAGAAAGAAAAATTTTAGTGCTTCTATGATCATCGAATTTTTAGTAATCTACAAATTAATACACAAGTGTTTCTGCATTTTTGTGTGTTTTTTTATTCGTTACTGTCACAATTCCATGAATGAGGAATAAACTGCCAAGAAGTAACGAGTTATGCCATGCCTGCTCACTTGCTCATTTCATTCAGCAATCAAGTTTCCTGCACCAGAAATAGATGAATAATAGGATTCGCTTAGGATAATCTTAAAGAAATACAGTGCACAGCCCTACTTTTGATTTAAAATGTAAAAGTAAGAGAGTAACATCTTTGTAGTCCTAAATAAAAATACAGATTAAAAGGGGCCATGAGGACTATTTTTTTTTTTCATATTTGAAGTTGTGCCGTTTTTGTGCTTTTTGGCGCTAGTCGCGCTCCCTTTGTTTTCTGAATTTTTAACTGATGAGAAATTTGATAAACACCTACAAATAGTAAGCGTAAGAATTTTTGCTGGCACTGAAAAGTGCTATGCACAGCCTTGTTTTTGCACTCCCAGTAAAGTAGGAGAATTTTTTGTAATTTCAGTGTTGATAAAGAAAAAAAAAAAAAGAAAAAAAAAGCAGAAGGGGGCCGTTCCTGACGGTAAATGATATTCATGCATATGTCCACATTGAAAATACTTTTTTAATCTCTTAAAGCTTTAGATTTTTAACTTTTTGAATTTCGGGGGAAGTGTAGATTTTATTTGAGAGACACCATATCGCCTGAGCATTCAGTTCCCTACTAAATACTTTCCTTCACCTTACACTACTGATATTGGAATCAGGTTAGAATGCAGGCATCACTTCGCAAGCTCAACTATGAATCATCCGGCCTCGATGAGATGAGGAGACAATGAGAAAAAAGTAATGGCAAGAGACTGTGACCACAAAACGTCTAAAAGAACAAAAGTATTAACTTACTAACAGCGCAGATTACCAATAAGATGGCGCATCAGGAAATTTCTCCCTGTGTGATTGTCAGAGGCATTGCATGTGTTTATCGACGGATGATTATGTAATGCGAAAAGGATAACAGAATACGTATGGATACATTGTCAAACATTTTCCTTGCACGGATCCATGTCTGAAGTGTTCTGCAAAGGATTGTTAGCTCAGAAACGCAAATCAACTTTGTCTCATATCACGGAAACACCATGTCAAGCTATTCTAGGACTGACGTTAGCTAAATACGAAAATCAGGACGCGGCCACAGCTACATTAGGAAACTTTCAGCAATAGCTAATCCTTTTGTCTAATGCAACACCCATATTCGCATTAAGCAAAGAAATAACATCTCAAACCTAGAGAACGGAAAACAGTTTTTGAACAGATGAATAGCTGTACATAGCCTTACAATCTGGTGTTCTACTCTAAGATTGGCAGATGCGTGTGGAGAATGTTACCTTCCGTACTCTGTTGTCATTTTAATCAAATATGGTGGCGCCCGC
>CM077033.1:88797780-89070897 GCA_039090855.1 Macrothele yani | reverse complement strand
GTAATTCCGTCTTCCTCCTGGAGCTATTCCCCGCTTCATTTCTTGATTGCATGTACAGCTTCTGCTGGAAGGACTGGAAGAACACTGGTACCTGGTACCTTTCATATAATTTTTATGTAAAATCATATACATATACATACAGGTCATCCAAAGATTAATCAAGCATAGATGAAAATATATTTTAGATGAAACTAAAAGGGAGAAAAATGGTAGATGGTAAATAATATGCAAAGAAGACGAGGACGTGGAAATATGAAAATACGGGAAAACATGACGCAATACCATGTGTGACGAACGATAATTTGTGTAAAAGGCAAAGCAGCATGTTCGTACGGCACAAAATTACATAACCGATTGTGATAAAATCTGTTAAACTTTGCAATATGTTTATCAACAAACAGCTTCGTCATAGAAAAACTTTAGAACGTGAGAAATATTCTAGTTACGTATTTAGCAGACACCATGGAACGATATGTTTGAAACACTTACTGCCATGTGCCATAATTGGTTAAATGAAAATGACACCATCAGGTTTTACAACAGTGTCATCTGTTCGCTTGCTTGTGCCGCACGCGATTACCTTTTCTCATCTCTAAGAAGAATGTGATATGGGAGGCCCATATCTTGCACGCTATTTCGCCAGTTTCATCCTCTTCAGATCACTTTTTGGGTGTACTAACCACCAATAACAGTGAGCAGCAAGCTCATAGCATAATAAAATTCTCTAAATCATTTGATGGCTAAAATTTGGCATTTGTCTAAGTCCCTACAATCACTTGACTTTCACGTTGGAAGCAAAAGAACAAAACGGATTAATAGAAACCCTTGTATCAGGTGTTATGTACACCATTTCATGTCATTCACATGCTCCAAACGTTTACCTACCCAGTTGCCCCAATTAATATTTTCTCTTCAGGTGTAATAACGTCAAAATTTCTTCAACAAACGTAAGTCTAGTGTTAAAACAAGTAAAATATCGAGAATCATATACATTTTCAGTTTAATATTGACCATCAACTTAAGAAGATTTTAACAGAATATTTAAGAAAATGCCGTGAATATATATATGAGTTAGCAGTTTATAATTTCTTTGTCACTGTTTAACCACAATATCTTGTATCGGTGTTTAACCATACTGTATATACAAATCCTTGTGCGTGATTATATGATGATAGCAACCAAAAATAAACCACAAAAGAGTCATACCGCCAAGAGCCGTAAAAAGTGGTGAAATCATGCTAAAATTTTGTACTTAAAGGAATAGATCAGAATTTAGCTCTGCATAAAGCGTTATTCAAGAGCGACGTACTTCCAAAAGTTTGGTACTACGTACCTTACGCCGCATACAAGTTTGGGTAAATCGTTTCTGCCAAGAAATGCTACCTTTCAGAGTCAGTCAAATGGTACTTAATGTTTAAAAACAATTAAAAGGCACATCAGACAAAAAAATAACTCTTACATACATTCATTGCAAAGATTACCTTGCATTTTATTTTAGGTTAATAGAAAATTTACAATATGGTTTCCATCTATGAGGAAATTGTGGAAGTCTTTTTTTTGGAATAATATGAAGTTCTTGTGAAATCAAAACAGCCATGGCATATCAATGGTGGATTGAAATTAAGGTAAAACAGTTATTGCAGCAATACAAGTACTCTCGTCTGCATTGTAACTTATTTTTTAGTTATTGAATGAGATTTCACAGAACGTTAACCAATAGGAAATCATGAATAATGTCCAAACTGTTTCACTGCGTTATGAATGTTTATACATATGACAGAAGTACAGTGTAGTGACTTCAATTTCCGAAGGATTTAGAAAAGTACACTTCTTTGTACAACTAATAATAGAACATAGCCCACAGCAGCATTAGGAGATATATTATATTTGGGTGGAAATGCAAGAGTATGTTGAACATAGATAGATAGATAGATAGATAGATAGATAGATAGATAGATAGATAGATAGATAGATAGATAGATAGATAGATAGATAGATAGATAGATAGATAGATAGATAGATAGATAGATAGATAGATAGATAGATATGTATATTCAATATTTTCTGAATATATCTAAATTCTTGAAGGATTTTCCAGGACATACTGCCCAGATTTTCCAGCAAAGGCATGGACATTTAATACATTTACATGGTAGTGTACAGAAAGCACTTAGAATTTTTGTATTTACATAGGAATGAACCTAACTACTGAATCTGTAAATGTGCTCGTATCAAGAGACGGTTTCCGGGGACCCTGAGGAAAAAAAAGCTTTAGGAGACTCCATTTGAGGAAAGAAATTGTCATTGAATTTTTGCCAGAACTTTAATCATTATGCATAAAATAATTCCTATTAAGCAGAATGGAATATTAAATTAGTTGAGAAATTACACTATTTTTTGGGAATCCATCATTCGTTTTAATTCCTGCCTAACGGGAAAACATGTTGTCTTGCGGGTAATTTTTAAAACTACGATTGATATCCTTTCTTTTGCCTAAATTTTGAGAACCAGCGAAAAGAGCACGTCATCACTTAAGTAACAAGACACTCGCCTGCACTTCGCGTTGTATTTATTAAATAACAAAAGACATCCTGAAAGTAATGTCTCCCCCTTAATAATGTTTTGAAATTTTGAAGTGATTTTAATGAAACTGCACTGACTTGTACTATGATATGCTGGAAATGTGGGAATATTTTTTTTTTTCAGAATCCGATTACTAAACTTCATGAACGACTAAGAAAAGCAGCAAAGAGCGTAATTGAATTCCTGGAAAAAAATGGAATATAAGAAGTTCCAGAAATCCGCAAAAGACTCCTGGCGGTATAGGTAGAGCTGCAACTACGTAATCCCAGATATCGTAATGTCCCGAAAAATGGAAGAAGTGGTTTCGAGAAGGAGAAAGTTCAGTATCGGACAAATAACGGAGTGCAAGATACGCAACAGATACTAACAGGCAACCACAGAAAAAACTTCATCACACCTGATCCGTCGTGTCCACCATACAGGAGTTGTGTCATGCAATTCATTGTTGCTGATAGTGCTATTTAAACATTAAATATGGAGTTCCAGAAATCCACAACAGACTCCTGGTAGTATATGGAACGGCAACAATTGATATAGAGTAATGTCCGTAAATGGAAGAAGTGGTTTCGAGAAGGAGAAAGTTTAGCGTCGGACAACCAACGGAGTGCAAGACAAGCAACATATACTAACAGGCAACGACAGAAAAACCTCATCACGTCTGATCGTCGTGTCACCATCCAGGAGTTGTGTCATGCAATTCATTGTGGTCACAGTGCTAAATGAATTAGGGATCTGTACATCAGAAAAATATTTCAAATTGATCTCAAGAAACCTAACCGGTAAACAATGTGAACAAAGGGTGGGTGGACATGTGCCGGTACCCTTTGGTTCATTATAAGCAAGAGAGTGAGGTGTTTTTCTCTATTGTTGTTGCTGGGAATAAAACCTGGATGTTGTTTCATGACCGAAAAACAAAACGTTCGTCAATGGAATGGCACAGCGCATCTGCGCCTCGACAGATATAGGTGAAAACAACTCGTTCCGCAGGGAAAGTGATAGCACCAATTTTCTGGGACAGACGTTTTGTCATTTTGAGATTTCCTTGAACGGGGTACGATAATAAACAGTGTTTACTGTGTGTAGGTATTGAAGAAGCTAAAGGAGGTTATCAAAAGGAAAAGACGTGACATTCCATTTAATAGTGTTTTATGCACCATGCTAACGCACGTCACCAGACCTTAATGAAGACTTTACAGGCTATTGCCAAAATGGTGTATATGGTGCTGCACCAGTCTTCCCACAGTCCTGATTTGGCTCAATCAGACTTTTTCCTGTTTGCTTCTTTGAAAAGCACACTCCGTACGGAAGGTTTCGACGATGTGACAGACGTTAAACTGGCTAAAACCAGAGTCTCTGTAATTTTTCCGAAATGGGTTTTACCAAAGGATTCGAAGATGGCACAAATGTATATAAAATGTATATATTCGTTGGACAATACTTTGAATAGGCTAGCATTATTGAGAATATGTCCAAGTTTCACAATTTTGCTGCTACAAATAAAAATCTTAAAAAGGACGAGGCACTACTTTCGGTATGCCATTTGTGAAATATGTTTCATAATTGAAGTCAGCTGTTAGATTTATCTTGATGTGAACACACCATATTTTTCAGTTCAAAATAAATGAACACCCAATTACCGCCAGTAATTTACTTTTATAAAAAATATAATAACCTAACAACCAAAATAATTTCGATCTGTAGTTCTGCGGTACTTTATATTAAATGCTCTCTGCAACCTGTCGCAGAGAGCAATAAATAAGCACATACAGTATAAACTAACCTTGTACAGAACAAATTGCTTCACAACTTAATAGCGCTTCTTATGCCTTTCATTTCATCAATGTATGATTTAATTCTTTATGAAAAACGTATTACTCCCAATATGCACTTTTCATGATAAAACCTTCGGCTTGTTTATTTTTTTATATACTAATCTTTTTAATTTGAAGTTATTTAATTTTCTGTTCGGATTAAGGAGGAAAATTTAAAAGAGTGATGTTCATTCTTCTACAAAGCTGAATTGAAATGTTTTCCCGTCAAATGGAGGCTGCATCATTTAATTTTCATGATCAATGCATTCTTCGGAAATACGTAAATTCGCAAGTGGAGAATATCCCTTTTTTTATAACTGACATTTTCCTCGGACTGTACAGTTTTAAGTGATGTGAACACGATTATAAAGCAAAAACAACCGAATAAAATTTCCAATGCCAGTTTTGTTTCAAACGTTTAATGCGTGCAGTCCAAGGTAATGATCATGTACCGTGTTAGAATTAGAAATAAATCTACTGGCCCAGCGGACAACTAGAATGTGCAAAATACTGGTCCAACAAAATTCCTAATGGTGAGTAAAAGTAATAAAAGAACTGAAGACATTTATAATTTATGTAGGAAACAACATATCATTTCAATAGAGATATCTCCAATATTTTTTTTAAACTTATCATTAGTTTGCAGCCTAAAACGAAAACATATTAGAAAAAAAAACTTACCGGACATCCGGGCCAGTAAAATCAATAGTTCAGTGGTCCAACGAAAGTTTTGCAAACTAATAGTCAGCGGACCACTGGGTAATTCGAACGTTGATGTACATAAATATACAGACATTTTACGATCGTATACAGAACATTTTATATTTTTTTAAACTTTATAACTGTTGGTATGATTGCTTTCCTAAAAAAGCGGAGGTAATTTACCAGTCGGATGATTACATATATGCCACAGCGGGTAATTTGTTTTACGTGAAAGTACAACTTTAATATTTTTTTGCATGGGACTAAACTAAATTTTAAAGTCCTTGATTTTCAAATTCCTTGAATCGCACATTTTCTGTATTTACTGTTTAGCAGGCTGCGGTGTTTATATTGAATTTAATAGCATATTTCTTTCACTAGAAACTTGAATAATGGTTTCACAGAATGTTTAAGACACGATTTTGTAGTCACTACTGTCAGTATTTTATTGACAATTTTCTAATACATATTTGTAAGCTGTTGCCAGAATCATTTAATTTAAGTCCCGCGGAGTAGCCTAGTGGGTAACTTTAGTGGCTGCCACGGAAAAGACCTTAGGTTCGATCCCATGCAGGTACGAACGCTCGATTCACTAAACATCGGCCGTGCATCGGATTGGCACGTTAAGCCGTCGGACCCCGGGTACTGGCCTCCCGGGAATAAATAAGGGCATCTTTCTAGTTCTTCGCTTCCATGTTACTTTCCTATCGGACACTCTAGCCCAAATCTCCTAGCTCCCTATTTCTAAGGGTTGTTCAAGACCTGGGGCCATACACTCCCTTCCTAAAATCCTCTACATATGATCATGATTATCTAATTTAAGTAACGCATTGTGATTGCTTCTGGGATGACTTGCTTCATCACTAAGCATTCAGCTTTAATAGTGCATATACTCTCATTCTCTCTTTACCTTCTTTTCAGTCTGATCTTTCTTGTGGAGTACCTAATCCTTTCCCCTTTCTAAAGAAGACATAATAGCATATCGTTCTTGAACATTGAACGGTTTGTTCCAAAAGCTCTCCAGCTAAGTTTTATACGCCGCTTAATTTCGCCACCAATGTGACCTTCGCTTGATATCTTATATCCTAGGTAAATGTATCTATCGGTTATCTCCAACTATTCCCCATCAACCTACAAATCTTGATTTCTTGTAAAAGCATGAGGATATGTACAGATACATACATATCATCATCATCATCATTGTCAACCATTATCAATCCACTGCTGGACGAAGGTCTCCCCAAGTTTCCTCCACAACGGTCTGTCTTGTGCCAGTCTCCTCCATGTCACTCCTGCATACTTTCAATTTCATCCACCCATCTCCCATGTGGTCTTCTTCTGGGTCTTTTCCTGTCCCTTGGAATCCAATCTAAAATTTCGGCTGTCCATCGATGATCTGTCCTTCTGGCAGTATGTCCAGCCCATTGCCATTTCAGGGATTTAACTCTGATCATGATGTCTTCCACTCTTGTCATTTTTCGGATCCACGTGTTCCTCTTCTTATCTCTCCTGGTTACACCAAGTATGCACCTCTCCATGCTACTTTGAGTTGTCTGTAGCCTTTGTATGTCTCTTTTAGTTAAGGTCCACGTCTCTGCACCATACGTAAGCACTGGAAGGATGCATTGATCAAACACTTTTCTTTTAAGACATAATGGCATATTGCTCTTGAAAATTATGCTGTTTCTTCCAAAAGCTCTCCAGGCAAGTTTTGTACGCCGATTAATTTCTTCATCAATGTGACCCTCACTTGATATCTGCTGTCCAAGATAAACGTACGTGTCTGTTATCTCCAGCTTTTCTCCATCAATCGATAAATCTTCATTTCTTGTAAAAGCATTGTACATCACTCTTGTCTTCTGAAAGTTCATTTTTAATCCCACTTCTTTACTCTTGTCAGCAAGTTCCTGGATCATACTCTGCAGCTCTGATGGGATAGTTGCAAAAATGACTACGTCATCAGCAAAACGAAGGTGGGTTAGATAATCTCCATTAATCTTTATCCCCTTGTTTTCCCAGCTCAGTGACTGAAAAACACCCTCCAATGAGGCATTAAAAGAGCTTCGGAGATATGGTGTCACCTTGTCTCACTCCCTTTCCAATTTTTATGTGTGTTGTATTTTCAGACAGCCTAATCTTTGCACTTGCATTTTCATAGATGTTATTAATAATATTAATGTATGCATCTTCAATACCGCAGGTTTTCAGAGCCATTGTAACTGCTGATGGTTTCACCGAATCAAAGGCTTTTTCATAATCGATAAAAGCCATGCACGATGGAAGTTCATATTCCCTCGCTTTTCAATTAGTTCTCTCAGCACATGGATATGATATATTGTGCTGTAGCCACTCCTGAATCCAGCTTGTTCTCTCGGTTGAGCCATGTCCAGTGTTACCTTCAAGCGGTGTGAAATAACTTTAGTGAAGATTTTATAAACTACTGATAGGAGGCTGATAGGTCTGTAGTTTCCGAGATCCTCAATGTCACCTTTCTTATGTAGCAGAATCATTGTAGCGGTGTTCCAATCCTCAGGAATCTTTCCCTTCATTAAGGCATCGAGTGAAAATTTGGGCGAGTACTGTTTCGATTTCTCCACTTGCTTCTTGTATGATGTCTACAGTAATTCCATCTTCTCCTGGAGCTTTTCCCCGCTTCATGTTCTTGATTGCATGTGCAACTTCTGCTGGAAGGACTGGAGGAACTCTGGTACTGGTATCTTTCATGATGTCTGGAGTGCATGTATCATCCCTTTCATATAATTTGGAGTAGAAATCTTTCACTCTTGTCAAAATTTCGCCTCTATTTCTTGTTACAGAACCATCTTCTTTTCTCAGTGCCATAATCTGTTTTCTTCCCTTACTGAGATGTCCCTTTGCTATCTTTAGGCTTTGGTTGTTTTCAATTGCTTTCTTCACTAGTTCACAGTTGAATTTTCTTACGTCTTCAGTGATACTTTTTCGTACTGTCTTGCATAGCTCTATATATTCCACTTTGGAAGTCACATCTTCTTTAGTTGTCCTCATCTCTCTTCTTTTTTGCATCAACATTTTCATTTTTCCTGATAATTTATTTACATGCAACTTGTTCTTAGACCCAGCTAATTTTGTTGCTGTTTCCATAAGAGCTTTGGTTACTTTTCTGTTAACTTCAGAGATGTCCACTTCTTCCGATGTTAGGCCTTCTAAAGCGGAGAACCTGTTCTTCAGTTCCAACTTGAAGGTATTATGGTGTTTTTTAAGGTTGGTTATGTCAATAGATTTTGTTTGTCTTATGAGCTTGCCACGTTCAAGTTTAGTGTTGAGGTGCATCTTACATCTCACCAATCTATGGTCACTACCTGTGTTGAACTTGTTTAGCACACTGCAGTCTTCTATGACGAATTTTTTGTTACACATAATAAAATCAATTTAACTTGTCGTCCCATTTGGATGTCTCCATGTCCATTTCCTGTGTTCCTTTTTCTTGAAGAAGGAGTTCAAGATGAAAAACCCTTCTGCCTCTGCAAACTCAACGAGAGTATTTCCACGCTGGTTTCTGTTGCCGTGACTGAATTTACCTACTGAAGTTTCATTCTGTTGCCGTTGCCCTATTTTTGCATTGAAATCTCCCATAATTATTTTCAAGTGCTGCTTACCTTTATTATTTAGATGACAAATTTCCTCATAAAATTCTTCAATTTCTTCTCCAGGATGACTTGTGGTGGGTGCATAAGTTTGAATAATCTGAGCCTGGTATCTTTTCGAGAGTTGGATAACAAGCCGTGCAGCTCTGTCAGAGGAACTTTCAACTTCTACAACTTTATCCTTCAGTTTCTTGTTTATTATAAATCCAACGCCACTAGTTCTGCCAGTATTTGTCCCACGATAGTAGAAGAGATGTCCACTTTTCAGTTCGATGAGATCTTCTCCTTTTCTCCTTACCTCACTTAGCCCCACGATGTCCCACTTGATCCTTTGTAGTTCCTCTTCCAATTCAAGAAGCCTTGAATTAGAAGATAGGGAGCGTCCATTGTACGTTGCCAAGGTCAGCATCAGATGGCAGCCTAGTCCGGTCCTCCGTTGATTCTTAGCACCCTCTGCCTTCATGTCGCACTGGCCGCTGCCTTGGCCAGGTACATTCCAGCTGCCGGAGACTGAGGGCCAAGATTTAAGTTGTGGAGTCATTTTGGAGGGTTTGGCCATAACTCACCACGCTGGCCAAGCTGGTTGGTGAGTGTGGGATAGAATTTCCTCCTAATCCCGATGGTATAGTTATACCGCTATTGGCGGTCGTCAGAGCCCCTTTAGTAGGAACAGGATGCACCACGAGAAGGCGGGGTTGACATTTGTCAAGGAGAGGCTGTGATGTTACGCATCACCTGACCTTTATGTATTTGTGGTCAACCGTTGAAGAGTTGGAAATCTTGTTTCAATCTTTTTTGAAACATTCATTTTGTACTCATGGTGTTTCAAAAAGATTGATAAAAGCTTCTGTAATTTCAATGGTTGCGCACAGATACGTATTTTGCATTAGAAAAATATTCAAAATGACGAAACACTTACGATATTGCAGTTGTACACTCTGTGCGTAACATTCGCATAAAATTGAAAATAATTTTTTACAGACTTTTCTTAGAAAAAAAATCAATATTATGCGATGTCCTGTTTGGTCAAATTACAAACTCAGTTATTCTTCTGGTAAAACTCGCGGGAGTGATCGTGTTGGAAGTTGAAGAAAATGGGGGTTCGCAGCCGCAATTTCCTGCACGCATGACAGCTTCTTTTTCTTAGTTCCTTTGAGGTGCTACCGCAACGGAACAAGCTACCCTTCTCCCTAAATACTCCACACGATACATAATTTGCGATTCTCATCACGAATATCTCGGCGAGTTTTGTTATCAAATGACGGGGGTTGTCCTCTTACAATGATTAGGACATAGCGCGACTTTTTTCAATTAAACTTTTTTCTGCGAAGGTTGTGTAAGTCTTTTTTTACATTTATGAAATATCGTTAGTCTTTACGTCATTTTGAATGTTGTTTTCATATATATGAATATTTTGAGTGAGAAAGGGTTACACAGCCCATGTCATAAGCAACAGTCACCATCGTTTTGTCTTTGCTGGGTTCTTGCAGTAATGTTTTGGGATGTGGGGATTAGAGATGCTGACATTCATTTAATTGCTGTTTGAGTGCTATGTCCTACTTCCGTGCCCAGTTTCGTCTATGGTAATGGTTCAACAAAGAAATCCAACTTCCTTATTATGATATTGGTCCAGTTGGCGTTTTCACACCGCGTATCGGTGTCATATTTGTACTTCTGTGAGATGATGAGGGACCCAATTTGCTGTGAATTTTCACATGCCGAAGATACTATGCAGAACGTGGCACTCCGAAAATCACTGATTCTAATTTTATTTGCAAATTCGCGCGTGGTCAAATAACATTTCATCCCAATCAAAAAGGATTTTACGAGGGCCACGTTCTCCTGTAGAACGTGCTGATATCCTGACCGTTCTTTATCTGTTGGCTGTTCTGGACCACCTCGAAAAGCCTTCACACGTCATGCAACTGTACAGAAAAATCAACGTCTCACCCCCATGCACATCCTTCTGATCTAACCAACTTTCATTTGCGTCGCGACTACGTGCGACCTTAATTTTTATTTAACTGCGTTGTTCTGACTTCTTAAACATCTTTTAACCGCCTACACACAATACACTTTACTTGCTCTGTAAGCTAACTTCTGTGTTTCACATAAACGATTAAGGAAAGTCCAACACTCGGAATGCTCTTTATATACTCCATTATGCTATAACTAAAGTGTGCGCTGACCATTGCGGTTTATCACTACTTTTCACTCAAACCCAGTATATATTTTATTTTAAAAAGTTTGTAAATAAAATTTAGCAACACACCCAATCCGTGATGGATCTCATTTGTGAAACTACTTAATCGCAAAATGTTTAATTTATATCCTAGTTGGCCAAGTGCTACTACACGGAGATTTATAATAACACGTCCAAGATGAGTTCGGGCTCAAATCCGAGGTGTGCAATGGATCGAGTATTTCTCTTATAGTACTGTCTCTCTTCTTGTCTTGGCAAGCAGTTTACCCAGATTCGTTAAGGATTGCTTTTTGAAGCCAACTGAGTTGGTTACGTTGGTCCTAAATCCTGCAAACAAACAAAATATAACGAAACAAAATCGCAAATATGAATGTCTCACCGTTACTTATGCTTTTGGTTAATAAATACTGGAAAACCAGAAAAAAGCAATTTAAATTTCGTAAGTAGCTTGTGGTCAGATTTCTGCTAGAGACATTGCATAACACTACGGATTTCAGATTTCTGCTAGCGAAATTGCATAACACTTTGGATTTCAGATTTCTGCTAGAAAAATTGCATAACACATGCTTTACATTTTCTACACAAAAAAGCTAAAGGCATTCGTAGAAAATGTTTTACAATAGATTTCACCAAATAAAAGTGACTTCTATTTTAGCAGCTGTAGAGCTCTTCTTATGTAATTGAAAAACACAAAAATATTAGCCAAAAAGTATAATGTGGTTTATGTAATAAATATTGTGTTTCTTCTTAATACAGAAGAAAATAAATGGCGAAATTTTTTAAAGAAATTACCGAATATATTCCAATATAATTGAAGTCCATATAAGTAAAACGAATGTCTTTTTCTTCAAAAGGATAACTAGAACACAATAACTTGGAAGGTGATGGTTCTTATGATATCATGAATATTGCAAAATATACGAAATGCAATGGCTCGAAATATTTGTGGAACACCTAACCACAATTGGAGAACTGAGATACTTACTGACTTTCACAGAACAGGAAAAATACTCAGAAGACCAGATGGGTGAACGGAGAATGAAACTTGAAAAAAATTCCTAGCATCGGGAATACAACTGGATCAAGGCAGAAAATTGTTTAAAAATAATGAGAAGACCTTCATCTAAAAACGCCTCGTTGCTTTCGTTAAAGTTAAAATCAAGGTCTGTGGTCTATGAAGCGTTAATATCTATAAATAATATATATAGATATTAACGCTTCTTAGATCACAAGGTTTACCACGTGAAACGTTTATGTGTTATATATGTATTTCGTTTAAAAATGACATTACTGTTACACGCCACTTTAAACAATTAGTATATTCTCTCTTCCGCGGAGGTTACTGCAGCTTTCTTCAGCAGACTAGGTACAGAACAGTCATATATGAAATGAATTACTCTCATCTTTGTGTTTGGTATTGCAAAGGTAACCAAGGAGCACTTTACTAGTTTAAAATTACAGCCAGATGGATATTGCATGGGATGATATGAAAGATAAACAGTGGAATGCGATTGTTCCCTCTAGATAAAAGTATGAAGAACCAATTTTACTTCATGAGGTCAAAAGCTTTCAAAAAGTGCAAAAATCAGATTGACAAAACTTTGAAACATAAATATATTTTTCTTATGAAAGGTATGACAACCACCTTGAGCAACTCAATGGGCTAAAAGCAATCGCCGTTCAAATATTTAGGACCATTTGTTCTAGAGAAGGGAGGGATCAATGCCGTAAGACAAACACTATATCCATGCCTCACCGGAATTGAAAACCGAACCCTTCTCGGAAGAATGGTCATAACCCAGCGCGTAGACAACTGCGCCACCAGGGGTGGTCATAAATATATTATACAAATAATTTGTTCGCAATTATTTTATTTATGGAAACGCCTTTCCCCTTAGCAATTTCTCAAGGTAACACCGTTCCCCACATTTCCCACCCACTTTCAACATTGGTGTAAATAAATGCACGGAACCATAAGACTATATTGTTTACTTCCCCTATGGTTTACATAAAGTATTTTTTACCTATTAAACTTTCTTCCCGAACAACTGCAACACATTCGTAAGACGTTCCCTGTAAGAGAAAAAGAAATGCAAAATAGCATTATCGTTTTCTCTTAGATGCAATTCATCTAGTTAAATATCTTAAAAAATACCCAAAAACAAGAAATCTGATTAATTTTGCCACTGGATCGAACCGGAAGAACTGATATCTGAGGAAAGTGAACGAACGAAACTTCTTCATTAGGGGGATGGAGCGTTGTGCCATCTTTGGATGTTTGGTGAAAGGCCCAGATATTAAGCAAATGGAATGATGGCACTGAATATGTTTTCAGCAAGAATTAACTGGACAAACGGATCGACTATTAGGTAACTGTTTTTTCTTCTCAACAATCTCCAAGAGACTATAAGCACAAGAGCTACAGAATTCGATCATTTGCATTACTCATTTGTTTTCATGAACAGTACCAAAATAAAATACTTCAACCTCATTTAATTGAAAATAAGGTGAACTCCTTCCTCAATGAAACATAAAAACTTTTACATATAGGTCGCCAAATCTTCTATTAGGTGTTAAAGCGATTTCAACATTATAGTCACCAATAAGAAACTTCAGCATCATTCCCAGCGAAGCTGACGTAATTGGAAATTACTGCTCTTACTACTTCACACTGAATCAGACTTTTGAAAATTGTAATTGTAAACTATTTTTCGAATGCACTACTGAATAGAACTATTACTCCACAGATTCTATTTTGAAGCCGCGTCTTCTTGATATCTTCACTTATTTTGCTTAACACGCTTGCCTAGCTGGTAGCATACTTAACGCATGACACATGCGGTTTTTTCTTATGGTGATCGGCGATACTTAGCAGAAAAGTCATAAAACATTCTTCAAATTAGAAAGTGCATTTTCTCGGACTTTTACAATCAAAGGTATAACCGTTGGTAGAACTTAAGTACCTTAGAATTTGAATTTGCGTTTGTTGTTGTAAAAACACAACACAATTTCATACCCCAGGGTATCATTCATAAAAGAAAACGAAATATGTTCCTAATATATTTTTATGAATTTGTAGGTTCATGTTTCATGCCACAGACACGGTAGTTTTGCACAGCAGCAAAACCCATAAAGTGATTAAATTGAAGAAAGCAACTAAACGAAACTCCTTGGAAAATGCTGAAAGTTTCAGATCAAAATTATCGGTCTTGGGAAAATAAGTGGAACATTTGTAAGAAAAAAAAAAAAATTCAACTACACCATTTCTAATCCTAGAATAACGGAATTACCAACCATTCAATGGCTCTATGGAATCAGACAACTGCCCCACTAGGAACCTGCCCGCTGTTTCTTTAAGTTCAGACTTCAAAGTAACTCAAAAACTTCCAAGCGGCTTTATCTCTTCCTAATTACTTTATCTCAGGTTTTCATGCACGCCACTTTGTTGAAACTACGCAGTCTTCATAAGTATTTTCTTTTAAAATAGAAACGTAAAAATATTGCTTGGTAAAGCTTTTTCAGAAATTGGTCTGCTGATTTTAGTTAATTTCTTTGTGAAGTTACTGTGTCAGATTTTGTTGATGGTTTCCGAACACCAATCTCGCATGTTAATTTCATCGGAAGTCATGGCTCTCTATATCGCGCAGTGAAAATCAAACCTCCTTTCGGTAAAGTCTTTCAACGCGCAGTTTCCGACAATAATTCTTCCCTTAATAAGAAATAGTAATGGGCAAACTTTGCCTATATCCATTATTGTGATTTCGCTCCTGTACCACTGCACGCATTGAATCTCATCTAGCACTTAGGGCTCATGCACATTTTTAGACGATAAGCCTTGCTTTTAACTCTATGGAACAGCCTATAAATTTATCAAATATTTTGGTAAAGAGTGTTTTGAAGACACTGCGTTCCGGTCTTCCTGGAGATTTTTATCAGAATAAAAAAATATAATTTTTTTTACTATTTACTTCTTATTCGACATGATTGTGTTATCCAGGATCATGTTCAACAATATTTTTATATTCTGTTTATTCTCTTGAAAGTGGTTAATTCCATTGAGTAGTTAATCATCGGTTCATTTTGGTTTCTGTAGTCACCCCCATTAAAAATATGATGGTCTTAGTAAAAGAAGTTCATGTACACATGTTCTACAAAACGATTTTTAGCGTCTGATGTAAGTTAAGTAATACACTAAAAGTTGAAGGACTTTGAAATTTCTCAGTGTGGAAAGTTATACTCACTTATTTTTGCTACTGGTATACCATACATATTAGGACAGCATTAAACAGGCCCATGTCTATTCCAATGTTGGGTTAGCTCTAGAACATCCGCGCTTACACTTCAATGGCACGTTGAGCAAATTATGGCACGAAGTGTTGTTATGTATGATATTAAGTGGTGGAGGACGAATGATGGGTTGGAAGCACATCACCTACACGGAAAGATTCCAGAGCATTAAATGTTCCACAAACTGTCATGTCAAGATTATGGAGACAATTTCAACAGGAAGCATAATTTTATCGTCGAACAGGACAGGTCAATTCAAGAGCAACAGACGGTTGCAGGATTGTATGAGTCTGACTGCAAAACAAAGATATCTCCATGCCACTTCTTAAGGAGCCAACAGCAACTATGGCGGCCAGAGTTTAAACACAGTGTGTGTAAACTTGGTGAGCAATATCTTTATAACAGGACACCTGATACTTGTGTCTCACTAACCTCCGCCACGCAGATAGTTCGTTTTCCGTGGTGCTGCCAGCATCACACTTGATTCAAGGAAGTGGGCAGATTTCCTTTTGACAGATGAATCGCGATTGAGGTTATATATTATTTCGCGACGCATTCTCCTCTGGATAGATCTGGGTACCCAGAACAATCCCTCAAACATCAGAGAAACTCACTACATTGGTGATGGTGGCTTAATGATCTGACCAGCATTGGTACAAAATTCAGGGAAATTTTACATGCCCTATAGGGCATGTTGTCCAAGAAACAGATGAACAAGCCAAAGATTTAGATGCTAACATCTTGCTTATGAAATTTATACTGCTGATAGCTCCGGAGCCCAGGAAATTAAATATATTAAATGTCATTACATAATATAGCCTACAATATCAAGACTAGAAAACAAGTTAATTTCTAATGAATTAAATATATCGAAAGGAAATCAATTGCTTTCAATATTTCCAACTACTGCAGTCCAAACTGACGTTTAATGTCATCTACAAGATTTACTCACATTATTCACCATGATACAACTAAAGAGAGCGTCCACTAACATGCCTTGTGCTTTTGGCAGCTGATCCCCAATATTCAAGTTTCGGATATCCATTAGTATTAGCAACATTCAAAATCCACGTGCTTGTATGCTACTGAACGAGACACGTGTTTAGCAACTTTCGAAAAAAAAAATGCGTTTGCCGTAACTCACAGGCGCGCATAATGTGTCTCGAACACCCTCCAGCTACTCCTTTCGAGAGCAGAACGAAATGCTTTGGTGCTGTGTCAGACTCTCAAGCCTGCTAACTGGCTCTGTTAGTAACGTCACCGTCACTCTCCGTCAGCTGTGACCTTGGTTTTCTGATCACAGCTACCTACATGCTCAGAGGTTAAAGTTCATCCGCAGCCCGTCACTGAATAATTATTTGATTTATTTTAATCCTCCTCCCTAATGTAGTTTTTAATGTTGAACGGAAAACTTTGCAGTACAGTGCCCGGTTATTCGCTCTCAGTTACCGGCTGGCCCAATCGTGTCAACGCTTAACGAACATTTTCGTAGGTATATGACCGGTCGGGCATGTGGAAAAAACATAATATATGCCCGATTCGAATTTTTGCGTGCCCCGTATATGTAACGCAACAGATTTTTCGAGCGCTGCTCTCCAGCAATTATGGCGACCAGTGTCATATACTTGAACATCTTACAGAATCGACCCCTTGACGCCATGAGTGACTAAAGCAAAATCAACACTCAGGGGTCGGTACATCCAAAGGAGCCCTCTGTTAAGATATCATCCTTAGAATCAATAATTCCCAACCTCATCCAGATCATTTGGTATATTACGTTCTTTAAAATGAAGATATTCGCGAATGGAAATCGCTTCCGAATACCCTGAGTACAAACCTGTTCTAAATATACATATAATGGATGCTCCAAAAACACAAATTTAGATGGCTCTTATCTTGCCAGACCACATGAAGAAATCAGCACGGCACTTGACCAGAAACCGTCACAAAACTTCAATGCTTTATCAGTACTATCATAAATAGTATAAAAGAACCGTTTCTCAAACTGCAGCATTATCAGTGATGAACGCACTCCTAATGTTAAAAGCGTTTCGCCAGTAAATAGATTTCGATACGCTGACTGAAAGTGTTAGTAAAGTGTGGAAGTTAATATATCGTTTGTTTTAGAAACCAATTAGTAAATCTTAGGCGTATATATCTACAAAAACATAGATACATTTTGTAGGGTGAAATTCCTCTTCTCTCAAAAAGAAAAAAGAATATTTTTCATGACATTTGCTTTTCTTTTGAGAAAAACCTATTTCTACTCTGTCTTATATTTTCCTAACATATATCACCAACAGATTGCGGAATGTTCCTCTACGGGCTAATGGATTCACAAGGTCGTCTTTGATGAAGTAAATTCCAAACTGTCCCGTTTAACGACATCACAAAGAGTCTGGCATGCTTTAAATGCGTCGGTTTCTTAAGTACAAGCATTAGCATCCTCCCAAATATATTTAAACAAAAAATCACGCATTATGCCATAATTTGGGAACTACGTTTGTCTTTTAAAGAGGATAATGTTTATTCCCTAGAAATGATATATTTATTACTTAACAAGTCTTCGTAAAAAAAAAAAATCTCGAATCTGTATTTCTGAAAACCCAAATTTTTAGTAAAAATCTTAGTTTGCGTAATAAGCAAGAAGATATAGGTTCACTGTTTACTAGATAAAGGAAATCTAAGTTGAAATGATGTAAAACAACTCTAGATCTCTACAATATTTATTTATCTCACTTACTAATTATATGCCAGAAATTGCAGTTTTGCAGTTTCTTATCCAATATACATATATTAGGAGATGTTTTTCTATGTACAACGTACATAATGGAAAATCATCAAAATACAACACTTTTTAACGTGCATAAAACATAAATGAAGAATGTGGTCATTACGTGCCTTTACCATGGAAAACGAGCTTATGAATGAATACTAATTCTCTAACATTCATTGGGGCTAACCTTCCGAAAGTGGCCCGCTCCGATAGATGGCGCTCTGGCTACGCACATTTCATAGTCAACCACTCCCTCAACTTCATTGATCCCATCACAGGGGCGTATACACAAGGAGTAGAGAGCAATTGGCGTTCCCTTAAGCATAAGTTAACACAGGGCAACTACAAAATGTACTTGGCAGACCATATTATGGAATATTTATTCCGACGGAATTGCAGAATTTCCTCAGAACATTGCTTTGAAGTCCTGATTCGTGCGATCAGGCAGTACTTCCCTGGCAGATAAAGCTTTTCTGGCTTTTATTCTGCTAGGTAGACAGTTTCAGATTCATGAGGAAAACTCACTCTTCCGTCGTAATAAATATTTACACATATGCAAGAATGTACATTCATAAAGGCCTTTTCAGGGCCACCTAAAATCTATATTATTCACTTCCTTTGCCCATTTCACAACGTTAGGTTACGCTTCACGATTTAGCGATAACGTGTCACCATCTATCGTCGCTTCAGTAACTACTTTTGGGCCACTTTCGGAAGGTTTACCTTTATTGGTTCTAATATGCTAAATATTCCAATTCTGCAGTTATTTCACAATACTTTATATCATATTCGGAACGGCTTGGTTCTCTTCTTTATTCTCTGATTTTTGAAGTGTAAAATCTTTATTTGTAACAAATTAATGTGATAAAGAACCGAAAGAACACTGGTCATAAAAATGAAATGAAAGAATTTCATGGTGTGTCTTTTGTTTTTAAGCAAGGGCATTTACGGGAAGAATTGGAACTATATTTAAGAGACACTTTCTGTCACAGTACCAAGCATTATTAAAATTAGAAGAGCAAAGTTGTGTAATCTGTTGACATTGATATGTGAGGTATTACATATAATATCAGCAAAAAACAGTGTTTTTCAAAACCGGAAATTTGTATGATGCTTCCATGTTTATTCGATTCAACATTTAAAAATTATGGTAGTTCATATGAAAATTATAACTGCTAATTTTTTTCAATCTGAGTTATTGTTTCTGCAGAATGCAGACATTGTTCGGCTTGAGGGTAGGATATGTTGTTCAAAACATCCTTCATGATCATTCTTTGAACAGAATACAACACGAAGAAATTTCATTCCGGTCAATCTTACACATTTAGCTGAGCAAATACATCTGAATTTTACTTCCCTGACTGAGCGGCACCGTTCTCTTAAACTTTCCCTTACAATTTCACAACATTTTAGGAACTCTAGGATAAGAAATATCTTGATAAATAAGTGTCTTTTGAAATTAGTAAAAAACTGGAAAAATTAAACTAATATAGAAATAATGTGATTCAAATTGTATATAATTGTAATACTCCTGTGTTTCAACGATCTTCCCAGCTTGGAAGAGAGTTTCGGAAATCAAATTTTGCTGCGGGACAGCTTGCACGCCAGCTCCGTTTTCTTCGTTGTTTACCAGGATGTCGCTGTAAGAAGATGAGGTTGTATTCTTGTCGCCCTCTTTAGTTCTTTCACACCCTCCCGAATAGGTAGTAGGCTCTTAGTCCCTTTTCATGTTTTTTCCACTTTCGTAATGGCACTTGATTAGTTGCGTGAGTCAACTGTGCTGTTATGTCTGTTTTTCAATCTGGTAGACTTCTCCAGAAAGAGGGAACTAATGGATAGTAGCTTGCTTCTCATTTTTAGTTTACCCAAGAAAAATCGGAAAAGTCAAAATTGTTAGGTAGATTTCCAGCAAATTTGTTTGCGGCTTTCTTTAGGTCTTAGTTTTTGGAAACTTTTGAAAACTACTTAGCTCATCGTCTACAGTTATTCATTCTTTAGGTGCAGTGAGCGTTTATGCTAGCTCTAATTTGAACTCCCTTTATATAATATAATTTTAATGGGGGATATTATTATGATATTTGTTTCGAGGGAATGGGGTCAGTAAATACTTTAATTTCCTGTACTGTAGGAAAATCCATTAGTAAAGTTAACAATTAATGGTTAATATTATACATTCCGCATGATCATGATTGCAATATGAGAGAAAACTAAAAGGATGAAAATTGCAGAAAAAGATTCCCGGAATCCATGCCTTACATATTGCTTATGTAAATAATTACACTACGAGGAAGTATAATTGGCTTCCTCTGGAGAAATTTTTATAGGTTCAAATTCAACTGGCGCTGATACTTGAAATGTTTTTGTTCTTTGTGGTGTAACGCAATGCATTATTAACAGAAATCGGGAGATACAGGTTAGATATCCGTCCAGGGCGATGTGATATTCAATTGTTCTAATGTAATGATGTTCCGTATTCAACAATAACATTAGAGGTTCCGGCATATTCTGACTGCAAGGTTAACAATCATGAACTTTACAGAAATTTTTAAGTTACGTATTTCGTTTTTAAAGAACTTCAGTATTAAATAATATTCGATTGCGGAATAGAATTCGTGTAAAGGGATTTACTTTTTTGCAGAATGTGATTTTTTCGGAAGTTTTCTGCGATTTAAATTACCAATAGATCGAATCAATTGAAAAATGTTGAAAAAAAATACCACAGTAAAAAACGTACTGGAAAAGCTACGTCAGTAAAATCCAAATCTTTGAAATAATTACCCGCAAATGATTCACTTTGCGTTGCATCATATTTTTAGTGCAAGTTTATCTCTTCAAACTACTGCGCAATATTTCTGAGTTCCTACACCAAAGGATAGGAATCGTTCAACAACTCATTTATTTAGACGCATAGAGATATTTTAATAGCTATTTTTTATATATTAAACTAATCTTTTGACTAAAATACAAAAAAAAAATCCAAATTGATATCACATGTTAACATCGAAAATTTGTTTCACTCAGGGACTTCAGTTTCCACACATAAAAACCTTTTATCACATTCCAATAGCCGAATAAAATTTAACTTCTCCTGATATTCAAACAATGCGATAATTTAACAAATTCCACTTTTCAAGCCGTATTATATGTACCAATGAATTTTATGAATCTGAAGTACAATGAATGAAGTTATTAACGAATATATTTCGGCGTTTCGATTCGAATTAACATAAAAGCCTAAAATGTTAAGGTAAATCTGGTTCTTTCCAGCAAGAAAGGTTTATCATTTTTCCGAAATAAAATCTGGTACTTACCGTACTCTAGACAACACGTAGACACTAACAATTATTCTGGTTATGCTTAGATTCTATTCCAAGCTCCCAACTCTATGTGGAAAACTTTAGACGTTCCTATACTTCCAACATTTTCGCTTTCTGTTCTTTTCAATTTTAATCGCTATTTTCTGAAATTTTCGTCATGAAATATATCGATCGATCGAACATTGGCACGTTTAATATCACTCAACTAATATCATTTTCGTTTTCTGAATCGTGAAGAATTAAAATCTAGAGCTCAGTACCACATATCTTGCAATAAAGAAGTGTGAAGTGAGAGTTATCTCCTATAGAATTATTCAAGCTGCCATGTACGCCAGTGTTTATATGTGGCCTTTTTTTAAAACAGCTGTGGAACATTGTTTCTTTATTTCTTGACATCTGTGGTCTAGCATTCTCTCCAATACAAAGTTTTACGGGAACGCGGTCGGATTCAAAGCTGCCTTAAGAAAATCGCGCATGCTGACACAGTTGCGCAAATATAAACTCAAATTGTACTGCAAAATACGTATTAGAGAGCTAATGCTTTTTCTGATGAAATTGCGTTTTACGATCTTGCAAATCACATGCTTCCATGTTCAAGCCTTTGACCCGTGACAGTTACTATTAATTTGTACGAACATACTTTCTCAGATCGGATAGAATTAGTGGCTTCTAACAAGGTTTTTTTTTATTTGCAACCTGATGAGTATGGGAGAAGAATACATTGTGCGGTTTAACAGTAAAATTTAGAAGAGGAACAGAATCCCTTAATAGAACAGTAAATAGAAGATGTGCTGACAAAAATATTTAAAATAATACATGGGTTGACGTTACAAAATATAATTTCTTAATTCGTTTACCATATTTACTAACTTTCAGAGGTCTAATTTTAAAAAGACTCGTGCGTGATCCGCCGTTGAACGGTAGCAAAACACCCACTAATATGCAGAGCTAAGAAGAACCTAAGGCGAAAAATAATGAACACCGGAGAAAAAAACTATGCAGAAAACTTTGCAATTAACCGGATGCCCCCAAAATTATCGATTTTTCTTCTTTCCAGATGAGTCTGAAATATTGTTTTCATTTTCTTTATACAAAGAAATTTCTGTGTCTTTATCCTATATCTTTAAATTCTTTATAAGGAACTATTCACGAGAGTTTAAAGAAATTGAGATAAGGTAGTGCATAATAAATATGAAATTTATCCCGTGTTCCCATCAATTTTAACTTCTAATTTGCAAATGGAAATTAAAATAATTTTGTTGTGTACATTATTTTCAGCTTTTCCTGATTTATTAGTGTATAAATCACGTAAAGTTGAAAATAATTTGTAAATAATTTTATTACATTTAGTAAAAAAAATTGAAATAATTCTTATTTTAAATTTTAAAAATATTTTCCAATATATATTTTTTAACCTGTTAACTGGAAAACATGGCTTCCTTTACACATGATAGCATTTTTACTTATTAAAACATTTCAAGAAGCGAATCATACCATTAGGCCTTTCAATAGAGGAACAACCGCAAGGAAAAAAGGCCTAGAAATAGTTACGTTCTATTTTTATTTAACTTTCTAATTTTTCCTTAGAAAATATATAAAGTTAAAATAACACTGGTCTACAAACAGAAACTTTTTTTTCTCTCCCAAAGATGTTATTGGCCAATCTTAATAGTATTTGTCGCGCTGAATTCAATAAAGAAAACCAGTTTTCTCTATCAGGTAAGACAGTTACGTGAATATTTTACATTAATAACATGTACACTAAGGAAATTAATTAATGTTCAACGTACCTTAAAGGTCTTTGTTGAAGATTTCCTGGCATACTTTGCCTCAGGATGGTCCCTTTGAGCGTCCAGCAGTAATCTGCTAACATACTTGAACTCCACTTTCCTTTATATATTTTTTCGATGCTTGAAGTATCCTGATGAAAGTGTTCACAGTGTTTATCACTTACGGCGCCCTGGTTTTCGGGAAAGAAATTTAAGTGAGAGTGAAGTAAGTGGATCTTCAGGGACACATTGCAGCCTAAGTCTTAATATGCTTTCAGCATCTCATGTAGTACAAGTTGGCCCACTTTTTGTTGTATAAAACGTATTTCACTAAATACTTGAAAGAAACCCATGCGCGTATTTCGGTCATTCAAACGTCCTTCAAAAGTTTTAGTTTTCATTAGTTCTCTAATTTGAGGTCCTACGAAAATTCCTTCTTTAATTTTTGCATCTCTAATTTTGTGGAATTTCATCTTAAAGTACAAAAATCCTCTTCTATTTCTGTCCAGGGATTTCACAAAAATTTTTCATCAAACCTAATTTGATAAGAGGAGGTGGGGGGATAGATGGTTTTTGGGACAACTAAAAAAGCATTCACTACATTTTTTTCACCAGGTGTAAGATATTTACGTGAAGGCCATGTCTTCCTTTTGAAATGACTTTTACGATCCCGGCTGTCCCACTTGCACAAAAAACAGCAAACATTTGTGTAACCAGACTGAAACCCGAGCAGCATAGCGATAAACTTGAGGTCTCCACATATGTTCCAAATGCATTTTTATACTGTATCTTGTTTAGAATAGTATTCATATTTTCATACGTTTCTTTCATATTAATACCGTGTGCTAGTGGAACTGATTGAAATTTGTTTGTATTGTGCAAAAGGACAGCTTTTAGTCTAACTTTTGACGAATCTACAAAAAAATGCCATTCTTGTGGGTTATGAGTATGTCCTATAGTGGCCATCACAGTATGAAATATCATTACAGTACACTATATCTCCTTCTTTTGAGAAAACTCCTAGACGTCTTCTTTACGATTTCGAAAGTAACATACCCTAGTGCTGCAATCAAGAAGGTTCCCCCCTTTTAGTCATGATCTTAAAAGTTCTGCCTGTTTTTTAGATAAATTTAAATCACGCACTAAATCATTCAGGTATTCTTGTTTCAATAAATGAGGTTCACTAGAAATGTAGAAACATGCATCATGTTGATCAGTGTGATCTTCATTATGATCCTCTTCAGAGCTTCAATTTTCATTTATAGCGGTTGATACCGGTTGAGGTGGTATTGGCAGATCATCATTGTAGGGAATAGGTCTCATCGCTGAAGGTAAGTTGGGATGTTTTAGACTGTGTTTCGGCTTACTTGTGATTCCCTTTGTATTTGTTATTCAAAAATAACAGTCCGAAGAATGGTCTTTCTGCTCTCCTCACTCCATGGGAACTGCAGATGACATATGGCGAGAACCGTTTGCCCACCCAGAGTCTTGAACGAGTAAAACAACAAATATGTGGGGCCCAACTCTTGTCCTGATCTCCTAATTTGCAACCAAAGCAAACCTGATAATACTTTCGTATTAACGGGATAAAGTTCCGCCTTTGAGGTTTGAATGTCAATTCACCGCACACATAACAAAACGTATCCGGTTGGTTGAGGAACTTGCGTGGCATTTTTCAGTTTTCACACAGAAACGAAAGCTACTAATAAAGAGCAACAGCACAGCGTTCACTTCGGCTGTCTACAGAAAACTGAGATATATTAAACGAAATATGGAAGAACAACTGAGAAATCAGCACAACTAAATTTCCAAAAATATTAATCTATTTACCTCAAATTCAACAGATAAAACTTCTCACGGAATTGCAATAGGATTAAATACATACACACATACACTTCTGGCCACTCAAAATGCAACGCCCAGAAGGAAGCATCCGATTGGCCTGAAATACTCAGCATCGCGTCGCCCATGAGCGGACATAAAAACAATTAGCATTACAGGGCATATACAAATCATGTGCACCCGGCACGCCACTAAGAAGCACTATAAGAAGGGTGCACAGAAGGCAAGGTGTAAGTAGTGGAAGTGTGTTGTGCTGCCAGACCTGTGTGTGGGAAGATTCCTGATGCCTGGTCGCAGAATACGGCAGTCATCCCAGCACGTTTCGGAATCCGACACAGGACGAGAAGTGGCTTATTGCGACAGCGGTTATCGTACTGAGACATCGGCGCCCGTGTGGGACTACATACAGCCACAGTGAACCGAGTATGGATTCAAAGGGTGGAGGAGGGACTGCCAGACCGACGTGAGCGATTGCCGCAGCCGCGGCACACCACAGATCGAGAGGTCCGGCATGTTGTGCAGCGGGCATTGACGGCTCGCACCGCCACATCACGTACGTTAGCGCAGTAATTAGGGTGTGTTGGGCAACAACCTGTGTCAGCTCGTATCGTTCGACGTCGTCTGCAGGAGCTGGGACTTGTCGCACGGCACCCATTGCTCCGATTACCATTGACGTTACACCACCGGCAAGTGTGGTTGAACGCCGCACCTGGACTACGGAATGGCAAGACATTGTCTTCTCAGACGAATCCCGCTTCTGCTTGCAACACCACGAAGGTCGGGCCCGCGTGTGGTGGCACTGCGGCGAGAGACTGTATGGGGCCTGCATTATGCATCGTCATACCTGTCTGTCGCCTGGCGTTATGGTTTGGGGCGCAATTGGATATTGGACCGGCATCTCTCTGATACGCATCGGCGGTTTACTCAACAGCCACCGCTACATCTCCGACATTTTGTATACTGCAGTCCTCCCTTACCTACAGGACCTACCAGTGGCCACGTTTTAACAGGACAATGCGCGCCCGCATGTTGCACGCATCGTGTAACAATTCTTCACGGCCCAGCAGGTATCACTGCTGCCGTGGCCCGCCCGTTCTCCCGATATGTCGCCCATCGAACACGTCTTGTCCCTGATCGGCAACCCAGTGGCCTGTCAAGCACCACCCGTGGCTACGACTGGTGAACTGGGGCAACGTGTGGAAGAAGACTGGACCGACATACCCCAAGCCCACATCCAAAGCCACTTTCGTTCGATGCCGCGGCGTGTAGCGGCCGTTATTGCCAGCCACGGGGACCACACGAACTATTGATGTCTGAGTGTTCCGCAAGTTGCATGGGCCTGTAAGCTCAATCGTTCCATCTTTGTATCTGTTGTTATGTGTCCAGTAAATCTGGCTTTGCTATCTCGTGTCCTTCTTGGTGTTGCATTTGGGTGGCCAGTAGTGTAATATAAATTTCGTTAAGGTTCAAGAAGTCTTGGTACCTTTAGACTGAAATGTATTTTGACTATCGATTCATCAATGTTAAAGAAAAACAGTTTTATGTCAATGAACAGTTCTCTAAAAATTAGAGACCATAACTGGAAAGGGAATAATGATTACAATACCAAAGAGGAAAATAAAATTCACCGTGACCTTTGAATTTTTCTATGCAGCCATATCTGAAATGGGAGCAAAGGTTTTAACTTAAAGAAGAAAATCAGAAAAATCCCCACCTTTAAAGTTTTTACCTATCTCTGCTGAAAGTATAAGGTAAACGTTAGGTACAATTTTTTGGATTAAGAGAAATCAAAGATTTACTTAATATTTTTTTATACAAATAAATTACTTAGTTTTAAAATTGCATTTATCAACTGAATCCATTAGAGGTATATATACATATTCTATACGTAGCACTAACTAAGTATATACATTGCACTTTCAATGAACTTACTCTGAATTTCTCTGAGTTGCATGGATGACATATTCAAGTATGTACATTGCACTTTCAATGAACTGTTACTCTGAATTTCTCTGAATTGCATGAATGACATATTCAATTAGATTACAGAAATACGCATTTCCAAAATAAAATTATCCTTAATCAACTGAGAAAATTATACATGTTTATTGAACAGTATCGTATATCACTTAGGTGTAGCACGGTACATTGCAATTTAATTGTGGTATAACAGAGATCATACAGATGAAAACCCATTTAGGTCCTATAGCAAAGTTAAGTAAAATCCTGATGCGTTTCCTATGGATATTCGAAACCTTATCAAATTTAGCAGATAATTTATATTCCCATGGAATTCTGGAGCTAACGGAAGGCAGCAGATACTTTCAGTGCATTTAATTGTTTTGCTTTTTGCTGTAGTGCTTTTAGTGCTCTTTTTATGGTTTGCCTTCGCTTCCGTTAAACGTTTTGTTTCAGAATTCATACTAAAACTTTGATGAAATGTTCTACTAATCTGGCGTAGGGATGATGAGTTACGGTTTAAACCATTAAAATTAATGTCCGGATTCAGCTGAGAATCAGACAAATTTGATTTGAAAATAAAAGAGAACACTGTATCTGACGGAACATTTCATTTTGGAAGACCTATTCTTACTTAAAAATTTTACCTACGTCCCTGGGAAGCTCAGATATTTGAAGAGGGGACACGTGCATCAGATTACTTGAAGCTAATCGGGTGTTTTATATTTCGTACACAAATCATCTTTATTACACAAAGACAAGTGCAAGTAAATACCTCGATGAAAAACGTGCGCAACATTTTTCAAAAGTTAGCTTCCCTGTAGTCGACCTATCGGACATCATTCTGACAAAAAAATCAATGTTTTGCCAAATTGCCTTGCAGACATGCATTTTTGCATTTTTCAAACTAAGTGTTGTATCTATCGATATTCACAACCCTTTTTCTGAGTGACGTTCTACTTTTGTATTTAATAATGAAACAGATTTTCCATAAAATTATCCTAAGTTCATTTGGCCAGGAGTTGTCTATCCTGAGGGTGTCAGATCGGATTTCTATATTTTGAATTTAAGAAAACCTTTCAAATCTGCTTTTGTCTCAAATTAATTTGAAGGCAATCCTAAGAAGAAGATATTTAAACTTCATGTTAGAAATTTTTCTATACACGTAAGTTTATTGCAGTGTTATCATCAAGTTTGTATCATCTGGCCAAACAGCTAAAGCTCTCGTGTACAATTTCAAAATTCGTATAGTATACTTTAGCATAATTTTCGACAAACTGTTCTGACATCAGACACACCATAAAATTTCTAGAATATTTTTGAAGCATTTTAGTTCACTTGAAGCAAACGTACATCACACAAGTGTGCAATTAGAAATATTGGTTTTTTAAAAAATTTCAGCAAATGAATTTCCAATTAATGACTAATGTTACGGAACGTCGAAATTGCAAAGCAGTGCATACTCACTGCACAGTGCATCCTAAAAGTGCGCGGTATGTCTGTGTGGTACTTCTGCAATACCAGTTGAAGTAAACGTGACTTACAGGCGCTTAGGGAACAGTCTGAGTTGAAGTTACTTAGCGCGTTTTCTGTACGCGAAGCCTCGCAGGTGCAAAAGGATACAGCTTTTTCATTGCCACGCTCGGGTGGTTGCGATTTTGATATTTCAGAAGATATTTACCCTTCCACATCGGAATGACCAAACGTCGTTTAGAATTAGAAACACCGAATATAAAAGCGACAAAAAGGGATGAAAAATTAAATGCTGCCCTATCTAGAGAAGTTAGCTTCAAGTTAGCTGATCCATTGTGGGATGACATAAAGATATTATATTTCTACCCACGTCTAAATCGACTGCAATTCACCAAACCTGAGAGATCAATATCAACAGTGAAGCTTGCAATGACATTGTCTCTCTAGACTTGTCACGAGTTTGGAACCAGTCCTTCAAGCAATGCTACGCTTTCTTCCATCGTACAGAGTGCCCAACCAATACGACGGCTCGTTTCTTTTGAGTAATAAATACATTAGCATGTATTCATTTATTTTTTAGACGAGTAACTACTTTGAAATTGTTGAAATGTTTTATTATTCGATTTGCTGTCTACCTTCCTTAAAGAAGCCATCTGGTTAATCTGCGAAAGCTAGGAAACTTTGATTTCTATTCTACGTCACTAAATTTTGATTATTGACGTAGAATAATAATGTTCTACGTCAATAATCATACTACTTTGAATTATCTTATGTAGCAATCAATGTAACACAACGTCATGAAACATTGGTACGTTCAACAGCATCCGTTGCTGTGAGGAATGCATAATCCATTTATTTTTTATTACGAGTTTCAGTCATCAGTAAGATAATTCAAGTACCTGTTTCTTCGTATTTAGGAATTTAAGCTACATTGAGCTGCAAAAATTGTGCATTCTAACGGTTTGAAAGAACTTTGAAGATGAATGAAGCGTTTATATTTAACATACCACTACAGGCTTAACTCGCTACATTGTAACAAGCAAAGTTCATGAAAATGTTGCATTTTCCCGCCAAAACAAATCTGCAGGGATTCTCCTTTTTAAACTTAATAATATAGGTTTCGGAAAAAAAAATTGAAACAAAAGAAAATTCAAGAAAATATAAGGAGAAATTAAGGTTCTGTCATGTGTAAAATATTTCATATTTTTAATATTACATATTTTTGTGTATGATAAGGGTATACACGAAGTGTACATTATTTGTACATACCATTATAAACATACAAAATCTACGTCCATGCGTTTAAGGATAAAATATCAACTTTGTTACATAAATAATGCCTGCACTCTCGAAGTACTACGTGTCGGTAACATTATAATTACGTGAACACAAAATGCAAAATAATGCGTTCTTGCTTGTCAACAGAACAACGTACCTTTCTTATTGTGAATTTGTGTTCGTTTTTTTTAACGGTTTTCTAAACGCACTACTGGCTCTCTGAATTTCCTTTGGTTTAGAAGGAAGCACAGTATTAGTTAGCTAGCAGCATTTTCCATTGAATTGGAAGGTTTTACTGCGCAAGTTTTTTATATTGTCGGCTCCATAGTTACAACCTCATCTGTGTCGTTCCCACCTAGAACGTGGTGAGTATCGAAAACATATATAGAAAGCAACCTAAAGTAAAGCAAATAACAGAAATTATGGTAACATAATCAAACTCAGCCTGTGAATGAAACTTGTATAGATAATAATAAAATAATCTTTGTCAAATAAGGGTTGCGCGAACGCTAACCCTTCTACCAAAAATTATGCACCCCAATGACCCTCAATGTGCGGATATTTGCGAACGTCAGCCCACCTAAGTGCAATGGTTGGCCTCAGTACGGAGGAACGCCCGTATTGATCAGCGAAACCTCAGTGCCTGGTAAAATTATGAAATTCAGATTGTTAGTTAAATTACGTTTTTAATTTTTGCTATAATATACTGATTGAAATATTAGTGGTAAGTAATCATTGTTAAAAGTACAGAAATATACGTCTTTAGTCTTCTTCACAGAATCAAAGTAAATTAATTAATTGAACATCGGAATGGCCTAGTGTGCTAATCCCTAGCTACTTTCGTACCTGTGTGTTATGCGACAGTTGTGTTACCGACTTTGCACTGCCGCCTATCCACTTCGGATTCACTCAATCCCTTCTTCACCGTACCCAAAGCTAATAAGTGGAGGGCCCGATAAAATCGGACTTAGATGTCTGTGATGTTACAGCGGACGTCCTGGTCATCTGAACCTTCCTATCCGCTTATAAAGTACCTTCTCTATCACGACTCAATTTATATCACTTCTGACTGAAATGGGATTGTGACTACTGCGATGTTCGAAGAAACCACTTGTGTGTTGAAACTTTTGAAAGCTACAATAACAACAAAGTTAATGCGCTGCAAATTTCAGTACCTAGCTAGAGTTCATGCATTCTGAGATGTTAATTTTCACAGTTTTGCGACATAATATGAACGTGATATTATATTTACACTAATGGATTTTTCGTAGTTTAGTGCTGTTCCGCCGCCCACTGATATTCATTCGTGTTTGGAAATTATTTTGTGAGAATCGTGTTACAGAGGAGACGAGAGCCCTTTAAGAGAATTTAATGGACATTAACCATTAATATATCTTCCCGTTGTAGCCCTGCGTAACCTCCCGATGTATAGGATTTCTAAAACTACGTTTCAAAGTTCGAACAGGGATTCTGGCTAAAAGTAGAAGTTGCTAAAAGTCGTACCATGAAGAAATGTTATGAAGGACTACAACAAGCCTTTGGAGCCAATTGTTTATAGTATAGTACGATAAAAAGCTGGGTGGCAGCCTTAAAAAAAGCGGAGAAATGTGGCAGATATTACTGGACGCGGACATCCCCGGATAAATGAAACTGAAGAGCTCACTTTGTCTGCATTTTTGGAGAATGACTAGCGGTTGGCAATTCGTAAAATCACCCCCGAGAGTAACCGCTTTCATTCGACAGTGCTACATGGTTTGGAAAAAAAGACGAGACAACATGCCAAAAGTCGTATCAAGTAGGGTGCCTCGATGTTAAGAAATGGCAACGTTACGAGGCAGCTCGACTCCATTTGGAAAGCGTGGGTTACAAAGGTCAGGCATTTGAATTTATATTTAGTTTGGTGTGTTAAACACCAATAAGTAAGAGTCTTGTTGTCCGTTCTATACATAGCTTTAAATCTTTTCATAGATATTTATATTTTTATTTACTAAAAACATATAGTGAAATTAATTGTCGCATAATAGTTTTTGTGTTCCAAACGATATGTTTGCTTCAATAAATTTCATGCAATTAGACCAAGGTTTTTTGAAATAACTGAGAATTGATTAATCTACAAAAGATAGAAGGGGAAATTGGGGGTTCAATACACATATCAGTAAATATTCCGAAGCATTTTACTGTATCAACTGAGTAATTTTTCCTTTCTTTCACTCTGAGTATTATTTCCTTCCTTTCACCCTTTAAAGTAAAGAAAGCACTTTAACTGGAGTATACACATGTACATACACTCAACGGACTAGACATTAGGGATACTAACTTAAAAGTGTATTGAACCTCTTCTAGTGCGAATAACAGCTTGTACACGCCCAGTTATCGACTCTACCTGATGCCCGAGTGTTTCTGAGGTAATGAAAGCCATGCCTCTTGGAACATTGTCCAAAATTCCGCCTCAGACATGTATCTGATGATCCTCTGCAAATAATCCCGGAGCTTCCATAGGATCTAAATCCGTGTAACTTCGAGGACGCTTGATGGTTCGAAAGGCAGCTGAGTGTTCCTTAAGCCACGTGTGGGTGGTTACTTCCCATTGGGCGGCGCATTTTCCTGTTGAAAAATATCCATTAACCGCAGGATGCCCGAAGGCCGTGAGAACGTGCAGATGTTCAGCCAGCACATGCTTTTAGCGCACACAAGTTAAGGGCATCACCAGATGTACGGTATTAAGAGACCTAATGTGTACCATGAAAAGTCTCCGAAAACCATCACAGAGCACAACCACTGCCCTTAACAGAGCCGACGAGGTCACGGCTTCGTGCTGTCGACGCCACACTCGCACTCTCTCACCTGCTTAATACGACCAAACGTATGATATTTTTGATCACACAACGTGGCGTCGCTCTGCAGAGGACCAGGTTTCATGTTTCCGGCAAGAGATAGGGCGTCATTTCCGATGATGAGCAGTCAACTGTGACACACCCCAGGCCGCACACCTTTGCAATTTAACGTAGGTACAACGCTGTTCCGCCGTATCTATTCGCGATTTAGTAAGCAAGACGTCATCCCTAAATGATGATGTAAAGCCAACGATTTTCTAACTGATCAGCCGACTGCCCTTTAGAAGAAAATTCCATTTCAAGTGACTAATAATGTCATGTAAATATTAGGAATGGACTTCAATTTAATTAGACACCTCAATTTCATGCTTTAATTTAAATGTAGCTTTTATGACGATTGGCAGTTAGTGAGGGTCACCATATTTTTACATGGCAACACTATATACTCTGTCTAGGAATTAAAGACATAAGTACGAAGAACAACATATCCCCCGAAGAAGATCAGCATGCGAAGCTTGTGAGGGTAGTGTATGTAATGCCTAACACTCAAACCTCGGTTACTCTTCATTAGCTATTAACGTCGACCCGCTCCCAAAGAAAGAATGTATGTTTACGTTTAAATTGTATGAGAAGTATGAAAGTACTTTCCCTTTCGCATAATTATCACGTTGGTAATTCAAATCCACGAGGGAAAATACGCATTATTGAAATATGTGTCTTAAACACTTACTGCACTAGCTCAAAATTCGAACATATTTGGAATCATTTAAATCTTTTGTAACGTACCAGGAGATGTGACGTACCTGACAGAAGGACGCACACGACATAAAGGCAGATAGCAATTAGAATCAATGTCCGCGTAGCTTAATTGGTAGAGCAACTTGTTCCGGAATAAGCGTACTCGGGTTCGAATCCCGGCGTAGATAAAAATGACGGAGAAATTCACTTCGTGTTAATGGCGCCCGAACTACTCGGATGTCCCGACCGTTCAAAATCTCGCATTGGTGTGATGTTATTTCCACACCGCGAGATAGGAAAAATATGAGCAGCACTTCGAAAGAAAAAAAAAGAAAAATAAGGGGGAGATGATGTAACGTACAAGGAGATGTGACGTACCTGACAGAAGGACGCACACGACATAAAGGCAGATAGGAATCAGAATAAAATGTCCGCGTAGCTTAATTGGTAGAGCAACTTATTCCGGAATGAGTGGACCCGGGTTCGAACCCCGGCGCGGATAAAAATGACGGAGAAATTCACTTCGTTATACTTTGTTAAATATATTATTAAATACAATCAGTTACATGGTTCTTCGTTCAAAATTGCTTTTTCTCTGCTTCATTTTAAAAGTTAAAATGACCAGAGTAATATTTTCGAAACGGAGCTTACTTTAACAAGAAGAACCTAAAGATGACTTTTTTTTATAGAATGTGATTTGTATATAAAATTTTACATTTTTGTCACTATGCTGAATTTTTACGATATGAAGGACTGCCGACTATTACGATATTTCTTGTGGAAAACGCTTTTTTCTTACATCGTCATCAACCTTATGTTCAAGGACTGCTGATTAGATTAAAAAAATTTGAGCTTGATAAGGGATTCTTTATTTCACCGAATTGATGGTGCATAATTAAAAATTGACTTCTTGAATAATAATACAGCAATTCGAAAGTTTCCAGGTTTTAACTTCGTTAAAAATTTCTGTTACAAATTTTGAAAGAAATTAAGCATTTTATTAAGTGAAATTCTGAAAATTCTTTGCTTAAAAATTCTATGAGGGTCACCCTAAAAATTTCAATGGAAGGAGTTAGAGAAAGAAGACGCTAATAACTCCGAAGTATGAGACATACGCTGTATGTCTAAATTGGTAAGTACAGGAAGCTTAGGGATCGTATGAGTTGAAAAATTCGGTAAAATGTGATGTACCTTTATAATTTACTTACAATTTCAATTCTTTCACTCTTTTGCAAAAATTAAGAGGGAAAGATAGAAATATTTTCTCAAATGGATGCAGAGAAATATGCATGTAGAATTAACATTTAAAGAAAGAGAAATCTCAAGAATTAGCTTAAATATTACTTCTTAATTCTCATCAAACTTTCAGATTTTTGTTGCACAACTTTCATTTAGTAACGGACGAAGAAAAGAAGCCAAAAAATTAAATTACTATACAACTCCAAAATCCTCATGATGACAGAGAACGCAGAAATTACTTATTTACTATATATATATAGTAGTACATATACAGTATAGTAACAAGTTCTAAAATACTGGGTATGATTGAAAATATGGTAGTTTGTAGAAAAAGTATCTAAAGCGATAATTTTTGAGAGTTGAATTTAAAAATCATATCGTCCCTGGAATGAAGTTACGCATATTAGTTTGCGGCTTTACGAACATTTTGTTTTTTTACAATGCACGCACTACCGATTATATGAAAATACTTTCTCTTGATAATTCCACTGGGTGCAATATTTCACAGTTCAATTCTGTATTTGAAAATAGTGCAGAATATTTGTTTTCGTGCCCTCATTTTCTAGTTAAAATGCCTTAGGTCATAATTTCTGATAAAAAAAAATTACTGTCTGCCATCAGTTATAATAAAATCATACGAAACAAGAAACTGATAAAGATATGATTTACCGTTTAATACAGAAACCCACCCGCCAGCATTTATCGGTCTCTACAAAACCTAAAAGTGCAAATTTTTCTGAGGTAATATGACGGCAGTACAAGAATCAGAGCCGTAGTCGTCCAAGTCATCTGGATAATTATCCAGATGATTTGGTAGACAACGGCTAAAGATTTGACTCTGAATAATTATCCAAATGACTTATATGTGTAACTTTCTGACTTTTGCAATATTCGTGTTTCCCGATCTGCTGCCAATGTCATTTCTAGCGTTTTCATTCAAACTCCGAATTTCAGGAGCAGTGCATCTAACGTGACTGGTATACCACATGTATAAAATTAATTAACATCACAAATTACCATGCACTGAATTACCTGTGAATATTGTCAGACATTATTATTTTGTCTTTGGTAGTATTTTTTTTTCATTTATACACCAGGCACAAACACTCATCTTTCTTTCATATTTCTAACAATGTTTTGATACGGGTCCAAGGTGTGTTACACATTCAAGAAAGTGTAACACAATAAAATATGCATTCTAATTGGTACGTAAATTTAAATTTTGCCTTGGTTTCATATATGAAATTTTCTTATTTTGTGATATGTCACCTACAAATGTTCCAGAAACACCTACGTTTCCTAAGGTGCCGCATAGATCAGAATACAGCATAAAGATACCCTGATCTCCAACATACAATTATTGATAATTTCAAAATATTTCTTATGAGATGAAAAAAAAATCCCTTCTGAAAGTATATCAGTGCCGAAAAACCAAATCAATTTATTTTTAAGAATTTATTAAAGTGTCATTTGGTTTCGTTCTTTTACCAATAGTATAGCTTCTAAAAGAGCATAACACATATTTCGGATTTGCTGAGAAGGCGATAGATAAACCAATCTCTTACTGGATATACTTTTATTTTTGTAGACTGCTTCTTTTGAGTTATTCGAAACATGCGTTTCAAAATTAACATAATTATTTCTGTTTCAGAGTAACCCGTAAGTGTCATGTCGTTCGTAATATTGCACTGGTTCCTGTCTTCATTTAGGGAAACCCGACCAATTTTTAAAAACAAATTTGTGGACAGGTTTAAGATTGTGAAACTTGCAAGCAAGAATATTTACCATTTTGAACAATCTTTCTAAGTAGATGCCATTAATATTTTCTTTCGTTTCACCAGAAATATAATTTGTTTTGTGCATTTCTTTGTTCTTTATTACACTTCCACTTAGAATAGAATTCCTATTATTTGTGCCAGAAGCATAAAATACATTGTAACATAATTCAGAAATTTCTGTGTCAAATACTTTATTCAACAAATTATAAATATCAGCCCTATCAAACCAAACAAAAGTTTTTCCCAAACTGAGTGTCAAATCACACATTTTTCGATTGCGATTTAATGATAGCACAGGATATATAACGTAAGGAACAATGTTTGAATATGTTTTTTTTTGTAATTCAAAAGGACCTTAACATAATTATTAAGAAAGTAATCTTTCCACAGAAATACCACGCCAGCCAGCAGTACATCATTTTAGGGAAAAAACAACTTTTTAAGCTGATTATTCCTTAGAAATCTTTATCTAATTCCACCCAAATTGTTCCTTAGAAACTTTGAAAATTGAATCTCCTTGATACCGAATCATATGTCGTCTTAAATTTCCATTGGACAATTCTAAATTTAACAACATTTACAACAAAAGATATTTTAGAAATTGTAGCTAAACGATAAACGTCTGTATCCCTGAGCACATTTTAAGCTGTCTAAATTGAAATAACAGGTGTATAAGATGGTTGCATACAGAACAATGTGAATTCACCCTGTGGCAGAGAGATCAGTGAGCTATCTTTAGGATATTTCAGAAAGTGTAGCTAAACAATAGACGTATATATCCCTGAGCAAATTTTAAACTGTATAAATTGAAATAACAGATGTCTAAGACGGTTGTATAGAGAACATTATGAATTCACCATGTGGCAGAGAGATCACTGAGCTGGCTTTGAGATACTTCAGAAATTGTAGCTAAACAATAGACGTCTAGACCTCTGAGAAAATTTTAAGCTGTATAAATTGAAATAACTGATGTCGAAGATGGTTGTATAGAGAACAGTGTGAATTCACCCTGTGGCCAAGTGATCACTGAGCTGGCTTTGGAACATTCATTCGAGAAAAGTTCCGGTACGATTTCCGGATGAGTCATCGTATTTTACTTTTCTTAAGGGGCTACCACAGTGAGCTTCCATGGAAGTAACGGGAAATATGGATGCGTGAAGTCATATAGTCCAATAAAGTGCACGTAGTGGTTGTTAGTCCTCAAAAACGTAAAAGAAAAAAAAACAGAATATCGTACTTTGAAGCTTTTCTGCAGAATATGCTGTTGCTATATGCCTGCCGGGTTCTTTTAAATATTGGTGCTTCTTTAATTTTCTTGTGATATCTGAAAAATGGGAGAGTAAGACAGTGGTCGATTAGAATTCTCGTTGACATTTTGACAAAGCGTTCAATAGCTGCGAAAACTGAAATCGGGGGTTGTTCCTGTCCGAATTCCTACATTGCAACTGCTTTGCACAATTATCTCTCTAAGATATCATTTGAACGGCTGGAACAAATTCAGTAGGAGTTACCAATAGGGATGAAATCACATCCAATGGATGTTCTCGCTCGGTAAAAATTTGCCGAACACATGAGACACGAGTGAAGCTGTCCATCACCAAGCAAACAGTAACCTTTTTGAATAAAATAACTATACTAGTGATCCGAATTTCTTGCCGTAGAGTGTAAATAAAAGTCTCCAAGCTTTAGCACATCAACAAGACGGCTTTTTTAAATAAAAAGCCATCTGGTTGATGTGCGACTAACTATACTATTTAAGTATAGTTGTTGTACTTGTTATTTAATAAGTATCCTTCTTATTAATAAAGAGTAAATGAACAACAACCTAAATAAAGTAAAAATGTTTTGGTAAACCTATTTATTGCAAAAAATAGGAGTAAACCTTCCTTCCAAAGGATATCTGATTGATGTACGAGAGCACGCCAACGTATATCCCTGATTTACCTCGAACAATAGTATTACTAATGCACTTTTACTACATCGGATATCCTTCGTATCGGTGCTACCAGTAAATATAATCCCAATAAAAAAAGCTGACAGCTTGGGGTCAAAATTAACAAGTATTGTTTCTTGACCATTCTGCTGCAATTCTTGGAAGTCTCCCCGAGCGAAGAAAATTCCTGTCACACATACACCCCGAGTTAAATTGTTTTTAATGTTTTTCATTTAAATGAGGAAATCAATGAAAAAACGAATCTACAAACTTATTAGGAATTTTCAAATAGACCTGAGCAAATTGTACTTTGTCTATTGCAAAATATTGACAGACATTTAATCAAGGACTAGCTGAAGAAGCCAATCAAAGAACGAATTTCGGAGTTAGAATTATGTCTTCGCCTTAAAACAATCTAGTCTTATAAAACGTGCTATTTACTTGTTTCCGGCAATACATTATTTTGTATAGCTTCAACTCAAATGTCGAAAAGAATGGGAACGTTGTTCGTAAAAATGTCATAATTCTTACTGCATGTTTCGCTGAAGCTACTAATTTAGGTATCGCTTTAGTCTTTATAAACACATGTGCATATTATCTGACTATAATAATATCTTCAATCTTCATTCGTATGAACCTAATGAATCATCGACGCTAGACAGATAATTTTATCAAATGGACTAGCCAGTACTAGAACGCCTTTACTTTAACCATCCTGCTGCACGATGCTGACGGACGGGTTCCCTTATATCGTAAACAGGATGAACACCTATCGCTTGGTTGTTTTGTAAGCGTTCAGCGTAGTTTAGATGCATAGCCATAAAGAGTGTTTTGACAGGAAATTCAAGACGCCCTTCATAGGACATTTAATAATAGCAAAGCGGACAGTCCTATGGCTTATAACTCCCGTGCGTATCTTCGTACCGTTACAAACGTATCTTTGCCAGTAGGTTCCGCTGATGTTTCAGTTATCGATCATGCCTGGGACATGCTGAGACATCAGCTGCGCATATCACGGAACTACGGGGATCTCGCGCTGCAGTTCCGGATCTCTTGCCACATTCTTTCCTAAGACATCAGAGTTCTGCGTGATTTAATTTTACGCCACTCATCAGCAAGCATCGTAAACAGAGGTGGTAATCACAGAGGTAATCACAGATGTAACCATGTGGTAACTTGTGGCACAACCAAGTCAAGTAATTATAACACTTATGGGGTACGATTCTTCTAAAGTAACAGATACTACTGATTTTGAATTTTTTTTTTTTTTTTGAGGTTTAACGACCACCGTGAGCAACTCAATGGGCTATAAGCAGTCGCCCGTCCCTAATTTAGGGTCACTGGTTCCAGGGAAGGGAGAGAGCCAGTGTCGTAAGACAAACACAACATCCATGCCTCACCGGGATTCGAACCCGGACCCCTTTCGGACGAATGATCAGAGGTCATCGCTTAGACCACTGCGCCACCGGGGCGGCCGATTTTGAATTGAACACACTTATTTATTCCACAACAATACGCATTCTAAGTTTCATTTTGACGGACGCTTGAATTGCGATGCTCCTATTTGTCTTTCTTAAGAATTTGTAATTAAATTTGGCAGTTGACGTGAAACCGAAAGATCCACATCAACAATGCCCATCAGATGGTGACGTCTCAGTAGCTGAGCACATCATACGGACTTATGATGTTAGATGCTGACTGAAAAAGAAAAACTCGCATAGCGCCGTGAATTGTTGGCCGCTGTGGTGTAAGGCTAACGCGCTCGGCTGGTTATCGAGAGATTCGGTGATTCGTTTCCCCGACGGCGGCTGAAAAACAATTTTTCTGTTGCTGTGCGTTGCTTAACGTGGAAAGAGCGATGAATTTATTTATTCAACTGAAGCCACGTAATTAGGTGATTTTCACTTTGGATCTCGCCCTTGGGATTATTGCTATAATTATATATATCCAGTGCCGTTAATGCCCACCAGATGGAGACGTCTCAGTAGCTGAGCCCATCTTACGGACTTATGATGTCAGATGCGTACTGAAAAAGAAAAACTTGCATAGCGCCGTGAATTGTGGCCGCGGTGGTGTAATCCATAATCCAAACTACACTTTGTACCGCAAAAAGAAGACAATTTAAAATACGGATATAAGAAATCAATAACTTTTCCTTTGGTGGTGTTGGAACCACAAAAATATGTCGCAGCCTGTACTTTGATGACGTCAGTAGACAAACAAATGTTGGATTACAGAATTATTGTTATGTTTTAGAAAATATTAAGTATTCCAAGTTATAAAATGAAGCTATTTTAATCGATGTTCAAATTTTCATTCTTGGGAACGCAATAACTCTCCAGAAAAATGATGGCGCGACCTGTACTTTGATGACGTCAGTAGATAAACAAATGTTGGATTGCATAATTTATGGTTGTGTTTTAGAAAATATTAAGTATTCCAAGTTATAAAATTAAGCTATTTTTATCGAGATTCAAATTTTCATCCTTGGAAACGCATTAATTGTGAAGAAAATGTGTACAGACGTTTTTCCATTGGGAGTATAGGAAGCAAAATTACTTGACGTCCACCTTAAACAACTGAGATTGCTTTACCAACAAAACATATGCATAACAAATTCTCTGCGTCACCATGTTAGCCGGTCACGGGACCAGAACGTTCCTCTGTGGTTATCGTGAAGACAGAAAAGCCGTTCCTTTCTTTCTTTTGCGTCTTTAAAAATGCTTAAAAATCAGAAAATGACTTTTTCTTAATTTTTTTGTACAAAAGGGTCGATAGTTGTAAGTTTACGCTGTAAAAATTGCAATGCGTTATTATTTATAGTTTGCCCTACATCCGTTTTTTTTAATGAATCCCATCGCAAAATAGAGAATTTTGTGAAATTTAGAGATTTAATTTCTCGTAAACTAAATCGGAATTCAAAAAAAAAAAAAAAAAGGCGACGAGGTGCAAGCATTCGGTCATGGCACTACATGCCTACAAAGTTTCGTGGTTCTGTTGCTGTTACTGTGTCCGGAACGCGACCTGATATCACTGTTTTGCTTACCTTAACTTTGAAATATAATTGCTCTTGAAGTATCGTTAGAATCAAGAAACGGTTTATTTCAGCGTGTTCTCCAAACAATGCTCTATAAACAATGTAAATTTCATAATTTTGTGTTCAATACGTTTTGCGCTGCGAGCTAGGAAAGCAAGAGTGGCGCGAAATTTCTAAAACAGCGGCAGCAGCAGCAGCGGCGGCAGTTACTTTTTTAGAATAGAGAGAAAGTATCGAAAGTACAGCATATTCCGAAATTGTACAACAAAGTCTCAGAGCATTCTACATTGGTGGTTCTTGTTACCTGATATTTTTGTAAAATGCCGGTAAGCAAATGTTTCAACCGTTATAAGCACCATTAAGTCCGAAAGATTTACTATTATTATTATGTTCAATCAAAATTTTTTAGCCAGCTTCATTATAAAAATCACATATATAGAGCCTTGGATTAGGCATTTCAAAGTTGCAAAGAATGTCCCTTTGGGTCTCATTCGTTATTCCGTTGTGCAGCGCCGTAGTTAACGAGTTGGCATGTTTACTAGAAATGCGTATGGAACATGTTTGTAGTGGAGGTGCTACGATGAAACAGTCATTTCAGGTCAGGAGACATTTATAACGTTGACTGCTCAACCGTTCCAGAAAATGATTCGCGATTTGTAATATTGCCGTGCTAGTAAAGAAAGGTAAGCTTAATTGGGATTTTCAAATTTTTATGCCGCCAGCAAATTAAGCAAAAGACGGACGGCAGAAAGTGGAATATCTGGTACAACATAAAAAAGTAATTGCGCCTTTAAAAAATTTTAGTGCTTCTATGATCATCGAATTTTTAGTAATCTACAAATTAATACACAAGTGTTTCTGCATTTTTGTGTGTTTTTATTCGTTACTGTCACAATTCCATGAATGAGGAATAAACTGCCAAGAAGTAACGAGTTATGCCATGCCTGCTCACTTGCTCATTTCATTCAGCAATCAAGTTTCCTGCACCAGAAATAGATGAATAATAGGATTCGCTTAGGATGTCTTAAAGAAATACAGTGCACAGCCTAAGTTAAAATGTAAAGTAAGAGAGTAACATCGTAGTCCTAAATAAAAATACAGATTAAAAGGGGCCATGAGGACTATTTCATATTTGAAGTTGTGCGTTTGTACTGTATAGTCGCTCTGTTTTCTGAATTTACAACTGATAATTGATAAACATACAAATGATAAGCGTAAGAATTTTTGTAGCACTGAAAAGTGCTATGCACAGCTATGTTTTGCACTCCCAGTAATGAGTACATGTTTCAGTGTTGATATAGGGGGCCGTTCTGACGGTAAATGATATTCATGCATATGTCCCAGTGAAAATACCCAATCACTCATACTTTAGATTTTAACTGAATTTCAGTGTAGATTTTATTTGAAGACACCATATCGCCTGAACATTCAGTTCCCTACTAAATACTTTCCTTCACGCTACACTACTGATATTGAATCAGGTAGAATGCAGGCATCACTTCGCAAGCTCAACTATGAATCATCCGGCCTCGATGAGATGAGACAATGGCAAGACTGTGACCACAAAACGTCTAGAACAAAAGTATTAACTTACTAACAGCGCAGATTACCAATAAGATGGCACATCAGAAATTTCTCCCTGTGTGATTGTCAGAGGCATTGCATGTGTTTATCGACGGATGATTATGTAATGCGAAAAGGATAGCAGAATACGTATGGATGTGTCAAACATTTTCCTTGCACGGATCCATGTCTGAAGTGTTCTGCAAAGGATTGTTAGCTCAGAACGCAAATCAACTTTGTCTCATATCACGGAAACACCATGTCAAGCTATTAGGACTGACGTTAGCACAAATACGAAAATCAGGACGCGGCAATACATTAGGAAACTTTCAGCAATAGCTAATCCTTTTGTCAAATGCAACACCCATATTCGCATTAAGCAAAGAAATAACATCTCAAACCTAGAGAACGGAAAACAGTTTTTGAACAGATGAATAGCTGTACATAGCCTTACAATCTGGTGTTCTACTCTGGGTGTGGCAGATGCGTGGAGAATGTTACCTTCCGTACTCTGTTGTCCATTTAATCAAATATGGTGGCGCCCGCGTGATTGTATTAGTGGTTTCTCTCTGTCCCATTAGTCGTTTTAAACGAATTCAAGACAGTCGACCACTATCTAGATTACCTGTACAATTATGCCCGACAAAATTTGTGACAGTAATTTAGAGAAGAACCTATCATCAGAACAAAGCACCATTTCATAGAAGTCGCAATGTTACAGATTGGTTTGAGTAAATGAGTGATAAAAAGTGGACTGGCCAACTTAGTATTATGATCTGAATTAATTTGGAGGAAGATCATTTCTCTTCATCTGGCCAACGCACAATTTTATAGAGCTCGTAATGTTACAGACTGTTTTGAGTTCTTTAGCGGCAAAACGTTGGACTGGCTAACTTTCTGGCCAGATATAAATCCAAGAAAGAACATTCCTTTTGATCATGACAAAGCGCAATTTTACAGAACTTTTAATGTTACAAATTGGCTTGAGTACTTGGGCTGCAAAAAGTTGGACTGACTGGTAACTTTGAGACCTGAATTAATTTGGAAAAGACCATTCCTGTTCATCAGTACAACGTAAAATTTTTACAGATCTCGTAATGATACAGGTGCATTTGAATATATGGACTGTAAAACATTAGACAATGTCAACTTTCTAATTTGAATTAATATGGAGAAGTACCATCCGTTCCTCTTCATCAGTAGAACAAACAATTTTGTATAGCTCGAAATGTTACAGATTGATCTGGGTACATGGATAGCATAATTAATGACGGAGAAGCCAAAACGTTGAAAAATTCAGCTCATAAGTGTTGTGACCCGAATTCTGTAAAAATCGTTTGAGAATATTTGCATCATCGGACGCCTCTAAAAAGGAATTGCCCCCAAACCAATTTGAACTCATCAATGTATTTAGGAACGTAATTCGGACCCCATAGGGGATATTTACAAAATCTTGTGGAGAGCAGTCCATTGGGTAAAAAGCCCGCCAAATATTCAACTATTTCATCACACAACATTAAATTTTCTGTATACAAGAATTATATGTAGACACGCACGTTTCCGTTTATTTGTTGTAGAGAAGGGTAAGTGATTTTCAAGAAGCTTCATTCAATTGAAACTGAAATGACAATTTCATTTCTAACTTCCGAAGTCTTAATACGTCTCGCTTACACTCAAAATCAGCATTTCTCTCAGCATCACTCATTTTGAATTACATTCTTGTATGTCAGTTACTTCTTTTTAATTTTTCTCACTTAATTCCTGCACAGAACAGACAAAGGCTTAAATTGTACATTATGAAAAAGAGACTGAATTGACCTACTACTAATTCCTGCCCCGGGATAAACGCCTGTATTTCTCTAAACAATGATTTTTACATTTGGAGAATTACTATATAAGTCTAGGCTGAGGTGTCATACCAATTGAAAAACCAAAAAAGGAATGGACAGCAAAATAAATATGGCTTCGATGCTCCAAGATTTAGTAACTAGCAGTTTTGGAACCGTACAAATCAGAACCACGTTGCTAATTTATTGGTGGATGTTTAATTCTTTGTCAAGTGTAGATACACGGCATCATTGTGTCGTGGGAACAAAACGATGCCGTGTAAGAAAAATGCCGCGTACTAAAATACTTGAACAAGCGTGATAATGAACCTCAAAGAGTTTAAAATAGTATAACCTTTCACAAAATATGTTTGATTGTTAAAGCACTCCTAAGAACGAAGAAAAAATCTCCAGTAATTTATTTTGAAAATAAATTACATATTCCAATACCCCAGAAGGAAGCTAAGAGTTATCAACCACTGTTAATGCTATTCTTGAAGATGTATCATACACATCGCAAGTTTTAAACAAGTGATCACTGAAAATTTGTTTCCCTGCCCATAGAGGTAATGGAGGTAGGAAATATAGGAGACGCCTTAACTGCAGATTTGTAAAGCCGATCTGTTTATTGTTATGGTATCCCTCCGTGTTCTTGGTTACCTTCTTGGTTGTGTCTGCCATAGAAAAGCATTGAAAATTTGTGATTTTTAGAAGCTTATATTTTTTGTTAAACTGGTTTGTCAGCGCAGATTTTTTTCTGTGTTTGACAGCAAACTTTAGCTTGTTCATATTTAGTTTCCATTGGATCCTGCGTTGATTCAGCCGTGCAAATAAATTTAAAAAGAAAATAACAGGTAACGTCATTCCACCGGTTAGTATCACTTTATTTTCCGTTTACTAGGTTTAAATAAGTTTTTTGGGATTCAATCGTGGATTGCAATTTACTATAAATGGCTATTTTTTATTTTGCTGTGATTTGCTTCCTTTTACATATTATGTAATGTTCTAAATTTGTAACAAAATTTAAGAAGTCGCTATGTTTACATAGGTTATACAAAGCTGTTTACGAAAGTTGTAGCAATTTTTTCTGGAATAGTGTAGGTTATGTAATCGGAGGGGTATTCATAACTGAATCACGTTTAGAAGGATGTTTAATATAAATACATTATTAAGATAATCGTCTTTGAATTATTAATAACCCACCTATAATTATGACCGTGTTCACATCCAAAAACTTTGTACTATAAACAACAACGATAGAAATTAGCTACATTTACCAAAATGTCATCTATTTTTTTTTCCTGTTTTAGGGCTTGACCAGTATACTAAATTGCAGATTTGACCATAGCTAGTAAATTATACTCATTTTAAATTAATAGACACGGTGCTTTTGATAGTGTGCTACAAGATCAGTTAATAGAACTGGAGCTCCATTATATAAAACTGAACTTCACAGTACAAATACAGATTCTCTGGATTAGCAGAGGACACTAAAACAGTAACTTTTGCATGTAATACAATGCACTCACTGTTTCTTGGAATTATATGCCAACGCAAGACTTCACTGTTAATATCTTTTGATTCACAACATAACCACTTCGAATGTGAAACATAAAATGATGGTGATACTAAACGCAGTAAATGAGAAAAGTGAAAGTTGTAACACAAAGGTTGCACGGATATTTAAAAGATTAAAAAAAAGAATAGAATTAGACAAATGAACAAGGAAAAATTTGAAAGTGACCGAACATGAGTAACGTACAGTGAAGATTTGCAATTCTGGTTCCTCTCAAGCTATGAATGACCCTGTAAACATATGTATGTACAGTTTGATTTTTTTAGAAATATTCTCATAATACATGGAAATACATTAGAATTGTTAACACAGCAATCATACATCTCTAAATTGCCTGTATTTCCTGTTCATTTTAAAAATAGATTTAATTCTCTTCGGCCACCCCATTTCTAGTCACTGCACATTTTTGATATTCTAAAACTTCATGTCCTTTTATTCATATTACAGAGCAGTAAAGATTTTAGGATCATCAGATACTTTGATATTCCATAAATAAGTTATAAGACAAATTTTTTTCATTCACTTCTGGCACCCAATGTTTTCTTTACCGGATTTAGTTGCTATTTTGTAATGCATGTACATGTTCTGAGATTAAAAATTGTTTTCATACATTTTAAATCTCTCATGAATAATTTGCTTTTTCTGCCAAACATTAGTTACAGCATTAATGCTCTACAGCATATATGCTCTAATTAAACTTTCCTCTTTCGGTTCTCTGTTGATAATTAAAGTCCTTCTTGTTACCCTTTGTTCCTTTAAATCATATCTTACATTTTTTTTTGGTAAAATCAGTGAGATATAGCTAAAAGGTCAATCCTTGCACAGTGGGTGTGGCTTATGTGCTTTGTCTGTCGAGTTTATCAACAGATTAAAATTTCTTCAAAGCTGAGGTATTTGTGGTAGCTGAAGCATTCAAATATTTATTGTGGTTTATTTGCTTACAGTTCATATCCTGATTAGCTCAGTATAAATAGACTACCCTGTTTTGCACATCAGTGTAAATATTTTGTACCCAATATTTCGATAGTTGTTACAGATTTCCTGTATTGCATTTTTTTATATTTTTCGTATTCTTGTTGTGTATCCATGCACCCCCAACCTACATTTTTTGTTTTCCTATTAGGACTGAAGGACTAAGCCTTTTGAGAGAAAAGACACTCATACCTGGTGTAGCACCTTGTATATGAAGTAAAGCATTTTGCTGCTGCTAGTGAAGGTTACTGAAGATGAGATTTAACTATTTGAGATAAGTGTTTTGTATTAAATTTACATATAAATTTCGATACAAATATTTGTATTTAATGCCCGAATTGCAGCAGTAAGCTAAGTTCCAGCTACAAATACCGTTGGGTAAGCTTTTCTTTTCTCGCATATATAAAAATGACTTCAAGAAGTTTAATATTAATATGGGCATCAACTCATAATAATATTTCTTCATGTTCTAACTAGCTCATTCTCTTTTGTCTTTTGTAACTAGAGGTATATTGAATCCCCATTAGGAAATGATAGTGCTGATATATTTTCTACAGCTTACAATGTACAAAATGAGTGTGAAATGTAGCTCACAGATAGGCTTTTTGATGACAGAAATGGGGGGAAATCTTGAATTCAGCTGAAGTAAAAATATAACAGCATGAAATTATAAAGATATTAATTCCAATATTTAAAAATGTATAGATATGGTAAACACATAAATCAGTTGAGTGAAAACTTTATTACTTAACTAATCAGATGAAACAGACTGTCCTAAGAAGTTCTAGAATATAAAGTCAGCATTATTTTTGGAAATCAGATTTTGGTACTGGAGATGTTACATGGATAACATTGAACTAAAGATGATTTAGTATCTGATGGCATAAAATTTGCATTTCTATATTTCCCATGCACTTCTGAATAGTTATCCATTAATTTTTGTGGCCATAAAATGTAGGTTAAATGTGCATTAGCATATGGGCTGCTGTTAACAATGCTCTCTGCAATTTGAGATAAAATTAATCACCTTGTGTTGACTAACCATACCTTATGTGATCAGATTTTCCTATTCTTGAACATATGTTGTGCTAGCAACAAACTGTAGGATTTATCCTCAATGAATTCTTTATAAATATATATAACCTTGTTCATAAATGGTATACGTATATTTCAAAAACCGAATTAAAAATCCTTATTATATACACATGTCTCTTTCATTTACTACTTAGAAGCTATTAACTTATTACATTATGAATGTGCCTATGTTAATAGTGATGTGTATTATAAATATAGCATTTTGAAGGCAGTTGGATTTATTTTGAAAGAGATCTTACAGTAGGAATTATTTCTGCTGCTTATTTAATTTTGTATGTATGAAGACATTTTATCAAGTAAGATTTCTTTTACATCAGCAGGACTTGTAAATCCTATTTCCACAAACTAATAAATTGTTTATTTTCTTGCTATATTTTCAAACTGCACCCTTTAAAAAGATACACCCCCCCCCAAAAAAAAAAACCTTTCCTTCCCAGTAAGTCCTGTAGTTTTAAAATTATTTACATGCATACTTTGAAGCCCACCACAGTTCTAACGAAACCAGTTGGAATTTCCTACCTCCATTAGAAGAAACTAAAATCAGTCAAGTGCTTAAAGCAATTATAAAAAATAAAATGAAGACACAGTAACGTCATATTTTGAGTCTGATATTTTAAATTTCTTTGACCGAACTCAGAGATTCCCTATTTTTTCTATAAAGAATTTGAAATAAAATCTAGATATTTCATGAACTTTTGTTTTTTTAAATAATAATGTTGAATGAGAATATTCTCCCCCTCCACTTGTTTATTTGCTTCAGAAAGATCATAATTGTTCTTTAAGTAAAACATAAGGGGAATGTCGTTGATTACTTTAATTTTCTTCCTGACAACCTGTCAAAAGTGTTCCGTCCCTTTAAAGTGCGATTTTTTTGCAAACTTCACTCATAATGCAAATTCTCTGAAGCTCGACCACTACAATTTCTATGATAACGAAAATTTTACGATAATCCGCTAAGACAGAGAAATATTTTAAACGCTTTACAAAGTTATGTTTAGTATAAACACATTTTAAATCGTCAGTTCATATACGTCTCAGTCGTTACGAAGACGCTTTTTTAGATTTCTTTTCCTCCATGAAAATCTAAGTTTGTGTACTAAAATTCCTTTCATGTAAACCTAAGAGTTTCTTAAACCTATCCCACTGCTTTTCCGTTTCGCTTATAATTTAGGACAATGTAAAATCTTAGGAAAACGAACAGGGTCTCAATAATGCTTTCCTACGGAAAATCGTCTGCTTTTGCAACTTGAGGGTAACCACTCCAAATCTGGCTGTTACTACTTTCAACGCGGAAGCGTGCAAACCAGGCTTCACTTTGCTAGCATAGGAAGAGTTGGTGTCATCGTCTCCTCTTATGCCTATCTCAATGATAGAGATGGAGAAGTATCGGTAATTTTCGTTAGTCAAAAAATAACAATCGATATCTCTATCGACAGTTTATTGGCAAAGTTTATCTGGATACAATTTGTTTTCTGCGATGAAAAATTATTTTCGACAAGAATTTTTCTTACTTTTCCACATTGTCAGATAGCTAAGCTCCGATAAACTCTGAAACTAACCTTTTTATTTTTTAGTTAGGTGTTTAACGACTACCGTGAGCAAAACGATGAACTGTAAACAGTCGCCTGTCAGTGATTTAGGGAGACTGGTTTCAGGAACGGGAGAAGCCGGTGCTGTAAGAAAAACACAACCACATCAATTCATCCGGACCCATCTGGGACGAATGGTCAGAAGCCAGCGCTTAGACAACTGCGCCACTGGGGCGGGGAATCTACGTTTTGACGATATGCGTCCAATGGTGTGAGCAAAAGTGACGAAAAAGAGGTTTTTCCTGAAGAACGAGTTAATTCGTGGCTTCTTAATTCTCATTTTCTATTTGTGTTGTATGACTTTTTTATGTTTCTATTCAAAAAAGATGTAGAACAAAATTCTGCAGAGAACTTGAATAAATAAAATTTTGTCGTGGGGCTGTTTCTCAATTGTCTTTTCAAAACTGTTACAGCTGGATGCAGTAGTTTAAAATTATCTCTAAGATTTGATATATTACCCGACATTTTGTAGTTCTTTCCGCAAAGGCTGCATTCTGGGTAGACCTTATTCTTGCCAAAAGAAAAATAATGTTGCACAAAATATATTTTACTGCTACCTTTTATTACTGATTACTTACCTTCAACAAAAAAACTGTTTCAGAACCTACACACCTTTAAACTTCCAACACAAACAACGAGAGCAACGCTTTTGACTTGTCCTTATCTGACTGACAGGTATACTTTCGCTTTGAGGAACTGGGCTATGAACCGCAACAAGTGATAATCCGACGTGGCAAGTTCCGGACCAAATGCTGGGTGAGGCATGAGTTTGAAACCCTTAAGTTCCTAGAGTTCTGCCCTGGTCGTTCGCGCGGTATGAGGCCGAGGATTATCCTGCTGCAGGAGAGCAATGCATTATATTAACCAGTGCGGAATACTTCTCTTCCAAAACAGCATACATCCGCTCCAGCTGTTCAGAGTTGAGAATGGCATTTATGGTCCTACCGTCTAAAGCAAATTCGTAATGGATTATTCCTGCAAATGATACCAGTTGTTTGAAACGGTCTGGCTTTGGTTGTCGACTGGGTGCAAATGAGAAGTATATATACAACCGGTATTCATTGAAGAAGCTGCATCGCTTAATCTTTGTAATCAAACTTCGACACTGAATGAGTCAATAGCGGGAGATTGAACTATGTACGTTGTTGTGCCAAAGATCCTGCTTGTAAATCAAGAAATTGCCGTTAAAAAGCTGCACAATGATTTCTGTATCACATAGATCGTCTGTTTGTTTATGATTGTTCTGCTGTTGAATGGTTTAACGCTAAAAGCTAAGCAAGCACAATAAATAAATCTCTAATGAATTGCCTTCGAAGATGGCAATACCAATAATTAGCCGAAGTTGCAATGCATTCGTGTCAAAATTCTGCCTAAAATGCTTGATGGCTGCAAATCATGGAGTGAAATAATTAATTTGAGATTCTTATTCCAACTACATTAGCTCATTGAGGTAAAAAAACTCCCGACGGTCACGCGAGCGGGAAACTCAGTATAGTTCCTTTCTGTTGCATAATAATTGGTTGGTTTAAAATACCTGGACACTTTCAAATAAGTATACAATTTTTAATATTATCTTCCGCTTAGTTCAGCAAATGCACTGGTAACAAAAAGTTAGTTGAATCGTTTGGTATAAAAAGTGTATGTATCTAAGTCAAGCAACACGCCCATCAAAACAATATCAGTGAGGCTACGTAATACAAATGATAAAGTGTTCGTTTATACAAATAATCTATTACGCAACTTCTGCATGCAAAAAAGAGCACTGCAATTTAGACAAAGTGATGAATTCGGCGAATGTCCGTACTTTTGGACTTCAGAACCCGGTAACACAAACTCTTTGTCAAAGAACGTCTTGACACCTACGACTAATGTTTAAAACGATACTATTGATGAATGTTTGTTGTTTTGGGCAGCTGGTCTCATATTGCAGTCATCACATTACGGAAGTCAGCCAGTGTATTGGAGTGTGGAGCATCGTTACCCAGATGTGGCTGTACAGCATCATAAATGTTATGAATAGAATTACGGTCAGGTGACCGCACAGTACGCTGTAACGATTGAATCCCATCATTTTGCAACTCCGGAAGCACGTTACAGGCACGGTGATTTGTTGTGATTTCATCGAGAAAACCCATGCATGACTAGTTGCAGCGTGAAGCACTGTCACAAGGAGCACAATGATTTCGTTCCGGTACATTGTGGTATTTACGTCGCCTTAAAACATACAAGGAAGTATGGGTATTGAAAGACATTCCTGCCAAGACCAGAACTAATAATGTTGATAAGTTTGGGCGGACTGCACAACGTTTGTTTGCATTTGTGTGCCGGATCCACTCCACACGTGTGCTCGTCGAGTATCAGGACAAATATAGAAACAGGATTCGTCAGTAGTATAGGCTTGATCACATCTGGGCTAAACAGACACGTCACCATTTCCACGATTATGTCAACAGATGCACATGGAGTATATAAGTATCAACGAGCACCTAAAGTTTCATTCTTGTAATGTAACTGTAAAATCTTGAAACGGTTTTCACTAGGCTGATATAAAAATCTAACCGATTTTTTAAATGGATCATGACAAATTATTCTTTATATTTTTCACTGCTTTTGCAGTTACTTTGGATATAGTATTATTAGTTAATTTAGTTATTAATACTGAAACGGTGGCAGAACTAGAAGTTGATTTAAAAAATTCCTCATGCTTTAAATCTATACATCTTGGACGCAGTTATTATTTTCATCAGTGTGAGAAAGATGGAAAGAATGTCTATGATATCCGTTATTTTTTTCGCGATGAGAATCGAAATTTAAAAGCTTATGTAGTTGGTGTACAGTTACTTGAAAATGAGTTTAAGCGCATTTGTCAAACATGAAGTTTAAGCATCCTAGTACTTGCATTGTTGTTGGTCCCTCGCAATCAGGGAAGACAACCACCGTTAGAAAAATAATTCATCAAAACATCTACGATTGCCAGCTTAAAAAAATCAAGTGGTGTTATTCAGTATACCAACCATGGTTCTTAGAAGAGAAAGACATAGAATTCGTACGCGGAATGCCTGATACGTTTGATGATGTAGACCTCGTTGTCATCGATGACTTAATGAGTTCGCTAACAGAGAAGCTGGCGTTTCTGTTTACCGTGGGTTCGCATCATGCTAATGTAAGTGTGATATTAATAATGCAAAACTTGTTTCCACGAAATAAAGTAATGCGGGATATAAGTCTAAACACACATTATCTTTTGTTTTTCAAAAATAACAGAGATATAAGCCAGTTACAATGTTTAGCTCGTCAAGCTTTTGTTCATCAGTCAGCGTATTTGATGGATGCCTATAAAAAAGCAACGACTCAAAAGTTTGGTTATTTACTTCTCGATTTTCGACCTGAAACTGATGTCAATTTAAGACTGAGAGAGTCTTGTTTTCCTGATGAAAACGGTGTTCACTGGGTTTATCTACCAAAATAATGAAAAATATAAAAAAAAATTATCACTTACTAGCATTGTTAAGCAAATCATCGCCTTTGCAGAGGAAAGCTATATTAAAAACTGCTTCAAAGGATCAGATTCATTCTATTTGTGAAATCTGTAGCAACGTCTTAGAAGGAAACTTGCCTATCAATTTGCATAAAATAAAAAAGTATAAACATGGTATTCGACAGCTGGCAAATAAAAAGATTCCTCTAGCCAAGAAAAGAAAAATTTTATCCAGTCAAACTGGTGGATTTCTACCATTAATAATACCCACTGTGCTATCAGTTCTTGGAGGTTTAGTAGGAAAAGCAATAGGAAAACGTATATAAACTATGGCTCAGAAAATGGCTTTAGTTCCTCCTGAGCTGCTCGCAGCTTATCAGTTTCAAAAACCGTCAGTACGTTTAGAAGACGATATCGGATCGCTCTTAGATCAAAGTTCAATTCCTGATGATGTGAAAGTTAAACTGCTGAGTCAGCTCATCACTAGATATCAAAAAACTGTTCATTCTCCAAGACCACCTATGCCTGTAAGCATCGTACCTCCATCCGAAGAACAGAAACTGATGTATTCAGATGCTAAACCTTTAAAGAATGATGATGACTTAAGTAAAGACCCCATAGCAGAATCGATCATAGTAACAGTACCTCGCTTACATCAGAAGTATATTCCACATATTTTGTCCATGGTACAAAAGAAAAATTTCAAATGGAACAATAAAGGCGAACTTGTTATTAACGGTGATTCGGTTGCTGGAAGTAATATCGTAGACTTATTTTCATACCTTATGAGAAACCGTAAACATGATACTGTACCAGTTGGATTTCAACCCTTTATTGAAGTAATAAAATCAGTTAATCTTCCTCTGCAATGGATTGGTAACAAGCGTTTGAGGGATAACTTAGAAGCTTCTCCAACTTCGAGATTAAATAGTTCATCTGTGTTTTATGACCCGGTTTCTCCAAATGGACGTAGAAGTTCTACGGAAACATCATTAGCATTGGAAGCAAACAGACCTTCACAAAGCAGACGCATGACACGAAGTACATTACCAAGAAAATCAAGAAGTCATTCAGCAGATGCAAAATGGCTAAGTTATTGAAATCCCTTTACTATGATTTTAAACATCCTGCAAGTTTTGGGGGCATTAATAAATTGGCACAAACGAGCAAGCTTCCGTATAACAAAGTGAAAGAATGGCTAATGTCCCAAGACACATATAACTTGCATAAACCTGTTAAAATTCAGTATTCACGTAGAAAAACCATAGCATTGGCTCAAGATGAATTATGGCAAGCTGATTTAGTAGATCTAAAAGCTTTATCGAAGCAGAACAAAGGTGTGAAATATCTTCTAACAATTATCGATGTATTTTCAAAATATGCTTTTGTCGTTCCTTTGAAAAATAAGAAACCTGATTCAGTTTTATCTGGCTTTAGAAAGGTATTCAAGAAAAGAAAGCCACAAAAATTGCAAACTGACAAGGGAAGTGAGTTTTTTAATAAAAAAGTGATACTGTTTTTTAAGAAGTCTAACATTAAACATTATGCTACTCATAGTAATACTAAGGGAAGTGTAATTGAGCGATTCAACAGAACTTTGAAAGAAAAATGTTTCGGATATTTACGCACCGGTCTTCATACAAATATTTTAATATATTGGAGAGTCTTGTTCATAGCTACAACAATAGTATACATCGTAGTATAGGAATGTCACCTGCAGAGGTAAAGAAACAACATCACTCTCAAATTTTTGAAAAATTGTATGGAAAGGAACAACGAAAAAAAAAATTTGTTTTCTCTTTTAACGATCAGGTTCGTATATCAAAAGTAAAACATGTTTTTAAGAAAGGTTACTTACCAGGATGGACTGAAGAAATTTTTCTTGTTCATGAACTTGTTCCTTCGGATCCACCAACCTATATAATACGTGACATGCAAGGGGAAATCATTAAAGGAAAATTTTACGCAGAAGAATTACAAAAAATAAAAAAAAACGAGCAGGATTTGTGGCGTATTGATAAAATTCTTAAAGTTAAAGGGCGTGGTAAGAAAAAGGAATTATACGTTTGTTGGAGCGGATTTCCTGAAACATTTAATAGCTGGATAAGCGCATCATGGGTGAAGAATTTTATGTAACGTTAGCTAGCACTGCAAGTATGAAGTATTTTCCTAATAATACTCAAGGACATTTCCTAACGAAGCTGTCACAGCCACTTACATTGTCTGGTGCATGGGAAGTAGGTTTAACAGAAATCATACTGCCTAGAAGCTGGTTTAACATCACTGAAAGTAATAATGAGTACGAGCTTGTTCATGATGAAGATGTTATGGAAACAGTTGAAGTACGTGGCGCCGAATATAATATCCCCTTAATTTCAGACAATAACGACAAAGGGAAAAATTTTTTCGATACTATTAACGAGAATATACGAACAATAATTAAGCCTGATGCTGTCTCGTTTGTGTTACACGAAGACAAGAGGGTAACACTTGATATCGCGAAAAATTATGAAGTTCACATATCAAATGAAACGGCTGAAAAATTATTGTATGTTTTGCATTTACCAATTGAAAGCATAGTTTTAACTGAAAACAATAAGCATGAATTTCACTATCGAGAAACTAACGCTAATTTGTCAAATCAATTTTTCAAAATCATCGATAAAACTTTAGTTCAAGATAAAGAATATGTTATACCTCTTTTGTCAATTAAACATAGCCAAAGTGAAAACATATTTGAGAGTATAAATCAAAATATTTTACTTGTACTTAAAAAGAATCTCATAACATTTTCATTAAATGTCTCTGAAAATAAAGTAACTGTGACTATACCACAGAATTATGAAATGCATGTGGCAGCAGCAAATGCTCCGTCTTTGTTACATATGCTCAACTTGCCTTTAGTAAACCACATACTGAAGAAAACTGCTACTTTTGAATATCATCATGTAACTGTTTTCAACGAGGCTGAGTTCTTTACTGTTGTTGAAAAGAAAACTGTAGAAGTAAAAAAACTCGTAAAAATCACAGAAAAAATTCACATTCCTGTAGGATTATATACGAATCCAAAAGACTTATTTGATGTCGTCAGTTTTGCAGAATTTAAACTTTTACCAAACAAGAAAGTTCAAATGTTAATACCGGAACACAAAACAATTATATTTTGCGATGGATTGAAAGATCTGTTGGGTTTCAAAATTTCTGTTTTTGATGCAGGCACATACATAAGTGATTACGTTATAGGACTGGATGCAGGAATCACCGAAATTTTTGTGTATAGTGATGTAGTTGATTCACATCGTGTAGGCGATACCGTTGCCCCGCTTTTAAGAATACTTCCTGTAATGAGCGAGACGAAAGACCAGATAGTAAAACTGTATACATCACCTTTGTATTTTCCTATAAGGAAAACTTATGTAGATACGATAGAAATCGATTTAAGAACAAGCGGAGGCGGAAATATAATTTTCACAGGTGGTAAAACTTTTCTGGTGTTATGCTTTAGAAGAAGACTATAAAAACAGAGTTTTTGATGGCATCGTCATTTCACATTTGTTTGCTTTGGTGAATGATATATCTATGCCTTTGAACATCTTGTCTCCATTATCAAGATTATAACTTCTTAAGAGAAAACTATGAAGTCGCAAAAGTGGAATTGTACCGATCACTATACCGACCAGATTGGGGGAAATTTGTACTTTAGTGGACCATTACATCAACGTGGATATGGATTGTTTGGTGATATACTACGACATATCACGCCAATTTTGTCAAAAGCAGGAAAATATGTGGGTAAACAATTACTTAGTACAGGAAGAAACGTTATATCTGATTTAACATCCGGAAAGTCTTTAAGTGAAGCGGCTAAAACAAGATTTAAAGAAACAGCTGGGAAAATAAAAACTGATGTATTACAAAAGCTCGAGCAAAGTGGTAGAGGGAAACCTATAAAAAGAAAACGCAAACCTAAAACTGGTAACAGTTCTGCGGCTAAACGTATGAAGAAAAGTTCACGTAAATTGGGTCATTATCGAGATATATTTAATTACAAGTAAAAAAGCTATCATGGATTCGAGGTCTTGCCCCTGTCTAAAAAGCGAACTGGAACTCTTTTCTACAAGACCTACTCAAGTTGCAATTGAAAATTCAACCTTCGTTGAGTTTCAGCCTATTGCAACATTAACAGATAAAAGTCCAGTAGAATTTTACATAACTGGAAGCGGAGAACAATATTTAGATTTAGCGCATTCCATATTGCACATGCAAATAAAAATTTTAAAGAAGAATGGTGATAATGTGCCAGAAGCTGAAAAAGTTACAGTAATTAATTACGTTTTAAACACAATGTTTAATCAATGTTCAGTGTTTTTAAATGACAAGCTTGTACAATCAGAAAATAATTATGCCTATAGAAGCATTATTGAAAGTTTGTTGATGTTTCCAAAAGATGCTCAAGAGACCATGTTATCGTGCTCAGGCTTTTATGCTGACACACCATCTCATTTTGACGAGATTAATCCGGAGAATAATTTTAATGCTGGACTGACCTCGCGATATCAAATGTGTAAAAAAAGTAAATTAATCGATTTAAGCGGAGCTTTACATATTGACCTTGCGTGTCAATCTAAGTTATTACCAAACGGTATGAATGTAAAGATAAAACTTGAAAGATCTAAGGATGCATTTGCATTAATGTCTAATGCAGATAATTATAAAATAGTTATACAAAATGCCTCTTTATTTATACGTAAAGTCGATGTTACCCCTTCTGTTATAATTGCGCATGAAAAAGCATTGGAGAGAGGAGTGATGAAAATTCCCATAAGGAAAATTGACGTGAAAATATTTACCCTTTCAGCTGGATTGCATTCATCAACAATTGCGAACGCCTTCATCGGTCAGTTACCAACACGATTAATAATTGGGCTTGTTAGTAACACTGCATTTAACGGAGCGATAGCTAAAAATCCATTTAATTTTAAAAATTACAACTTAAATTATATTTGCTTAATAAAGGATAATCAGATGATTCCATCAAAAGCTTATACGCCAAATTTTCAACAGGATCTTTATACGCGGAATTATTTGAGTTTATTTACAGATTTAACAAGATTTCACTACGGTCAAAATATCAATATTAGCTACAAGGAATATAAAAATGGTCTGAGTCTTTATGCGTTTGATTTAACTCCAGACTTCAGTTCCGGAGAACTACATTCTAGTATTACTGCAAATGGTAATCTTTCCATAGATTTGAAGTTTTCTGAACCATTGCCCGAAACAGTTAACGTCGTAGTTTATGCAGAATTCCAAAATACGATTGAAATTGACAAGTCACGAAGCGTGTTTACCGATTTTTAATGGATACGCGTAGTCTTTGGCGATTAGCATGCAGTGATCCTGCTATGAGCACCATATTTCATGGAGTATATCCGTCTGATGGTTTGCCTCAGCACAGAGATCGCTGGTCTTCCTTTATTGTAAATTTAGATCCAATGAAAAAGAAAGGTTCACATTGGATTGCTTTATTCTTTCAAAATTCTACATGCTATTATTTTTGCTCTTATGGCATCGAACCTAATAATACATCTATATTAAAATTTATCGATGAAAATTCTGATAGCGTTAAATGGAACAAAATAACATATCAGGCGCCTTATTCAGCAAGTTGTGGGTTGTTTTGCTTATATTTTCTTTATAAAATGGTTAGAGGAAAAAGTCTTAAAGAACTGAGCCTCATAGACCAAGGCCATAATGAGCAAGTGGTGAAAAGATTCGTCAGTCGTCATCTAAAACTACATACCTGCAAGTTAAATTTAAAGAAATATCAGACTTGTATGGAATTTAGGAAAACAACTTAGATCCACTGTTCTCTAAAACTAAATGAATCAAAACAAGCTTGAATGTTATTAATTAGTAAACACTTAATTGCTTATATTACATCCAATACGGTAGTTATTGACTAATTTGGATAAGGTTTAGAAAATGTTAAAAAGACATACTATAGTGCTCATGTGAAGAATAAGCAAATAGACCTAACTGATTGCGTATTGATCTGACTTTAAACATCAAAATTCATTGGTTACTTCTTAAGTTGATCTGTTTTCATTGGTTACTTCATCAATTGCAGTGTTGATCCTCACATCAAGTATAAAAACCCATGTGGATGTAAAGGAACGTTAGAACAAATCTTCATTTCAAACCTCTTTAGAGATTACATTTGCAGAGTTTATTCTATAATAAACCATGGAGAAATTTGGATTTGTGCATGTTCACAGAACATCCGCCAGCAGTCCCTACACTGTTAAAAGTTGTGGCAATAAACTCTACGAAACGATGCTTCAAACAGTTGATGCTGCTGTAAAATTTCCTTCAGATGAAGTGGATCACCCAGCATTTGACTCGAAAATCGCCTATTTCAAAATCTTGTCGAACAAGGAGATCCTTAAGGAGCTTCATGCATTAAAAATTCAGAATTGCCGTTTACAACATTCATTATCTGACAGTGCACTTTGAAGAACTAAAATGATATAATGCTCCTACATCCAAAAGAATGGACTATTTAGAAATGTGTTGTAAAATTTTACCGCTGATGGAGTCTTTAAGTTCTTACTAACAGAGAAATTATTAGAGAAATTCATTCACCAATCACCAGAAATACTCATCCTTTAGAACGATCGTTTTCAGAATGCTAATATTTGCATTTGTGTGTATGTATGTGTGTATGTGTTTCGCATTCGTCGCAAACTGCAGTGAATCAGCCCATAAAAAATGACGACGAAAAAGAGCGAACATTTGGCTCACATCGAAAAGAACACAAGATACCTTCTATAAAGCTAGCATATCTTGATGTATCATCTGACAGAGGTCAAGAAACGTTGAACTCTTGAAATGTTAGACGCTTAAAGATTATCTTTCGGTAGAGACTTTTGATGATGGACACGCTGATTAATTTTAATAGACAGACGAGTGATGTCACTCTACTTAAATCTGTTCAGCTATTTTAATCTATTAACGGATAGTCAATTGTTATCTAAATATTTTGATGTTATATTGTAACAATGAAAATGTAACTCTTAAGGATCACAAATTTCAAATAAAAACGTTTTCTTCTTTTTCATATTTTGTGTGTTTGTATACTTTCTGTATTTATCAATTACTTACTCTTTTAGAAAGTTAATAAAAATAATACTCACAGTTATTTTCACTTCCATCATCATTCACCAAACTGCTGTGTAATAAAATGTCGCATTCATTTGCTCATCTAGGCTGTGCTGCTTTACTTTTGCCGACAGACTATATGTAGCACATTGCAACCTTTTGAAGTATAATTGCAATCGAAACACATGATCTGGCGGGTTTTCACCCTTTTATTTTTAATGCTACAACAGAAAGCACAATTTTATAGTATATATATATATATATATACAATAGCGGTTACAATAAAATCTATGGAATCTACAACAGACAGCATAATTTTATAATATATATATATATATGCAATGGTGGCTACAATACATACTATGGAGTCTACAACAGATAACACAATTTTATAGTGTGAAATGCAATGGTATCAGCAATACAATCCATTGAAGCTACAACAGACAACACAGTTTAAAGTGTATAATACACTGCTGGACAATTGCTAAGGACGGATCATAAACGGCTATATAGTGCATAAAAAAGTAAGTGTGGTTGGATGCCAAGTGAAATAAAATAATGTCAGAATGCCAGGACATTACAAGAAAGACAATTTATTGTGCTCTGAAATCCAGAAGGCTTTGGAACGTGTTCAAGGGACAAACAGGCCATTTTGTGCAGAATACGTAAACGTGAAAAAAATGCAATTACCGTCCGCAGGCGTTCCGGCGTAAGATGTCAATACGGGATATGGCCACCATGGAGGGCGATGCCAAATTCCACACGTTGTGTCATGCTTTGCACAACATTATCAAGCAGCTGTTGGGGTAATTTATCCCATTCCTCTGTCAGTGCACGGATGAGGGTGTCCTTGTTTATTGGAGGGCATTGGCGACCAGCAAGACTCCTCCCCAAAGCATCCGACACATTTTCAATTTGATTCAGATCTGGAGAACGTGCTGGCCATACGAGGCGTTTAATATCCTCGCTCTCAAGACACTCCTGGACAGCGACTGTTCGATGACATGTTGCGTTGTCGTCCATGAAAATGAATCTATCACCGACAGCACCACGGAACATGCGAACATGAGGTAGCAGAACATCATTAATGTATCGTTGGCCAGTCATAGTCCCAGTTGGAAGCACATAGAGGTACGTACGGCCATTGATCATGATGCCAGCCCATACCATGGCACTACATGTCGAATATCGGTCCCTTTCCTGTATGTTTGCTGGACAACATGCAGTACCACTATCACGCCAGATCAGTTGTCGTCGACAATCATACGATAGACTGTATCTACTCTCATCTGAGAAGAGGACAGCAGACCAGTCGTTATCAGTCCAATTCGATGTTAATGGCACCATTGCAAATGGGCGGTACGGTGACGTCTGGACAATGGGATGCACACAACAGGACGGCGGGCGTATAGTCCTCTTTCATGCAAACGTCTGGCGGCAGTTTTTCGGGAGATCCGCTTGCCAGTAGCAGCCATAAACTGATTTGCTACCTCACTAGCTGTGCTGCGCCGGTGTCTTTTTGTTGATAGCACTATGTACCGATCTTCTGCAGGTGTCGTACTGCGAACACGACCTCCCCCGTGACGTTTGCTACACTCTCCATTTGTTTGAAATGATTTGCAGAGCCTTGAAACAACACTGTGGCTGACGTCGAACTCCCTGGCAACATCTTTTATTTTTCGGCCTTCTTCAATCTTGCCAGTAATACGGCCACGCGTAAAATCATCTAGGTGATGTCGGGAAGACATACTGAAAATTGCGAGTTCGTCAATTGATTCTTTCCCTTTCAACTTTGCGTTTGAACAACAACGGTCAATACGCGTCAAATCCTTTATATCTCTTATCAGCGCTATGACGTCACAAACAAGTTCGGCAATCCAAAATCTGCATACGCACAACACGTCTTACTGTATCCCGCACTTATGCTAATTTCCACATTTTCCTGCCTTCCATTTTATGATTGCTATCGTTGCTATTGTCATCCGTCCTTAGCAATTGTCCGGCAGTGTATCTTATACAATTCTGATTACCATGCAAATGCAATTCGTAATATTCATCTCATAAAACATGCCAAAAATACAGAAAAAAGTATATAATTCAAATGAATTCCTTTTAATAAAACCCGTGAAAGCTCAAACCTACTGTAAATGCATATTTTAAAGATTTCTCTATTCGCAGATGATAGAGTGCATAGCATTTAATATCATTAGATCTGAACTGATACACATCGTTGTTGACTTACATATGTAAAGAAAACTTTTGAAAAAGTTCCAAATCTTTTTTATTTTTATTCCCGAAACTCTGAAAAAGTGCACTACTCCTTTACTGTTTACTTTCATTAAAACATTAAAGCTTTCATGATCTTTTTCTGTAATAATAAAAATTTCCGTTTTATTCTTTGTAAACAAGTCAATATGTTTTTTGTTCATAATGCCTCTGTACTAATGACCTTGCTTCTTTTCCTCAATAATTTTTTTGAATTGTTTCTTAGTTAGTGGGTTGACAATGTCAAGCATGGGATTTGATATATCAAACTGATAAATCTTCTGCTGATCCTCTTTCTCATTTATGAAATATTTGAATGTCACACATGAGTTTGATGAGCACTGATGCACGAGATCTATAACAGAAAAAAATTATGAAGAAGGGGCAGTGAGGCTCTACTTTTACATAAATCTCATTTTTGCTTGAAAAACTAATTCTCAAAACACGGCAGACGTTAAATTTTATTACACATTGATATATCTGAAATGAAATGTGTATTCATTCACAGGTGAACGAATGCGTTTGATTTTTTTCTTCAGCGATGCATACAGATAATAAATATGCAATGGTTTCCGTATGATGCTTTTTAAAACTTAGTGATAATTTCTTTTGCACTTTGATAAAACATATTTTGAGATTTACTTAAATTACACGAGTCTATAAGTTGAATTTATGAAACACAGAAATCAGTTTACAAATGAACATCATAAAACACAACTCATGCGATAGAATAATGTCCAAAAGACTTCACCTCAATTCCATCATCAAAAATGAATTTCTTATCATAGTAAGGACTTAGTGAAATCTTATTTTGAATTACAGTTTTTAAGTTATGTTTTTTGCTGCTAATTTGATACTGAGAATGTCTAAGCAACTGAGTACCAAACAATACAGTTTTATAATCATCATGATTCAGATTCTTAATAACATAACGCTTAATTCCCTTGGCTGTTTTTTTTGCATCATTTTGATATATATATGAATACATCTTTGGTTTTAGTGCGCAGAACTCTTTTATTGGCTACGAATTTGTTTCATCCTTGAAATATCCCAACTTATTTTCATTTCCTCTGTTGTATGCAGGATGAAAAGTAGGATACTGACTTGTGTCAACTATTTCTTTAAAAACAGTACACAAATCTTGGTAGACATCTTCAGTTTCAATATACATTGTTAGTGAATCAGTGTCTGTGTAAATTAGACTGCAACGATTCTTATATTGCATTTAAAAAAAATCATAGTAGGTTTTATACATGTGCAGTTTGCTGAGTTCAAGGACACAAAATCCAATGTAAAGAGGCTTATTTAGAAAAAGATTAGTCTTCTTTAACTTGAATAGTACAAAATTATCGTTAATGGTTTCAAAATACTCTAATGCAGGACTAGACATATACTTTTGACATTGTTTCTGGGTAACTGCAGCTTTCACTGTGATCCTTTTCCTAACATTTTCACATGTTTTCCCGTAAAACGCATTGTTCATAAGCTTAAAAAGCGATTTATCAAATTCATTGTTAGCTTGTTTTCTCTTTTCATTGTTAAATGTGACATAATCTCGTAACCATGGCTTCTGTTTAAAACACAAAATTCTATTAATTCTTTCCAAAATTAATCCTTTCTTTATGTAATACTTTAAATTACGATAATGGACAATATAATTCTGCTTGTAAAATAAATTTGGAATCAATTTTTTCACTCCTTGAAACTTTAAATCCAAATTCTTTAATGTAGCTTTCTGGTACTCTGATAAAAAACTTTTTCTTACAACTAAATGCTCAGGAGCTAAAGGATAATCATCATGTTCATCGTGAATGTTCTGCGGGTATTTTAAATTTACTTCAAGAATGTAACCTGTATCTGAATCATCAGGGATAGAAGTAACATCGAAATTTAATATTTGTTCTTCAGATAACCATTTAAAACCTGCATATGGTAAATGAGCACACTGTACAAATCCGTATAAATTTATGGCATCCAAGGACAAAATGTAAGTTGTGGGTTTCGTAGCATCAAAATCTTCTGGAATATAGGGATTATTTGCTTTTGAAAACCTTGTACCGACAAGACTTATACCGCCTCTGATTCCCGCTTCAATAAATAAGTACATACTAATGTTAGTAATCAATTCCAGTTTAACTTTCGTTTTTCTTAAACCTGCATTCCATGAGAAGTCTGGAGCGCTTATGAAGTGTACAGGATCTAATCGATAATAATTTAGTGATAAACGTCTGAAATTCATGAAAATATCTCCTAACAACAGTGCATCAGTGTATTGATACAAACGCAAATAATCTGAGAAAGATCTGCATTTAAATGCTTTCCACACAAGTTGCGCATTATCATAATCGTCGTCTGAAATGTGAGACTCTGTCAAATTATTATAAAAGAACTTTTTGCTTGGTAATCTTGTTTCTTTTAAAACCTTTTCTGAGCAGAAATATGTATACGGAAAAATTCCTTTTTGCCTTAGCATAAACCTGTTTTTGCAGTTTTTAAAAAATGAATTAAAAATGGGGAAGTCATACATATTTTTATTTAAATTTTCAACTAAGTTAGATAATGATGTATTTAGAAAACGAAAACTGCCAATAAATTTTATGTTATCTAATGTAAAAGTCGAATATTTTTCCATATTGACAGGAATGATCTTGATTTCTTTTGCTACTTGCGCAGAAATATTCTTAAGAATGATATGACTGTCATAACCAGCCAAATTATGCATAACAATTGGAAAAAAGTATGAATTTTTATAATTCAGATTACATGACTGATGTGCAAATCCTCTAAATTCACCACTGAAGTGACTGTGATCACGTACTATTTAAATCACCCTTCTTAAATCTGTTTCCACATATGTGACACTTATTAGTGTAACTGCGGTTTATTGTTTCTTTAATCAAGGGAACATTTTTCTTTCAATTTTTTCAAAACAACAGCACACACGTTTTTTAAAACATCCAGAAACTGTTTCACTGTATCTTTACCGCAGTAATATTTGTGATACACAATCTCGTTTTTTTGTTCACTACGATTAAGGCAAAACTGATAGGAACGTGAATTTCTCTTTCTTGAGTGAAACTTTTAGATATTGATGGTACACTTGTATGCACTTTTTTCGTAAGACATTCAAAATCTGCAAAACCACAAAATGCGTGTTCGTGCATTTTATGAAATGCATTAAAAATAAGTTCAGAATTACCAACTTGTGGTAAAGAAACCTTCTGAAATTTATTATTCATACATACTTTCATGTGTTCAGTTAAAGTATTTGCCCTCTGAAATCCAACTAAACAATTACGGCAGTAATGATGTAATCCGTTTTTTTGGTTCATTAAACGATTAAAATTCGTGATGAGAAAATAATGACTTTTGTAAAGAAACAAATCAATTTGCCTGAACTTTGCGTTTTTGCTAACATATAATGGAAACACATCTTTATCATAAGAATATACACTAATCGATAAATTATTTTTTTCCTCGAAACATTTTATTTTATTTAATGCCATAGGAAATTTCAAGTTTTTAGTGTTTAAATATTTCAGATATTTTCTATAAGTACTAACAGAATTTTTATTCGAAAATTTGCGAAATAACCCTGTTAAAACGCTGTAGACGAAACATAAATTGTCTTCACATTTTATGTTTAACAAGCATTTTTTATTTTGCAAAAACTTTGGTAACCTCATCGTAGAACAACCGCCATTAATGGAATTATATTTTCCGATATGAACATGCACAAACTTAATACGTTTTATTATCCACCCGCTTCCGTCCCTAATAAATGTCTCAATTGAATTTTCAATTTTTTGAAAAGCTTTCTCAAGTTTTTCGTTTATGCCATATACTGACGTAACACGTTCAGCAAACGAACAAAAGAAAAAATCTTGAAAGATCGGAGAATCGTCTTTAAACTTGAAGAAAGTTATCGTTAAACATACGATAAATCTAAGCCTCAAAGATAAACTGTTATTATACCGTATATTAAAAATCTGAGTTTTCATGCTGTTTAACAGAATAGTGGGATCAGAAATATCTTCATTTGCTGTGGCCACATGTGATTCCACATTGCCTTTAAATGCTGAAGACTGTTTATGAAATTGCATTTTGGGAAACTTTGCGATATGCGCGTTCTTTTCTTGTTTTTGCTCTTTCAAAATCCCAACATTTATGTTATCGTATAATGAAAGAGTTCTACGTCACCTTATAAATTTGCAAAAACATTTCACGTATGTAAACATAAATTTTTCTAAGAACAAAATATACATTGACACTGAACCATAAAGGTTACTAGTTAGTTATTTCAAAGAAAGTATATCGAAGAAAAAAAATTTACTGATAGTCCTTTACATACAGAAACAATGTATCTAGGGCCTTTTTCAGAGTTCCAAGCTGTTCAATTGGCAAGTTAAAATGATTCTTTTTCTCACTGTCCACTATCTTTGCAAAGCACAGGTAATAGTTTTTACGAAATTCTTTAATTTCTGCGACGATTCCCCTTCCGATATAAATGGAGTATGGAGGTATGAGCTTATTTGGTACAGTGTCATCAACCAAAATCAAATCATATGGTGAGGAAGCACTTTGTTTGGCATTGTTTTTCCTTTTAACTGGAAGCTTTTGTTTCTTCACAGTGGGATTTTCAGTTTCTTCTTCATCATCAGAAATGACTTTTTTTTTTTCAGCTCCTTTTCAAAATCTATAAAATGAAGAAATTATAGATTCTAATTGCTAATGTTTAAAATTTGTGATAAAGCAATTAGAACAGAGTATATTTAACATGATAAAAATAATCAATATACTAGACAACTCACCACTTCATAATTTAGAAGTTGGAATTTAGCTTTAAAAAGAATCTTAATGGTGCACGATGTTTTATGATTCCCTTTATTTAAAACTCTGAAATATGTTACTTTTAAATATTCGTTATAAATGTTAAACTTTCTGCAGATACCTAGATGAAAAATCATCAGTTCTTGACGCAAAATTAAAAGAAGATAAACTTACCCGAAAACGACATCTTTGGTTCGTAGCCGACAGCCAGAGGCGACTAGAGAAGCACTCAGAAGAATCAGCGTGTTTAGTTCTCCAGCGAGGATTTATATGGAGCTCATACTGCATTTTTTTACTGAGTTGAACTCTATTCATTTTAAGTCTTTTGAAGTGCACAAGTGTAAAGGTTAAGCAATGGAATTATTTTTTTCATATTCGTTAATCATCAGAGGGTCTCAAAGCAAACGTACTTCGCCTAATAAGGTCATAGAACGGTGATCATGTGCCTAGATATCTTATATCTTGAAAGGATCAGTTTGTTCTAAACAGGATGAGAATTTGCAGCTGTGAATAATTATAATATCTCTCTTTAAAACAAATTTAACCCTCTTAAACATCGGTGATGATATAAGGTTCAGTTACATTGAAAGGTTAAAAGGTGAATAAAAGAAGTATGACAAACACTCGACAGAATATTGACCCTATCTTGAGAGGCTCACATTGTCCTAAATCGCATGAGTATTTACAGATTTAAATAATTATAAAATATCTCTTTAAAACAAAGTTAACTTTGAATTCTCCACCCAAGCATTAGTGTCGATATCACTTAGAGTTCAGCGACACTAAAAGGTTAAAGGGTGAATAAAAGAAGTGCTACAAAAATCCTACTGAGCATTGCTCGCATCAAGATGACTATAAATGGAGTGCAACATATATGTTATGAGAGTAAAGAATTCATTCAAGATCATATTCCTGGAAGCAATAAAAACACTCAAACTATTTATCAAGCAAATGAAATAACATCTAAGAATCGAACGATATACTCAACCAAAATACTTTATTTTAAACAAATCTGTTAACCTTTCCATTTGTGTCACCATATGTGAAAAGACTATAACATCTGACGCTCTCAAAGCAGTCAATAACCTTGAGTTCAACGCCTTGAAATTCTGCTTAAACAAAACATTCTAAGAGTAGCTTTCTTAAGATCAGAAGGTCAAATGTCTCTCACATGTTTCAAAGTGTCGGACAACATTTCTCTTTATTTTCTGCTTTGATATATCACTTGAGTCTTTTCTTAGAAGTTCATTACTCTCAGACTCAGAATGCCATAAACTGAATTTTCAGCTGAAATGATACTTTCATATTCAGGTTCCACTGTGTTTTATATATGTTTAAATATCTGTTTCGTTATGTTTTAAAATATGGAGTTGGTCTTCACACATTGTCTAATATATGGTATCACAAGACGCTTGACGCTCACAATTATAATAATGAAAAATAGAACTCTAAAAAGACTTAAATTGCATAATCTTACAACAAATGCTATCGCCTCCAAAGCAAGTTAGTTGCAGCAACTTGCTGTGGTGGAGGATTTTGTTATACCTCGTAAGAAAACAAATATAACTGATTCGAATCTGGAACGATCCATTTTCATCAGAAATGTGTTTTTTATTTTTTCCTTGTTTACAGATCAAATCAGCAACTTAATCAACTTGACTTTAGAGATCTGCTTTTTCACTATTATATTTTTGTTAGCGATAATTAGAATCCAAGAAACAGGAATATCTGTCTGCTATGGGGACGTGTCTGTTTAGCCCAGATGTGATCAAGCCTATACTACTGACAGTCTATTTACTTCACTTATGCGGTATATTACAGTTAACGCTGGTCAGATTGGATCCAACAGTTTGTTCACTTGATTGGATGTTATTTACGCTTTCCAACCGTATGTTGAAGAAGCGTATATGTTCCAGCTTTGTCCGTCCGTCTGTCAGCCCAAAACTCGCGTAAAATTGGTTCGATTTTGATGAAATTTAATTAAGTAGTAGGGCACCAAGTATGGACGAACCCCATTAAAAATGGAAGAAATGGGGTCAAAGGTCACGGCATAGGAGTGGGATCCATTTCATTGCCGTTATGCGTGATAACTTGCGTAAATATGGTTCGATGTCAAGGAAATTTTAGCATATTGTAGGAGACCACCTAAGAATGAGCCCTATTGAAAATGGGTGATGTGGGGTCAAAGGTCAGGGCATAGGAGCGGGATGCATTTCATTGCCCTTATGCGTCATAACATGCGTAAAAATGGTTCGATTTCGATGAAATTTTAGTATGTGGTAGGGGATCACCTGGGGACAATCTCTGATGAAAATGTACGAAATGGGGTCAAAGGTCAGAATATAGGATCGGGGTCCATTCCATCGCCCTTAGTATTAAGGGGGACGTCAAGTAATTTGCTTATTATACTTCCAATGGAAAAACTTGTACACATTTCCTTCACAATTATTGTGTTACCAAGGATGAAAATTTGAACATCGATTAAAATAACTTCATACTATTACTTGGAATACTTAATATTTTCTAAAACATAACCATAATTATATAAAAAAATCAATAACTTGCCCTTTGGTGGTGTTGGAACCAGAAAAAAGATTGCGCGACCTGTACTTTGCTGACGTCAGTGGCTAAACAAATGTTGGATTTCATAATTATGGTTATGTTTTAGAAAATATTAAGTATTCCAAGACATAAAATGAAGCAGTTTTAATCGATGTTCAAATTTTCATCCTTGGGAACGCATTAATTGTGAAGAAAATGTGTACAGACGTTTTTCCATTGGAAATATAGGAAGCAAAATTACTTGACGTCCACTTTAAAGGAGCAATTATCTTATGTATGTAAATTTTATTTTGAAAACGGCTCTAAGGATTTTGATGAAAGTCGTTTACTTACAATTTTCTGGTACTAGAAGTCGATTTGCCTTGATTTCGACTTTGGGAAAATTCGTTTAATGCGTTAAAGAGCCACCCCGAATTAACACGCTGTTAGTATCATGGCGTCATCCCATTTATGTTATCCATGCTTAGAAATCTTATGACGTCATAATTTCGCGATTGATATGTTGGCGCGTTGTCACGCCATCTATCTCATTACCTCACGCGTTGTGTGTGGATCCTATTAAAGTTTAATGACGTCACACTCTTGCGAGCAGATGGTCGCGATTCCCATCTGCCTCATTACGTCACGCGTTGTGTGCGTATGACCATCCGCACGATAACTCGCTTAAAAATCGTTCGATTGCGATGAAATTTTAGTATGTGGAAGGGTAAAACCTGGGAAGGAACACTATTGAAGTGAACGAAATTGGGTTAAAGATCAGGACATAAGAGCGGGATCCATTCCACTGCTCTTATGCGTCATAACTAACGTAAAAAAGGTTCAATTTTGATTAAATTTTAGTATCTGGTAAGGTACCACCTGGGGACAAACCCTATTGGAAATGGGGTCAAAGGTCAGGGCACAGGAGCGGAATAACTTCCATCTGCATTATGCGTCATAACTTGCGTAAAAATGCTTCGATTTAGATGCAATGTTAGTATGTTGTAGGAGTCTGCGTGGTAACGAATCCTGTTGAAAATGGGCGAAATGGGGTGAAAGGTTAGAACACAGGAGCTGGATCTATTCCATAGCCCTTATGCATCATAACTTACGTAAAAATGCTTCGATTGCAACAAAACTTTATTATGTTATTTAGGAGGTATACTGAAACGGTTCTGTTGAATATCATTGAAATGGGATCAAAGGTCAGGGCACAGGACAGATATTTATTCCACAGCCATTATCCTCATATCATGAGTGATAACTTGAAGTAATGATTTCCGGTATGTTGGAAAGCGTATTATAATCAATGCGTTGCATGATTTTACTAACTTGTGGAGCATTCATCAGCATGGACTCCCTTAAATCCTAATTGATAGAACCAGATAACCATTTTACCGTTCATAATGGTGCAGTTTGGGTGATCTCATGTACACGGCAGCCACATTTGTCGGTTTTTCGCAGATACCAGGGGTACACAGAGGGAACGTTTCTTAACTTAGCAAATTGGTTTGGATGAGCAGGCTCGGTGTGTTTAACATTTCCTATGAATTCTCCAGGTTTTATATCGCAGGAATTCCTGATGTAATGAAGATTATCTATAATCTCGCATAACGCTCTCCCGCCACCTTTTCCCTTGAATATTGACCAGCCATTGCCGCGCACAAGAAGATGGCAATCTTCGCATCACCTATTGAATGGCTTCTACACAGTTGTAACTGCTTAGCCTAGAAGTATTTCTCTTTCTGAGAGATGCTTTCACCTCTCCGTTTAGGCCTTACTTCCATGTCTATCGGGAAGTCGGTTATATCAAAAGGTTTTGCCATATTGTGTCTTCATATATACGCTTCTTGCCCCTCTTATTTCACTACAGTTAACTTTTTTATACAGTCACCTCAATATTATAGATCTGTGGATATTGCCAGAGTCTCCTTCAATTCTGGTGTTCTTATTTTATGTCTTCACACCATAGTGATCTTCGTATCCTTCTTCTTAAGACTATTAATGTGCGGTTGCATACGACTAAATATAATCAACTTAAATTTCCGCGTCGAATACTGCGAACTGTTTTTAAACTCAAATATTTCTCTTCTGCTACTTAAGAATATTAATGTGCGGTTGCGCACGACTAAATATAATGAACTTAACTTTCCGCGTAGAATACTGCGAACTGATGAGAATCACAAAATTATATAAATGGAGTGCAAAATATTGTAGAGACATGAACAGACAGATTATATACTTAATAAATTGAGGTTTATGGTTTCTGTTGATAGTTATCTTGATATGTAATGCTACTTTTCATTCCAAGATGTACTGCATTGAAAATAATGTCAAATGGCATTTAATGATCTTCTCGCTTCTAATAACACATTTGATTAATTGTGAAATACCCTTCTAAATTCTTTTGGAGTGCAATTAAGTTTTATAACGACAGGTGTTTCCTGAATCTAATTCCATCATACAAATCAAAGAATAAGTAAGATGGTTGACCGGGAAAATGTTTTTCTATAGTTAGAGGAGGTATTATGTATGTCACTGAAGTGTAATCCGTAACATAACTTCATTTCGTCGAAAAAACATTCTTCAGTAATTACGCAAAACCAGGGCAGCGTTGTAACAATAACATATTCTGTAATCATCAGTTTCACTCTTAAATACGCCATATCATAAGAGCAGAAAATTTGAAAAGTACAGTTGTGGTCCAGTGAGAAGTAAATTTCAAATTTTCTAGTACAATGATATAACGTATTGAGAGAAAACTTGCTAACAAAAATGCCTGTCTGCTGGGTAAATAATTCTAACCTCTTTTGTCAAAATGAGTAAAGAATGTTTTTTTCCACGGTATCCATACTTGAGATACTGGTGATGCAATTAATAAAAAGAACGGCAAATCTGATATTGTAGTTCACAGTATTTCATTTCTATAAACAAATATTATTTTTCTATACAAAAATAGCTCCTTTTTTTGCTTAGTAATAATTCCAACTAAAACAAAATAGAATGAATTATAGTGGCTACCCGAACTTCTTATCCTCACGATCGCAAATGCCTGTAGGTGTCGTTTATACAAAGAGTGGCGACACCTTATACAAAGCTGCTTGAACATCTGTTTAATTATAATGAGATGGCTAGATCCTGAAATACGACATCAGCATCCTGTCGAATAATAAATTCAATTCTACCACAGCTGGAACTGAGGGACTACCTTGTTCGGTCATATAATTAATTTTTACATTCTTAGGTTACTGAAGAACCGTGCCAATCCAAAGTTCAAAAGCATTTTATAATATCTCCTACGCACCAACATTCACAAAAGTGAAGAACCAAGTTAAATATTCTCTTAACGTTAATGGAAATCGGTTGGGCTGGAAGATCTTTAAATTACAGCGCACCAGTGGAAAAACGTTGAAACTAATGGCCAAAAACGTTTCTCTAAAAGTTAAGCATTTCATTTTTAGCTAAAACAAAATATCCGCGATACTAATATTATTGAGTTGATGCGAATGAAATGTCCGGCGAAGGACCAGCACACACGTGGACGGCGAGAACGGAAAAGTTGGACAACTTACCTAGGCAAAATTTTCCCCCTCGGTATCGACACATAGTTACCATCTTCCCGGTAAAGGCCATAATCCCGGAACGAAAAAAGTCTGGTGGTTGGGACCCGAAGAAGTCATCAACTACAAGTTGAAATTCGTTGTCTGTGGTTAACCGTTTCATGGAGAGGAAGTGTTCCAGGCGACGAAACAGATGACACTCTGTTGGAGACAAATCGGGATAATAAGTAGGATGAAGCAGGGTTATATAGCCCAAGGCACTTAGGATAAATTTCGTTCGTTGTGCGACATGAAGGCGGGCGTTGTTACGGAGCAGAAGAACACCACGTCTGTTCAGCAAAGCCGGTTATTTCTACAGTAGTGTCCGGTGCATCTGGTGCAATTCTGCTCAATAACGTTCTGCAGTGATGGTTTGGAATCTTCCCAAGAATCTCCGATGAATTATCCCAGCTGTGGACCACCAGACAAGGAGGATCATCCTATTGGTGTGTAGGGTGTCTTCGGTTCCGGTTATCATAAAGGACCCATTTCTCTTCGCAGGTGACGATTCGATGCAATAGAGTTTCCGGTTTATTCCTGGCAAGCAGCGATGTGCAGACTTCCAAACGGCTAGTGTTGTTGTCAGTTGTCAACTCATGCGGCAGCCACGTGTCCAGGTGTTACACCTTACCCAGGGCAGCCAGACGCCCAACAACTGTCGTGTAGTAGACACCTACCTCTGCCACTATCTGACGACACGTTTTTCGGGGATCAGTTTCAACAGAAGTAACGGAACATCGTCAGAGACAGCAACTGGTTCGCGAACACGTGATTCGTTTTGCAGGTCGGTATCTCTGCTTCAAAATTACACAAACTATCGCCGAATGGCTCGTTTGTTGGCTGTATTCTTCCAAAACAATTTGTTAACGTTTCTAGCAGCAATTCCTGAAGAATGGCACAGTTTTTTTTCATACACGAAGATGTCTCGCAAATCCGGAGTTTGCATGCTTCCTTTTGCAAGCCACGTTACGTATAAACAAACCACAGTTGAACCTTGTTCTTCACACACATGCTAGCTTTTTAGTGTAACTCTGTTACGACATATCCGCAACACTTCTGGGAAGTTCATTCCCCTGTGGTGGGTGCCTGTCTTTACTGCTGGTTCGCGCCGGGCAAATCATTTGCACCAACCAATATAAGAGTTTCTGTATTCATACTGGGTCAGTAGTTTTCTTAATCAGAAGCCGTTTTAGTACAAATTGACATACCATAAATAGAAAACACCTATTGTTAATATACACTGCTGGCCACCCAAAATGCAACACCCAGAAAAACACGAGATAGCAAATCTAGATTTACTGGACTCATAACAACAGATACAAAGATGAAGCGATTGAGCTTACAAGGACGTGTGACTTGAGCAACACGCAGACACAATAGTTCGTGTGGCCCCCAAGGCTGGCAATAACGGCCGCTACACGCCGCGGCATCGAACGAAAGAGGCTTTGGATGTGAGCTTGGGGTATGTTGGTCCAGGATGCTTCCCCACTTTGCCACAGTTCGTCAGGCGTAGCCGAGTGTGGTTCTTGCCGGCCACTCGGTTGCCGATCAGCGACCAGACGTGTTCGATGGATGACATATCGGGAGAACAGGCGGCCTACGGCAGCAGTGACACCTGGTGGGCCATGAAGAATTGTTGCACGATGCGTGCCATGTGCGGGCGCACATTGTCCTGTTGAAATGTGGCAGCTGGCAGGTCCTGCAGGTAAGGGAGGACTGCAGGCCCCAAAAATATGGAGATGTAGCGGTGGCTGTTGAGTGTATCGGCGATACGTACCAGAGGGGTGCGGGTGTCATATCCAATTGCGTAGCAAACCATAACGCTAGGAGACGGACCAGTATGGCGATGCATAATGCAGGCGTCATACAGTCTCTTGCCGCGGTACCGCCACACGCGGTTCCAACCATCGTCGTGTCGCAGGCAGAAGCGGGATTCGTTGGAGAAGACAATGTCGTGCCATTCCGTTGTCCAGGTGCGGCGTTCAACGGCCCACTGCCGCCGCAGTCGTCGGTGGTGTAACGTTAATGGAAATCGGAGCAATGTGAGCCGTGCCACAAGTCCCCACTACTGCAGACGATGTCGAACGGTACGTGCTGATAGAGGTTGTTGAGCAACACACATTAGTTCCTGCGCGAACGTTCGTGATGTGTCGGTGCGAGCCATCAATGCCCGCCGCACAACATGCCGGTTCTCTCGTTCGGTGGGTTTAGCACGGCTGCGGCAATCGCTCACGTCGCTCCGTCTGTCCCTCCTGTACCCACCGAATATGTTCTCACCTCATTGTGGCTGGATGACGTCCCACACGGTAGCCGATGTATTGGTACGATAAACCACTGTCGCGATAAGACACTATTCGTCCTCTGTCGAACTCCGAAACATGCTGGAATGACTGCCGTATTGTGAGACGAGGCATCAGGAAGCTTCCCACGCACAGGTCCGGCAGCAAAACACACTTCCACTACTTACACCGAGCCTTCTGTGCACCCTTCATATAGTGCTTCTCGGTGGCTTGCCGGTGTGCATATGATTTGCATATACCCTGCAATGCTAATCGTTTGCATGTCCTCTCTTGGGCGACGCATGCTGCGACTTTCAGGCCAATCGGATGCTTCCTTTTTGGTGTTGCAGTTTAGGTGGCCAGCAGTGTATATACATAAAAATCAAACACGAATCAGCTTTCCAAAAGTCTATTTTATCAATTAATTATTAGTTCCCGAACATATGTTTCTTTATTATACAATAGTTAAGTATCGTTTAAAAATAAGATTTCTTTTGTTTGGCAAACCAAGCGTTTATTTAAATTCAAATTAAAAATTAAGAACTTCACAGCGGCCCATGCACTATTTAGAGTATTTTATTGCAAAATTGTTTTTCAATATGCTGTAGAAGAAATTTCATTGTTGGACGTAGTCGAAAAAAGCCGTTTTCACGAAATTTGGCTCTTTGCCAAATACTTTCAATAAATTGTCAGAAAGAAGATTAATGTTCTAGACAAGGTAAGTAGATTATAGAAGGTAGGTCCGAGAGCAGGTTTTCGAAGCTAGTAGTTCTAAATCCTCAGGCGGGGTTAGTTTTGTGACGTGAAAGGTGCAAACGGACTTAACAATGGGTCAAAGTTGAGAGTGACATCCTGCCTAAGGTGCGCGTGCTTTCCAGAATTTATGACAAGTTTCAGCGACTTTTGTCCAGTATTTTGCAAGTGGTACACATTTTTGCAGTGAGTCAATAGTCAGTTTATGAACAATTTTTATTAATATAATTTAGTCAAAGCAGCTTTGTGTGCGTTGTGACGTTTACCTCGGGTGTTGGCCCCCCTGTAATAAATAAGTGCCTCTTCCTCCCCTCTTTCTACTTCGCTTCCGTGTCACTTCCCTATCGGGCACTCTAGCCCAAATCTCCTCTTTCTAAGGGTTGTTTAGGACTTCGGGTCAGACACTCCCTTCCTAAAGTCATCTACATATGATCTGATCTGTGCGTTGTGAAATAATAGATATGCCCGGATGCCCTGTTGCGTGTTCTGGCAACAGCAAAAGATCGAAAGATCCCAACTTAAATTTTCATCGGATTCCAAAGGGCAGTTTGCCAAAAGCCTTGTTGTGCTTCAAGCACAAAACAAAGCTCAAAACGTGCTGAAAAAAAATTCTCAGCAGTTTTTGACAGAAGTAACGCAGAATTTTATATCAAAGACTGCCAGATTAAGTCCAGCTTGAAAGTCGAAATAGAAGAATAAGAAAAAGAAATTGCACCATTAAAATTTGTAGAAAAGCTCAATAAAATAAATTCTGAGTTACGATCGAAACTTCAGTATTGGAAAACAAAAGCTAAAATCAATTATTTGAAAGCTGAAAATGCATTGCTAAAAAAAAGTGCTTTTCTTTTAGTTTTTTGACATTTTTTCAATATATTTATACTTCTTTTGGAAATCGAAATACATTTTGTTGCTTTGTATTTAAAGATACTCTTCATTAATGCAGTGTAAATAATTCTGAAATATTTTATTTAGGCGTTTTTCATAAAGTTTTGAAGTTTTACACCCAAGTCTTCTCTCGAAAGCTGTGTAAAATGCTAAACAGAATACTTCGGTCCTTAGCTGCTTTGCACCTTTGACGTCACAGGGGTGTGGTACCGAGGAGTCAATACCGCTCGACCAGCTTATGGACCTACCACTACTATCTACTTACCTAGGTTCTGGACACTCTCTGATCAATCGTGTTCATTTAATTTTCTTGCAAGTAACACATTACATTAGGAGACAATGTCTATTTCTGGGAGATTTTGTAACGTTTTCTCTAGTTCCAAGAAGTGCAGTATTGTGGATAAGACCAAAAAGGGTGTGAGGTATTTAATCAGATACGTTCTGTTACAGCAATTTGCGAAATGTCCGTTTGTTAGTCCTTTCGTAAATGCTACTGACGGATGTAATTTCTTTACACGATAATGCAAGATTCCTTTGTTAAGATTTGAAGCCCACTTGTATGGAAAGAAACATATAAAAAATATTGTTTGTTACTAAGAATGACCTCAGTCATAAATTATACAAAATGTTAGTAAAACTTAATATCAAATCCGAAATTAAAGCAAGCAAATTTAAAAGACACATTTTTTCGGATAACTACATATATACTTTACACAGACGGAGCTCGCAACACATACGGAAGCGTTTCGTCTAAAAATATGAAATACTCATATTTTTAGACGAAACGTCGTGTCATGTCACATGGGCACAAATATAATTTTTCTTTTTCTTAATGTTCGTAATCATGTAAGCACACATGCGGGATGAAAGGGTGTTTTCATTGTCAAATTATTTGATTTTTAATTTCTTAAACAGCATTCTTCCTAAATGCACTCGCGTTCAACAGTAGAAGTTGTGTAGCATGGGATTTGCTCTAAAACTGACAGCTACTGAACTCAGAAACGAGATTCAAAGAACCGTTGTAGAAATAATTTCTAAGTTTAAAATAATAAATAAAATATGTTTGGTGTATGCGTTTGGGAGTAAAATAAGATTAGGAAAACCTTACCTGCAGATATGATTTATTTCAAAAATACTCTATAGCGATGTCAATTCTATTTTTTTGTGTGCATTTTTCTTAAAACAAATGAAAGTGCCTATTTTCTTGAATAACTAAAATTCAGAATCTCAATTTCTAGAGAGTTTTTAGCCGGATTGTGTTTTATCGATACTTCAAAAGAAACGCCTGATGATCCCAAGTAGCAGAGGGTAAGTTTTTATACCACCGAAAGATTGAAGTCGCCGCTAAAAAGATATATTAGCCAATAGAGTAAGGACCGAACTACCGTCTTAGGAAAGATGAGAATGATTAAGTGAGACGTTTCAACAGGAAATTGTCAAACCTCGGTTAAACTCCTATAGCTATTTATGCGCCACGAAGGATTCATGCCGACTTAACGTAGTATCAATCTCATTGATTATAACTTTGACCATAGTTCGCCAGAGCGCTTCACGAGAGAAACTGATTGTAAAATGGCCCAAGACAGATCGTAGTAGATACAAAAAATAATAATAAAATTTTCCATTGACGAACAGCCAAACTGTGTAAGAGTTCCATGGGGAGAAAATGGTGACTAAGATGGCAGACACAGTGAAAGTTCCTTAGCTCTGTGTATTGTTCCTTATGTGAAGCATATCGTACATAACACCGGCAGGTGTTTCCGTGGCCACAACAACTCTTCCTCAAGCTAAGTGATTGACGTTATGCAGCAGGGAAGGTACTGCACGTGCTACACAATGCCGGAAAAATTGCATTTCTCCCAAAACAAAAATCGCTGCTTGACCTTTTACAAGATTTAATTGGAATAGCTACAATGTTAACCTAATGAAATATTGTCTTACCAAAAAAAATACTTTGATAAACTACTGCAAGCTACACCTACTTGATACCTTGGATTTTCTACATATATATGCATAAATTATTTGTGTTTATATTTCTTCAAGGAACCGGTGTGGCATAATTTTTAACTGATCAAACTTTTCTTAAACTTGAAAAAAGATTTCAAAAGTTCTCAATTCTCTTATACTTGACTAATAAGGAATAAAATAATTCACAAATTTTTCATTTTTTAGAAGGAAAAAATCAAAACTCAACTGAAACATATTCAATTCTACGTTAGAATCTTAAAGATAAAGCTTCGTAGTGAATGGCGGAAACTTTCTTTTGCTGCTTACGATTTTATTAGTCGTTCAATATCCGAAAATTTATTAGTGTTAGTGAAATATTCTGATGTCAACCCCATTGCAAATATTTACTTCTCAATTCCTTTTAATTAAATATTTTGCGAGATATATCCACATACTTTTGATAATAATTTTTAACCTAATCATAGGAGTAAATGTGTTGATGGATCAAATGATGTTTCTTTAGATTTCCCACCGAATTAATACGTACAAGCCAAGTATAAAGTATCTGTCATCACTTGTGCAGAGTAAAATATACTTATGTTAATAATATGAACCAAATATCACTGCATCATTTTCTCATTTTTTATATTTCATCTTGAAAGGTGCAATATTATAAATAAATGTTGTTATGTTTAAAGTGTCTTTAAAAAAAAAGCCGATGGTAACACGTTCAGAAAGTACTTTCTGAATGACTCATTTTTTTCAACAGCAAAACTTCGTTTAACATATACCTACTATTGTGGTATCATTTTAGGAATGATGCTGTTTATAATTAATAAACATGGACAAAGTATAATATGAGTAACAATTTACCTGCGGGAGAACAAAAACACTCTTTCAGACCTGAAAAGTTATTAATAAAGTCAAATTAGTGTAGCTTTAAATAGGGCCAATTGCAAAACCGATTTCAGCACACGCTTAAAATAATAATCAATAGGATTCAATTTTCACAATCACAGCTTTCATATTTCGATGGTATTGTTGTCGTGCGGGTGATAGCACTCATAATTCACCATTCAATAATTGAAAGTGTTGAATGAAATCAGGATATCATCCAAATATTATTTATGGATTTTATTGAAAAAACCCATGAACAGCTAGAAAATTTTATTAATTTCTTATTGGGAACTGTCGCTGGGAACAATTTACCATGGAATGACGCATTGGTAAACCCAGTGATGATTAATTTGATACTTAGGTGTAGAGGAAATCAAAGCCCCCCAAATTATTGAAATTCAAGTATGAAGAAAAAGAAAGTGGTATAATATATGTCCTGTAAGAAAATAGTGTACACATAGTTTCACCTCGTTTAATCTTGAGGTAAGACTTTTTATTTTTTAATTTAAGAAATATCGAAAGTGTAAAGGAACTGACAACTAAACAAGTAGCATGACTTATATTTAGGGTTACTTACTTTCAGTTCTGCTAGAATGAAATAAATTCATTATTGTTTTCTTAATATGTGATCTGTAGAGGAATTAATCGCTGTATTAAAAATGCATACATCATTTTTTATAACCATTCGAAGAATTTTTGTTCTTCTCAGTTCCTTTCTTGTTCAATTCAGAATTGTGTAGTGGTTGCACCTCATGATTTTCCTCTCTGTTGCATGTAACATGATATACTAAGATATGGTTATAGAAGTAAAGTTACAGTAATGCAGAGGAGATAAAATATTAATTTCTGTGGGATGTTATTTCTTTCATTACACTACCGCTTCTCCTTAGGTCAAAAAGTGGCTTGGTTTCATCAATGCTACTGAAACGCAAAAAACTCGGTGGCTCATTAATCACAGCTTACCAGTTGTGTGACAGAGTCTCGAAACTCATGACATGCAAGGCCTTCGCTTGAGGACGGATGTAAACTACAGAAATTAGTCATTTAAACGGAAGGAAACGTAAAGTAAAAAATTCAGGTCGGACTGCACTGCGCTAAACCACGATTCATGTCGCCGTAACAGTTCCTTGTGTATCACAAGATATTTTACGTGAGACGTACGTTGTTTAAATTTTCTTCAAATATCTCTTTCAATGAGAGTTTGCGTGCTCCAGCAGCACATACCCATTTTTTCTGACCAAAGTTCGGCATTTGCTTTCGTTATTAACAATACCTAACAACATCTCTATAAGGTATGGAGAGAATCGCTATTTCACAGATAAAGATCAAGAACATCATGGCTTCCTTAATCTTGTTTCTCTCTGAGTTTGGAGTATGTACGAAAAATGTGCGATTGTGGACACGATACACAAATTAAACTCTTGCACAAGTGCGCCACGTTTTTATGCCCAATAAGAAAAGATTGCCAGGACCACGCCTAGAGAGGGTAATCGAAAAATAGCGACTCGATATTCATTTTCTGGATAGAGCATTCGAATAAAAATATTAGAGTAAACCATGTCGTATTTGTAAGACACGCATTGTACCATTTTAAAAGAAGAAATAAGTTTTGCCTTTCCAAGACTTGAAATGCACTTTTAAATGTCATTTTGAAAACAAAATTGAAAAATAAATAATTGAAAAACCATATCTCTCAGGAAAAACAAAGTGCTGTCATTGGTGTTATTCATATAAACCACAATTATTATCAGCTAAAACAGGGGGATGAGTGATTTTTGTAAAGATATATTTTCCTTCGTATTTGGTATGTCATTCTACATTTTCTTGTTTCCGGTAAAAGGATCATCATTAACAAATCGGAGGGTAGTTTTTAATTCCTGTAAAAGGATCATCATCAACAGCCCAGTAGCTCGTTCCTAATTTTAGGTGTCCACTTCCAGGGAAACAACAGAGCAAGTACTATTTGAAAAACACACCATCCAGTCCTCACATGACTCCAACCCGAACTTATCTCACAAAAACAGTCAGAGCTCTGACCTCAAGGTATACCTCCAGCGTGCTCAATCTTTCAAATTTACATATCAATTATAACGGATCATACATATTGAAATTGTTATGCCTCGCCTTATATCAACACAATATTTTTATTTCTAGGGTCTTCACGATCCGTTGAAACGTAACTGATATACGGAAGGTAATTATTTTGACACTATTTTTGATCCCTAAATTTCAAGTACGAAAGTTACATTTGTGCAGTAACCTAAATTCCTCTGAGCAGAGCAACATGAGCAAGGTTTTTGAAAATTCTGTTTATATCCTCTAAAACAACTGAACTTCAAACTTCGTGTTTAGTAATTTTAATAAAAAATAAAATACTTATAAACGCATTTCTATGCTTTTTAACCACTTTCTGATTTGATTATTAATAACTGAAATGGGCAGCTGTCCATCACAACAGTATTTTCGATACATATATTTCTCCGTGAGCTACATTATTTTATACATTTAGGATTTTTTGCGAAATGATGGTGGAGCTGTGTTAAACTACACTGTAGGTACAAAGTGCTGGATCATTTTTTAACGAACACCGACGTGTGTTTTTGTCCCTAGCCGGAAAGTTGTACATTATTGGAAGAGCTTAACGAATCTTTACGTAATATTGAAGCAAAGGAGTCCTTCTCAAATGCATTAAACTGCATAGTTTTAAAAAAATTAATCTTTATCCTAATATCTAGTTTTTCCGTGAAAAGGTTCACATATTGTCTCAACGCAGAGAAGGACGAGCAAATTATATTGGAATTTATGTGCTTCCTAATAGTGCAGTTGTTTCCGTGTCCCTGAAGATAACCCACCTGGCACCAATTCTTCTGTAAGGAACTGCATATTTGAAAGTTGTGCTTTACACTGTCTTTGTGCAGCCATTCCTTCCCCAATAGTACTGCACAATCAACGAAACCTGTTCCTCAAAAATTCCAGTCATCTGATCAAACACATATCTGAAACGGAACCAAAGTTTATGCATTAATATTCGCAAATGAAAACGCAGTCTAACGAATCTTCAAATACAAAAATACACTGCACGTCAAAAAACTCGTTGCACAAAGAACGAAGCAAATAAAAGGAATGAAACTTGGTGGGTATGTTTGACATCGTGAGGAATGCGAATGATTCAAGTATCACGCTCAGATGCGCATGTGACGCAAACAAGGAGCGGTCGTTGTTCTGTGCCAGACAGGCATTATAACGACATCTCGTTTCGCGTGCTTGCCATTCTGATTAGTGCTGTTGAGTTGGTTGCATCCTTTGCATGTGAATTATGTCTCTGAAAAAAGTGCAGAGGCAATTCGAGCTGTTGGAGGAGTTCGAGAGGGGCCCAATCTTCGGGCTCCGGGAAACAGGATGGTCTTATTGCCGTACTGAGCGACATATCGGTCGTGTGGATATCTCCATAGCAAGCTGTTGGTGGCAGTGAATAGAACAAGGCACGAGTGGTTTAGGAGACTTAGACGAAACACGGTGAGAGAAGACCGACAGGTTGTCCGACATGCGCGGAATGACACAACAGCCACGACTGCAGATATTCAGCGAGCACTAATGCCATTCGTGCATCATCCGATTAGTGCTGGCAACATTGGCAGAGGGCTGCACGACGGAGGACTACAGCATGATTATTCAACGATCTTTGGTGTAAACGTTTAGCATATATTTCGAAAACTTATATGATATATGTATATATTGTTGAAAGAGATTTTGGTGTGAATCATCAAATGATACAAATAATTTGTGACAGCGGTTGTCCGCACATTATTTGCATCATTTTCTTCTAGTATGTTAAAGCTGTTTGAATTCAATATCCGGCCTTTTACAAGTGAGGCATGGAATATAAATCCGCGACCAGTGAATTTTACATAAAATAGTATATATTAAAAATTTATTCAGAACTTTCCTTCCAGTAGAATATCTTCTTTCCAGTAGATATTCATATGTATCTATAACACTTTTCGCAAGCAATGCAATTTGTTTTTCGTTGACAGATTTACGTAATTGCAGAAATGTAGTTTGTGGAAAAGTGCTTCAATGGTGCACAAATATATATAAACAAATCCATGTAATATATCTAAACCCAAATGATTCTCATACTTTTCGTTCACTTCACGTTACACATTTCTTCATATTTAAAGTTTCTCTTTTCAACAAAATTATATCATTTATTCTTGCAGAGCAAATAAAAATACGAAAGACTATCTCCGGAATTATTAATTAACTTATTTGTGCAAATGCCTGAGATTTCATCACTTAACCTCAAGAATGGTGTAAAGACAAAATAACCACTGCACTTCATATGTTCAGTGATTACTGTATCTAACAGAACCCTGAAAAAGAAACTGTTGCAAACACACCGTTTACCGGAACAAAACTCAGAATATTGAATTTCGCAGAGTGAAAATGGGTCAGACTTTTGGTTTTAACAATTTTCGAACTAGCTGATCTAATTTTAAGTAAAGTACATTTAACCTCATCAAGTACGAATACCATAAAATAGTATCCACCGAAAAGCCAAGCATTAGGAACACCTGCAAAATATGATGCTGGAACTCGATGTGTCACCCTGCTATTCATAAATGGTACAAATATTCTAAAGGAGTATTGTACTACCTGGTACCAACAGATTATTGGCATATCCATCAACCTTGTAAGTTCCATGGATGAGCGACCGCAACTCGGATTTACTGTCAGCAACACAAACCACAAATACTCGACTGGATTCATGTCTGGGTAATATGGAGGTCAGAGAAATACCTGGAATTTTTCACACGTTCCGCGAGTCATTCTCGAAGAGTCCGGGTAGTGTGGCTTGGCGTATTGTCATCATGAAAGCAGGAACTATCATAAGGGTTACGGTTGCTGTGTACCTGGTCTGCAGCAATTTCTAGGTACGTTCCGCTAGTCATTCTCGAAGAGTCCGGGTAGTGTATCTTGGCGTATTGTCATGATGAAAGCAGGAGCTACCATGAGGGTTACCGTTGTCATTCACTTGGTCTGCAATGACTTCTAGGTCCGTTGTAGACGTTATGGATTCCTGAAATTGAATGGCAATTCTCAGGGTTTCCCAGAAAAATATTTCCCAAAGCATTACACTTCTTTCACCGGCTAGCTTTCGTACCAAGATGCAGCCTGATGTCAACACTTCTCCAGGTAAATGACGCACAGGTCCGTCCAAAAGGTGCAATGCCATCCCGGTGGAGCTGTGTTCTAAGCAATGGCTTCTGACCATTCGTCCGAGATGTGTCCGGGTTCAAAACCCCATGAGGCATGGATGTCGTGTTTGTCTTACGGCGCTGGCTCTTTCTTTTCCCTGGAGTCAGGGGCCCTAAATTAGGGATATGCAACTACTTATAGTCTATTGAGTTGCTCATGGTGGCCGCTAAACCTCCAACAAAAAAAGGCGGAGCAGGAAATGATTTTAATCCAAGCAGACGACCTTATTCCAATAATTTAATGTCCATATATGATGTGGGGGTATGATTGCCAGCAATTCCGACAGTTAACAAAAGTTATCATGGCTACTCGTAGCGACCTGCGGTTAGGCAGTCACATTCTGAAGTTTTCGATGCGGTACTATAGGTGGTGTGATATATCACTCCTGTAACTAGTATTCAAATTCTCGGGGTGTTGCGCCACAATAGTCATGTTGCTGGTTGGTTCCATACAGGATAAAACATAGATGATTAGTGATCGCGCAACAACCTTTGCCGTCGGTTATCGGTATTTCCCTCCTCGGTCAACTGTTTAAATATGAAATAGAGATAGCAAACCCAGATTTACTGGACACATAACAACTGATAAAAAGGTTAAATAATTAAGTTTACCGGCCCGTGCGACTTGCGGAACACGCAAACATCAATGGTTCGTGTGGCCCGAATGTCTGGCAATAACAACCGCTACGCGCCGCGGCATCGAACTAAATAGGCTTTGGATGTGGGCTTGGGGTATGCCGGTCCAGGCTGCATCCACACGTTGCCACAGTTCATCAGGCGTAGCCGCGGGTGGTGCTTGTCAGTCCATTCGGTTGCCGATCAGCGATCAGACGTGTTCAATGGGCGACATATCGGAAGAACAGGTGGGCCACGGAAACAGTGACACCTGGTGGGCAGCAAAGAATTGTTGCACGATTTGTGCCACGTGCGTGCGCGCATTTCCCTGTTGAAACGTAGCCACAGGCAGGTCCTGCAGGTAAGGGAGGACTATAGGCTCCAAAACGTCGGAGATGTAGCCGTGGCTGTTGAGTGTACCGGCGATGCGTGCCATAGTGGTGCGGGTGTCATATCCATTTACGCCCCAAACAATAACGCCACGCGACGGACCGGTATGGCGATGCATAATGAAGGCGTCATACAGTCTGTCGCCGCGGTGCCGCCACACGCGAATCCGACCATCGTGGTGTTGCAGGCAGAAGCGGGATTCGTCGAAGAAGACAATGTCGTGCCATTCCGTAGTCCAGGTGCGGCGTTCAACGGGCCACTGCCGCCGCACTCACCCGTGGCGTAACGTCAATGGTTATCGGAGCAATGGAGGGCGTGCGACAAGTCCCCGCTCCTGCAGATGACGTCGAACGGTACGTGCTGGCACAGGTGTTGGTGCAACGCACCCTAAAACCTGCGCTAATATTTCTGATGTGGCGGTGTGATCCGTCAATGCCCGCTGCACAACATGCCGGTCCTCTCGTTAGGTGGTGTGACGCTGCTACGACAATCGCTCACATCGGTCCGTTCGTCTCTCCTGCACCCACCGAATACATACTCGCCTCACTGTGGCTGGATGTCGTCTCACACGGCGCCGATGTCTTGGTACGATAAAACGCTGTCGCAATAAGCCACTATTCATCCTCTGTGGAACTCCAAAACGTGCTGGAATGACTGCCGTATTCTGCGACGAGGCATCAGGAAGCTTCCCGCTCACAGGTCCGGCAGCACAACACACTTCCACTACTTTCACCCCGCCTTCTGTGCACTCTTCTTATAATAGTGCTTCTCGGTGGCGTGCCGGGCGCACATTATTTGCATATGCACTGCAATGCTAATCGTTTGCATGTCCTCTCACGGTCGACGCATGTTGCGAATTTCAGGCCAATCGGATGTTTCGTTCTTGGTGTTGCATTTTGGGTGTCCAGCAGTGTACTAACCAGCCCACAAGCTTTGCCGTCGGTTATTGGTATTACCATCCTCGGTCAACTTGTTTTAATATATTGACCAGCCCACAAGCTTTTCCTTCGGTTATTGGTATTACCCTCCACGGTTAACTTTTTAAATATAGTAACAGCCCCACAAGCTTTGCCATCTGGGAAACATTCTCACCGTGTCCTCTGACTATCTAACCAGACTGGCAATCTCTCTGAAATTGGGGTTTGAAAATTTTGTGTTCGGGCGAAATGCATAGCTATGCAAAAATATGGGTGTTAAAGCATATCTTTGCAATTTTCACTGCTTTATCAAAGCACCAAAATACGCTATGTAAAACAAATCGGTCACGCGAAATTCTTTTGTAAGATACTGCATCACATTTATTTCGGAACGTTTAAATTTCAGGTACAAAGGAAAAGACATTTTACATTTTTCATATTTTAGCATCTAAAATTAGGAACAGAAGAATCATTTTTCCAATCAAAACAGTCACGTCTATTTAGAGACCAGTGTAAACCAGAACATAATCTTGTATCATAGAATCCTTAATCATTCTAGGTCTCAATAACAACAATAGCTAATATTGTTGTCCTTGAGACCCAGAGAAGCAGAGTACAAGTTAGAGAATCTTTAAACTGGCATCATACAGGGTGTCCCGTAAAGGTGTAACCAATTTCAAGTATTCATAAGATTTTATAGGCATTGGAAATCGGCACCATTTGTCATCGGGACAATGACTAAACGATATTCCAGTTCAAACCATGTTCGTTTAAGGATGTTCGTATTAACTTTCTGCAGTGCGTGTGTAATCCTCCTAGTTACGTCAGCAATGTCTGAAAAAGGGTTGCTGTAAACATCACCCATGAAGAATCCCTATAAAAAAGTGACAGGGTTTTGCCCGGCGAACGTGGGAGCCATGCAATAGGACCAGCACACCCAAACCATCGATTGGGAAATTTGGCATCAAGAGATCTCCTCACATCAAAGCATAATTAGGTGACGCCCCATCTTGTTGCAAAATAACCAGAGTATAAAATCTTGCAAATGGGGATACACATACTGTTCAATCATGTACAGATAACTATGAGCTCTAACTATCTCCTTCCTGAAAGAACAAGGTTCCAATAACACGGTCGAGCATTATGCTACATCAAATATTTACATTTGGGCTAGCAGGTTTATGTTCCATTGTTCAATACGAGTGTTCAGTTCCCCAAATTCTCACATTCTGTTTATTTCCCTTTCCAGAAACATGGATAGTACACTCATCCGAGAAACAGATTGGTCTCAGGAAAGATTCAGCACTTGCAATGTTATCCAACATCTCTTCAGCACACTATTTACGTTTTACATGATCATCTGGGGTTATGTGATGGGTTATCTGCAGTTTATAAGGGTGCATTTGCAAACTCTGACGTAACACTCTGTGCACTGACAACTTAGGGATGGCTAGCTTTCGTGCAGCTTGTCTGATTGACTTTCGAGGGCTACGAGTGAATGTTTGTCTCACAAGCTCCTCCCTTTTTGGAACTAGTGATAGTCATCCAGGGCTTTTGTTTATAAGGACGCTACCAGTTTCCTTGAATCACTTGTACTACTTTCTGATGCTGTTATGTGTGGGTGGTTTGCTCCCAAATTTAGTTCTAAAATTCTGCAGAATAAGCGTTTCGGGTCGGGTTGCAATGAACCAATCCACAATATGTGCTTTTGTTGTAGGATGCATTGGGTACAATTCTAGAAAACGTAAGGGTATTCCTTACCACCTGCAATAAGCAGAATGCTGATATTAGTTTTGTATCCAGTGTTATAATTTATAAAATTGGTTACACCTTTTTGTGACATCCTGTATTTTAGAGAACGATTTTATATAGTTTGTAGCTGATCATTTGCGCTAAACTCTATCTGCAGGGTCTCTAATATTATGGGGAGTGGTTCCTGCATTTTGTGGAGCAGTTTTGTGATTTCCATTTAGGAAGCACGGAATTTTTTTTTCTCATTAGAACTATTTGCAGATGTCATGTTATTTGTAGACAACAAATTTAATAACATCTTTAAGAGCTGTGATGAAGAAAAAATGCTGGTGATGATAAACCTAAATTGTTATAACTCCGCATTGACAACTGGATGTCCAGATTCAATAATTGCAATGGCTTTAACAAAGAATTCTGGTAAAATAACGAAGTGTATTTCACACTACGTATCTATTAAAATATCTAAAGTTGCAAGTCAGATTGAACTCATTAATGTAGGAATCCGTTAGTTGTGTGATTGTCAACGGAAATGAATTATTTTTGCGATGATATAGCATATCTTGAAATGAAATAAATAGCTGATCTTTGATATTAATTATGAAATTAATTCGTGTAAAAGCAATATAAAAGTATCACAATCATGTAGTATCCCATGCATAACAAAGAAATTAAATTAATTTCAAATCCACATTAAAATATTCAGTAAATAATTTGAAAAAGCAATTTTATAAATACACTCCTAGAATTAATCATTGGAATTTCTTTATAGCCAATGAAACTAGCGTCTCGAGGTAGAGACATCCACATGTATCGAGTTATCTCATTGGCAGCAATACAACTGGGACCAACCAATTGACGAACGGCATCGTAACGGCTTTAACAGTTTGGCGGTAATAATGGTGGATAATGGCTACTGCTACGCTGCGAAGAGGTAAGTTTGAGAGAATAAGTATGTAGTTTTCTTTAAAACTTCTATCTAGTTAATAATTATATTTGGATGGATACTGCGAACAGGTTAAGTTGTTCGATTTGTACTGTTTCATTCGGGTAGAAATACAATTTGAGCCAGATATACGTCGTCGAAGTCGTGACACAGGTTGTTTACATCTTAGTTAACATTAGTTTCTTCATTGGCGGTTGTCGATAGTCCTGTACAATTGATATTTTAAGGTGAAATTGGATTTATTTGATGTGCTTTTATGTTTTGCAGCTATTATCCACCATTATTACCGCCAAACTGTTAAAGCCGTTACGATGCCGTTCGCCAATTGGTTGGTCCCAGTTGTATTGCTGCCAATGAGATAACTCGATACATGTGGATGTCTCTACCTCGAGACGCTAGTGCCAATGAATACGTAAGGGAATAAAAATTTCACCAAAAAATAATGCTCAAATGCGCAGCTTAAATTTTGTGTATTGTATTGCCAACCATAAAACGAAAACAAATTGCTAGCCAGTGCAGATTCCGAAGAAGGGTTATGGGAATCAAATCAATTGGGAAAATGACAGCTAATGTGAAATACAAGGCCGCCACTGTCGAGAACAATATTACTTTGAATCGGAAATAAATTTCCGATTCCTAAGTGTCGAATTGCGACCAGCAGCTCGAAAGAGTGTGACGTCATAAAACTTTAATAGGATCCACACACAATGCGTGGCGTAATGAGACAGATGGCGTGACCGCGCGCCAACACTTCTATCGCGAGCTTGTGGAGTCATAAGATTTCTAAGCATGGGTAACATTAATGGAACGACGCCATGACACTGAAAACGTTGTAATTCGGGGTGGTTATTTAACCCACTAAACGAATTTTCCTAAAGTCGAGATCAAGCTAAATCAATTTCTAGTACCAGAAAACGGTTGGTTAATGACTTTCATCAAAATCCTTAGATCCGTTTTCAAAATAAAATGTTCATCGATACATGAATTGCTCCTTTAAGGTAGACGCCAAGCAATTTTTCTTCCTATAGTTCCAATGGAAAAGCTTCTGTACACATATTCTTCACAATTAATGCGTTCCCAAGGATGCAAATTTGAACATCAATTAAAATAGCTTCATTTTATAACTTGGAATACTTAATATTTTCTAAAACATAACCATAATTATGCAATCCAGCATTAATTTGTCAACTGACGTCATCAAAGTACAGGTCGCGCAATCTTTTTTCTAGTTTCAACACCACCAGAGGAACCGTAATTGTTTTTTAACATAATTATGATTAAGTTTTAGAAAATGGAAGTATTCCAAGTTAAAATGTGAAGTTTTTTAATCGATGTACAGATTTCCATCCTTCAGAACACACTAATTGTTAAGGAAATGTGTAGAAAAGTTCTTCCATTGGAAATATAGGAAGCAAAATTACTTGACGTCCACCTTAATAGTATGGGATAAGGGCGATGGAATGGAACCCGATCCTATGTCCTCACCTTTGACTCTATTTGCCCCGTTTTCAACAGGGTTCTTCTCCGGGCGGTCTCCTACCACATACTAAAATTTCATCGAAATAGAACCATTTTTACGCATGTTAGGACGCATAAGGACAATGGAATGCATCCCGCTCTTATGTCTTGACCTTTGACCCCACTTCACCCAATTTCAATAGGGTTTGTCCCAAGGCGGTCCCCTACCACGTACCAAAATTTCATTGAGATCGAACCATATGTACTCAAGTTATGAGTCATAAGGGCAATGGAATGGATCCCGCTCCTATGTCGTGACCTTTAACCCCATTTGTCCCATTTTAAATAGGGTTCGTCCCCAGTTAGTCCCCTACCACATACTAAAAATTCTTCGAAATCGAACAATTTTTACGTGAGATATCTTGCCGACAGACAGACGGACGGACGGAAAAAGCTGGAGAATATACGCTTCTTCAACCTACGGTTAGAAAGCGTAAAAAGAATCGTGCTTATGTTACCGGTTTGTCCGTCCGTCCGTTCGTCTGTACCCACGCTATCTCTGCAACTATTAGTCAGATTTGAAAAATTCTTTTTGCATTGGGAAGCTTGAAATATGCGAATGATGACCCTTCATTTCGTTTTTTTTTACGATGTACAATTTTGCCGCTAGAGGGCATAAAGGCAGATGGTATTGAGGTCAAAAATTTGTTTTATTCCACATATTTAAATCTAAACATTCAATTGAAAAAATTAGTTTACCTTTCGATTCAATTTATAACGAAGGGTATTTTAGATATAGTTACTTTTTTCAAATTACGCATATATTTTCCGCTAGGGGCGTAAAAATAACTTACATTTTTCCCAATAACTGTTCTTCTAAAACTCCGATTTGAAAACTTTTTTCCTTCAGCTGATGCACCTCGTGATGGAAAATCTTTTGCACATAATTTCAAATTTTTGGTAACGAATACTTTAGCCACCAGAAAGCGTAAGTGTTAATCTTTGGTTCTGATTTATTTGCCATGAAATCTGAGATTCTAAAATATCGATTGAAAAAATTATTTCGTGGACTGATGCCACTCTTATGAATAACCTTTTCGGAATATTTTCTTCCTAAAATATTCCACAGTTTCTCCGCCAGGGGGCCTAGATGTATATTTTATTTCTGTCAATATCTCTACTTCTAGAAGTTCGATTTGAAAAATTCCTCCATTGTTAAATAGTGTTTTCTGTTTGACGCGTTTTTCATATAATTTCAAAATTTTCAAGTAATTCATAGACTTTCCGCTAGGGAACGTAGTGGTAAATTGGGTTTCCCCTATATCTCTGCTTCTAAATCTCCGATTTGAAAAATACTTTCTGCACCTGATACAGTTCTTGAATGGAAATCGTTTGCACATAATTTTCAATTTTTGTAAATAAAAATTGTTGTACCGCAAGGGGGCGTTGAACCTTAATTTCCACTTCTGATATTTTTGCAGCAAAATATGAGCTTTTAAATTATCGATTGAATAAAACGTCATTTGTAGACCGATGGTACTCATTTCGACAAACCTTTTAGAAACATTTTCTTCTTAAAAGAATGCATAATTTCTCCCTCATGGGGCGTAGATGTATATCTTATTTTTGTTAATATCTCTACTTCTTGCAGTCCGATTTGAAAAATTCCTTCTCTGTTGGATAGTGTTTCCAGTATGACATGTTTTTCATATAATTTCAAAATGTTCAAGTAATTCGTAGACTTTCAGCTAGGGGGCGTAGATGTAAATTGCTTCCCCCCACATCTCTGATTCTAGATCTCCTATATTGAAAATTTCTTTCTGCACCGGATACAGCTCCTCATGGGAAATCCTTTGCACATGATTTATAATTTTTGTAAAAAACGGTTTGGCCACCAGGTGGCGTAAGCCTTAATTTCCCCTTCTGATGTATTTGCAGCCAAATAAGAGCTTCCAAAATCTCGACTGAAAAAAGTCGTTTTTTGACTGACACTGCTCTTGTCGACAAACGTTTTAGGAACATTTTCTTCTTGAAATAATGCATGGTTTCTACGCCAGGGGCGTAGACGTATATCTTATTTTTGTCAATATCTCTACTTGTAGGAGACCGATTTGAAAAATTCCTTCTTTGTTGGATGGTGTTTCCAATGCGAAATGTCTTTCCTATAAATTCAAAATTTTCAAGTTAATCATAGACTTTCCGCTAGGGGGCAAAAGGGTAAACTGCGTTTTCTCGCTATTTCTGCTTCTAAAACTCCGATTTGAAAAATTCTTCCTGTATTGCATACAAGACATGATGGAAAATATTTTTCACATAGTTTCTAATGTTTGGTAAAGAATGGTTTGGCAACGAGTGGGATAAGTGTTAATTTTCGTTTCTGATGTATTTGTAGCAAAATCTGGGCTCCAGAAAAATCGACTAATTTTTTTTTCTTGGACCGATACCGCTCATATGGAAAAACCTTTTGGAATACTTTCTTCCTAAAATAATGCATGGTTTTCCCACCAGGGGAAGTAAAGTCACATCATATTTTTGTCGATATCTCGGTTTCTAAGAGTCCGATTTGAAAAATTCTTATAACGTTGGAGAGCGTTTCCGGTGTGAAATGTTTCTCATATAAATTCAAGTTTTTCTTAACGCACAAGTATGAAACCATATGGCGTGAGCTAGCGATTCCGTTTACATCAATATCTGAGGAATTAAAAACACGATTGAAAAACTTCTTTCTTCCGTCAGATACTATTGTTTTCCTTGGCGGTTCTATGATTTTGAATAGCTTTCATAAATCTAATTTGCGTCAGAACGGATTCAAAAGACGTGCTTATTACACTCAAAAATTCGGTGTCATCTTTTTTTTCTAGCGCTGCGTTTTACAGTAGCAAATGGTAACATGTGATAAATTTAGGTAGGTCTGTATTTTATCAGTTCGCTAATATTGAAAGGCTTCAGTAAGGCATACTGAGAGAAGAATTCTCAACAGTTGAAGAGTACTGAATTCCCTGCTCTTAAAGTTCCAACGCATCGTAAACAGAATATCCTTGATTAATGTGTAAGCAAACACGTACATTGCTGAAGAAACCCTCTCCCTGTATTACAAGAATGCGATTACGCAAACGAGCCTTGGTCACAACACAAAATAATTGAAGAGCTCTAAAAGTTTTTATAGTGTGTACCTCTACGCAACTACATATTCAGAAAATATGTGCAAACCACTTCAATATTTGTTTTAACTATGGTGGAGGAAACATGCACTTATGCAAAAAAATGTAAAAGATGTAAAAGAATGGGACATGCGTACGTAAGCCTATAAATGAAACAATGCTCTTTCAAAACAACAAAGACAGAACAAAACCGTGGAAAACTTCTTTAAGTTCGTTCACCCGTTTGAATATGATTGACGTTCCCTCAATGCAAAAAAATGAAAAGTTTACGTTGAAAAAGTAAATTTATGAATTGTGTAAAACTGGTATTTATGAAAAATTACTTATAATATTTTAAAATTAGAACGATATCCCTTCGTTTTACATCACGCAAGAAAGAGGCTCACCTTCAACAACCTTCTTCACTGAAAACGTGGTCTTGTTGTTAAAGTATATGCTTTGAAACCAAACTGCCGTGGGTTTTTCGCTATGCTGATCAACCGAGCGTTTTTTCAGATCGGCTCAGAAATTTCCTCCACCACTGTGAAGTCACTCAGCGAAACTTCCTGTAGGAAATAATAACCCTTTCCGAGTCGTTACGTCATTCAACATAGCTGTTATACTCGACCACGTGGGAAAAAAATGGTGCTGACAGAGAAACGTGGAGGAGTGCCGATGACATCTCTTTTGCCACTACTAGCAATTAACAGACCAGATTCTTCACGATATCAGTTACCTCACGCAATTGCGTGGCTGCTGGCTACCACTACGGAGGTAACTTACGGACCACATTAGGTTACCTACCATTTATTGCAAGTGGTTGCAGGACCTCTTATGGGTAGTTTGTGGCAGCCACATCCTCTGATGGATAACTCTGGCCCTCTTGTGACATATGACCATTGATGGGAGAGCCAGCTGTAGCCCCAACTGCTAGCCACCTGGATATATCTTTGGCATTTGGACACAAGCATCATAGGTCTTGGCAGCTGCTGGCTACCAGCGCTGAATTGAGCGCTGACTTAGCCAGCCTGCTTTCGCTGCGTTTCTAGTGCAAAAATGGGTCAAGACCATGTATTTCTTTCTTTGTCCAGAAAACGTGCATTTCAAAAAGTATTTTAACAATGCTCAAGGGCTTGTCAATAAATTTTGTTGATTTCATATCATTAAAGTGACAGAATATAATTCATTGCAATTCTTTGATAATTTGAAGCACCAACCAAGCTGCGAAACGAAGAGAAAGATCGACAAATATTGTTAAAACGTTTCTTCAAGTTTATTAGTGATGAACAGTAAGAGAAACGTTTGTCATGCCGGAAAATTTTCATTTAGTAACGCGAAGGTAGCGTGCTTAATGTTTTAATTCATTAGTTTTAAGTTTTAAATTAAACCTTTTCAAAATTAGGTAAAACGCATCTGTATTTAGTGGGAGCTCTGAAAACTAATAATCGTGTTCTTCATAATATCATTGATCTGGTTAATAAAGTGATATACTAGGCAATCGGCGATTTGACTTAAAAAATTCTTTCTTTTTAGTTTTGTTTTAGGAAAGACGATTTTAAATATTAAAATCTTAAAAATTTTATTCCCCAAAATTCGTTCATTAGAGATGTATGTAGCTCAAGCGTTCGAATGAACGCATTAACTCGAAAAAGCACAAATAGCAGAAAACATTGGAATTAGATAATTTTGTCGTCTTTTATTTGCCTCATAACAGTTCATGCTGACCCATAAAAAACTACTCTTCTGTCACGAACTAACGTTGAATTGTTATACATTTATTTATTTTTTTAATTTTTATGCGTCCAAGCGCCTTTACTCGTGGAATTTGCAGACTTTTTTCAGTTTGTTTAATAACATATTAAGTAGTTTGCTTTGGTAGCAGGGTGCGGTCTCACAAGATGCATTTCAACGTGAATTTTACCGCCCCGGTGGAGAAGCTGTCTGAGCGCTGGCTTATGATCATTCGTCCGTGAAGGGTCCAATTTAGAGTTCCGATGAGGCATGGATGTTGTGTTTGTCTTACGGCGCTGGCTCTTTCCGTTCGATATAACCAGTGACCCTAAATTATGGACGGGCTACTGCTTATATGACATTGACTTGCTCACGGTGGTCGTTAAACCTACAATAAAAAATAAATAAAAAAAGAGCGTGAATTTAACTATAGCTAGCCTATGAAATATAAAGGATCCCTTAAATGCGTAATATTTTAAAATATCTAAAGGCTAGTGAAAAAACACCGGCATTTGAGATATACAGTGGTCAAAAATTACTTACGTGATTTCACGTTAAAGAACACTAATTACAAATCATATCAGATATCTTTCGAACAATGTCCGGTTGACATGTATTATGCTAATTATATTAAAAATCAGAGTTTTCTTCCGCTAAATGCATATAATAGGTGTTAGAAAGATTAAAGGTTTCTGTCTTTCAGCCTTAGGTGTATCAGTTTCGAAAAGTTTTTTTTTTTTGACACTTGTCTTAAATGCAGATGGGTAAATAAAAGAAATAATTTGCAGGCATGGATTTTTCATACCACCTGTTTCGTAAGACACCTGCTAATGTGCTAAAGTTTGTGAAAAAAAATTATAATATATAGGACTATTTAAGAGATGAATAATTATTTAATTGTGAATATGTGTGTGCAAAGTTTTTCCTATAACTATGGTAATAGCATCGCATATTTCACATCATCTCCATACTCCTACAAGCTGGACTGGGAAAATGTCTTTGTATCCCGTGATTGGGACCCTGTGTGTAAGTGGCGCTGCTGTTCTATTTTGTTTTAATAAACCATTACTTCAGATAACTCAGATTAGTGGTCTACACGGGATGTTTCAGTTTTCGGCTTATGATCCGGCCCGATACGTTTTATACATTCATCGTGTGTTCTCTGTCTCACAGAAATATGTGCTCTATCTCGTAGGAATACCTAACATTGCTGAGGTTTGTGCCTAACAACATACTTCAGCGTTTTCTCTTCTACACTTCAATTCAAATAAGGAAATCATCGATCCCCAAATATGTAAACAAATACTTCGCACTTCCTCACCACCGTTGTTGCAACGAATGCCACCAGAAGTTTGTTTCCGTTTAGGTTTCGAGAAGCTGATAAATCTGTTCATGTAGCCATTCCTCGGAAAAGAAAAGAAACGCGTGTTTTAGTTGCTAATGACAATTAGATGTGAACGTTATTTGATTCCAGCCTTAAAATAAATGAACCGTGCCGTTTCTGCCTCTCAACTTACAGCCCGACGTATTAGTTTAATTTGCACATTCGTTTCACACAGTGAACAATGTCATCTCATTATCTCACAAATCAGTGTTTATTTTGTGACCCGAAGTATTTTTTAAAGCAGGAGAAAAGTCCTTTCAGTACTTGACCGTATTGGCGCAAACCCGGAGTTTTTTATTTAACTGGTGAAAAAACCGGGCCAACCCAGGACCCAGCGGACGTCTAAAACAGATCCCATTATTACATATATTCAAAATGCTGCTATGTTCGGTAAGGAAAAGCTTGGACCTGACCGCTCTTGTGCAGACTTCAAACACAGAAGCCTCTATTACATATATAAAAAGTGCTGTTATTTTCGGTATGCAAGTGATATAACGATCACCTTGAGCAACTTAATGGGATATTATTTATCCCTCATCCACGATTCGGGACCACTGCTTCCAAACCGGGGATTGATATAGAACCTGTGACGTAAGACAGACACACCACTCACGCCTCTTCCTCCGGGACTCGAGCCCTTGTCCACTCTGACGGATGAGCAAAACCCACTGTTTAGACGGTTGTACCATCGCGGAGGATATTTATTCAAAGTGACGAATAGATGTATATTTCTTCGTTACGCCCGATACCTCCTACTCTTGAGCATCAGTTTGGGAAATGTTATTTGTCCGATATGTCTAATAGGCACTAAAGTTAAATTGTACTTCTGATTATACTGTGATGTAAAACGTTTTTGCAAAGAGAATGAAATTGCGATTTTGTAATTGAAAGTTTTATAATCTTTTATCTGTCGAAGTGAAAACGTTTCTTTCTTCAAAATCCATTACCAAAGCAGACTCTATCGATATTATTGATTAGCTGCACATCCGACAACACGTGCAAATTCTGTCAAAATTTTAAAAACTATCCCATTTTGATGCTAAACATTAAATATCACTACCTTTATTTTTTATTTAGCACTATTTTTTGTTATGCTAGGCTGATTTTTAAAACGTATTTTGCATCTTATTGCCTCCACTGCAATGGCAAATTACATTCAAACCGCAGCTATTAAAATCAGCGTTAAAGGACCACGGACAATTTCATGATACCATTAAGTACAAATAACTAGCACAAAAACTGCTCGTACAGAGAGCTCTTAAAGGGGACGTTTTTCATAAACGAGCAGCTCTACAAGCCAAAAACTACTAAGATCAAACCAAAACGTCAATCTGCGTAATCCGATGCTTGGAGGCAATTAAAACTTTAGCAGTGGGAGCGAGATATCTGGATTGCTGACTTACGTTTCACCATCTCGTGGTTCGAACGCAGGTTCGGAGTTTGTTGAATGACTGTTGAATGCCACCTGCCGGAGTTTTTTGTGCCAGATGTAAAATTTTGTGCTCTGGGATGGATTTCAGTGGTTTTTGCTGAGTCCTTCCTATTTCGAGTACCCTAAAATTTTAAGGATGTGTTCTGTAATAGTAGTTTTACACTTCGGGCTGAGAACATTATTGCAACAGTTCGCTGAAGGCCCTTCGTTTTAGAGTAATACTTTTAGGGAGACTGGTTTCGAAGACATCGACTGGCTTCCGCAGAGCCCAGACTCTACCTTTGGGACATTTAGGGATGATCTGGAACGCCTACTGCGCCTCAGACCCACATCCCGCATCGGTGGCAGACGTGACTAATTCTTTCTTGGTACGATGGAACGCAGATACCTCAGTAATATACAATTATCTATTGTAAAGCTTTCACATTCGAGTGGAGGCTGTGTTAGTATCAAAGGGCTGCTCAATTCGACAACAATTCCTTTCCTGCTACATGTAATTTAAGGAAGAGCAAATGTCCAAATCAGATAGTGTATATTCCTGTAGACTTTTTGTAAATTAATACGATAGTTGCGCCAGAAGTAATTCAAAAGTGGGCATAACATTTTTATTAACTGGCAGAAGTCGACCAAATTGCATATTTTGGTATAGTAACTCTTCCTCTATACAAAGGTTCTACTAAACAACGTCCTCATCCCAAGCGAGGTATTTGTGCCATCGTTTAACCCAACTCTGGAATCCTCTTTGGAAAAATTCAGGACTGGACTGCTGTACCCACTTCTTCACGGTCGTTTTCAACTTGTCTCTGTCATCAAATTGTTGTCCCTGGGGACTGTCCTTCATTGGACCCAAGAAGTGAATGTCTGGGTGCGCCATATCTGGGCTGTACGGTAGTTGGGTGACTACTGATCAGCCTAATTTCCCCATTGCCTCATTTGTGGCCCATTGCCTCATTTGTGGTCTCGAATTGCCATGGTGAATGTGGATCTTTTTAGTTTTTTTCGGTCTCTTCCTCCTTATGGCTTCTCTAAGGGTCTTGAGTGTCTCAATGCACCTCTCAATGGTCACGGTACGTCATGTTCCAGATCATTAAGGAAAACGACATCCCTGTCATCCCAAAAAACAGTCACCAGGACATTTTGTGCTGATCGCTGTCTCTTGTAATACTTAAGCCTTGTTGAAAAATTATGACTCTATTTAATGAATTCATTCTTCGTTTGCAGATCGTAAATATACTCCAACGTTTCATCTTCTGTCACCAGATCGATAACAAAAGTATCTTGATTGACTTCAAATGCTTCCATCTGATCGGAAAATATTTCCATCCTTCTCTTCTTTAAATCGGGTGTCAACTGCAATGGACTCCACATTACACACACTTTCCGTTACCCTAAATCTTCCACCAACTTCCCGGCATGTGACAACAGTCCAGCTAAGCAACAAGCTCAGAGATTGTGGCTCGTTTAACCGCGCGAAACAATTTATCCATTCGCTGATGATTGGTGTCAGTGGTCGCAGAAGATGGTCACCCACTGCGTGTTTTGTCTTCCGTGCTGGTTTCCCCTTTTTTAAACTTCTTCATTCATCTGGTCACATTGCTCTCGTTACTGGTTTCATCTCCGTAAACTTTCTGTAGCCTCCTGTGTATGACGGACAGCCTGCACCCTTCCTTCGTCAAGAAATAAATGACGGCACATTATTCTCTTTTTGGAATCCATTATGTTCCAAAACTCAAGGAGAAAGGTTACTATACAGGAAGAGTTGCTCTACCAAAATGTGGAATTTGAGCGACCTCTGTCAAATTTACTTTTATGAAATTAAATATTTTTGAAACGCTAGTGCCTCCCCGTCAAAAAACATGTTATGTCATGTATCGTTTGAAGTCACCTCGAATTTGTTCGCACGTCAAAGATACAATATTATTACAACAAGATGGTTGTGAAGGATATTTTTGGCGAATCCGTACTGAATGTATTTTTCTGCATTATCCTTGTTTGACTTTTGTGTTAATAATGTTTAAAGAAAAAATATTCACATTCTGCTGTTAGAGTGTGGCATCGGATTAGATGTGGAAGTTTCGTCTTTTCTTCTCTAAATACATCTAACATTTCACAAAATTCCCAACATCGAATATTTCAAATACCAGTTGCAATGTGAGACTTAACATTAGATTCAACACCTGCATTATTTATGAGCAACATGATTCTACGTTTACAAAAAGTATGGATTTCCGTTTGTACGTTTTCGGATGTTACAGGATAATCTGGGTAGTGTTCACTTTTTGTTGTTATGCTAACATTGGAAACAGAAACTATTGAATATATTTCTTACGTTAAAGTCAGAAAATAAGATATAGAAATTTTAGTCCTGATATCGAGATTTTCATTCAAAAACTTAAGAAATTAAAAGACGATTTGAACGGTGGCATCTGATCAATCGATCGTTTTGAACGGAGGCACCTGATCATTTTCCTGATATTGATTCGGGTGCTGATCCCTGATTAAGCGTGAATGGTTTGTTTGTACATATAATGCAAATGAATTTCTCGCCTCCCTAAAATCAGCAGCCTCACAATCAGCATACTGCCATATGAAGCCCATTAATTTTATCTCGTTGGTGGACATACCCAGAAGCAAAATAAAACAAAAAAATTCGATGAAGTAATATTTTTATTTTACAGTGATTGTTAGAAATAATAAGGAGAAAATTCATATTTTCTTTCACAGATGCATACAAACGAATTAGTCATTGGCAAATGTACATGTACACATTGTTCCACTTTCAATTAGTGTAACTATGGATGCCGTTAGGCATGAGGAACACCACCAAAGAAACAAAATATGTGTTGGTATATCAGTTTAACATATAAATCTTGCATTTGGTTCAATTCTACAAAATTTACTTACCTTGTCTATAGCAAAGATAAATATAAGGTTTATATTCTAAATACTCCTTCGATTCTTGTCAAAGATCATGTACATATATTTTAAATATATATGTACATGATCACATACTGAAAACAATTATAGAACTTTCAAAAATTCAAAAAGCTAGTGAATACTCCGTTATAACGTATAAATTACATCACCATCGTCCAAGGGAAATCGTGTTCATGGCTGATGGACTTTATCTCTGAAAAGTACATGAATGCACACATTAATTAAACCTCCTGGAAATGAACATTTTGTCGCTACAAGTACAAAGAGTGCAACCGATTTGAGGTACATATAAATAAACAAGCCAGAGGGATTTGTCCTCGCATAATTGAACCATCTTGATACATGTCATTTTCAGTTGAAGCATCTGTCATTATAACAAAGGGTACCTGATAAACTTCACTCCGTGCGTACGTTTTACTGTGATAGAAACAAAAATGGACATAAAAAAATGGTGAAAGAAGGAAGAAGATACACATTTTACAATTTCGAATTCCGATTCTTCAGCTTGTTATTATAATCTATGCTGTGAAGTCGATTTAAGATGAAGAACTAATGCAGTATTTTTCCCCGAGATAAAGTTTTAAAATACAAAGTCCTTAAGGATTACTGAAATAATTTAGCTTCATGCTAAGGAAGTCATATTCCCTTACAAAAACGGAACAGCAGTCTTCATAAAATTAAATACATTTGATTCTCATAATAACTATATGTTCTTATTCTTAAAATATACTGTAAACAATCAAACCTAGTTTTATGTATATATTTACAGGAAGCCCAATTTAAACAATAAATCAAGTCAAATTTAACCGAATACATGACTTTTTTTCTTTCCTTATGCTGCAGTTACTGTTACTTAAATTAATGTTTTATGGGCGTTGTGTTTTTGAATGATTTTCACAAATAATTTTAAGCTTTTTCGTACGGAAATGAGAAGGTCCTTAGATTTTGAGAATGTTGGAATACTAAAATTTAAATAAAACATATATGCCATTTTTTGGTATTCTGCTGCTGGGAGGCCTCAAATTTAATATATGAATTCTTAGAAATAGAAAGGAATGTGAAAACTGTTCACAGGTTTCGGAACTGAAGTCTTCCTCAAAAAATATAAATGTCAGCATTAGATTAGTTCCGTTTCTTTGACATAATTTAGCAAAACTCTCATTTGGAAGTACACCTAATGAATCCTGTATTTCAATCTTTTCTTCATTAAGCAACGAGTAAATTTCAATTCAACTTTTTGCTGTTCTTTGATGATATCCGCTGTCACAGCTTCCAAATACTTAATATTTGTTAGGGTGTAGTTAGTCACTAGCACTTATTTTCTTATCAGATTATTGTTACACAAAATATCACAATTGTAAGACCGGAAGAAAACTTCTTCACGTAAATTTTCAGACTTAATTTTAATTAGTGGAAATGACTTACTTCTTCATGTTTACGACAAATTTATGCGTTAAAGGTTACGTACGCAGGATAAATACCAGGTGTCCACATATTTGAAGAACCTTCGGACTATTCAAATCAAGCATTGAAAAAATGTAATCGATATGATAACGTAACAGACTGGTTATACATTGATGAGCAATTTCATTATGACCACCCACAGCCTAGAGAGTCTCAGGTAAACTTCACATAACAGTACATAAACAACCCGAAGACTGGCTTTCGGTTCTTAGAGTGTTCGGAGTCAGAATGAAAAAACTGCTTATTTATCGGAGTCTAATAAAGGACAAATTGTGATGACACGGCGCCTTGGAACTACAATTTCGGAAACGGCGCGGCTTGTGGGTTGTTCACGTGCTGCTGTAGTGAGTACGCATCAAGAGTGGCGCACAGATGAAAAAACGACGAACCGTCGTCCAGCCGTGAGTTGTCCGCAGCCAGCTTACTGATGCTATTGTGAAGAGACTGTCGCGCATTGTTCAAAATCACATATGAGCCACAGTGCAACAAATCAAACGTAGCTGCAGCAGTGGTGTTCAGGTCAATGTTTCAGAACGACCAGTTGATCGCAGCAAACTGCTAATGGGCCTCTGCGGCCGAAGTCTCGGTCCTGGTCTCCATGCTCACTCCACGTCATCGCGAACAACGCATGAAACGGGTCCAAGAATATCAAGATTTGACCATGGATGATTGGAAGAAAATGGCCAGGTCGGACGAATCAAGATTCCTGGTGCATCACGTAGACGCACGAGCGTGGATACGCCGATTACCAGTTGTTGAAATGACACCTGGATGAACTGTTGGGCGGAAACAGGGCGACGGCGGCGGTGTTACGCTGTGGGCGATATTTTCATGGGACACTTTACGTTCCATTATCCGAGTAACACAATCACTGACAGATGTCAGATATGTGAACATCGTTGCGCACAAAGTTTAGCCATTGATGAAAACTGTGTTCCCAGCTGGTGATGACCATTACCAACAGCACAATACGCAATGGCACACTGCCAGAATTGTCATGGAGCAGTTCGAGGAACATGCTGCTACATTTCCGTTAATTCCCTGGAATCCTAATTCACTTGATATGCACCCAATCGAACCTTTGTGGTTCGTCTTGGAAAAAGCGTGTTAGCTCTCAGTCACCACCACCCCGAATTGCATGGGAACTGGAGGACCCATGCTGACTTTATGGTACCAGGTACACTAAGGATATCTATCGCCACCTCATTGATTCAATGCCGCGCCGAGTGGACGCTGTTTTGCTGGCTAAAGGGAGTCCTACAGCTTATTGGGTGGGTAGGTGGTCATAATGTAATGGTTCATTGGCGTACTCTACGTTGCTGTAAAATAAATACTTTATTTATGTGGTGATCTGTGGAATGTTTATTCTCGGATAGGGAATTTCACACAGTTATTACACTGGACAAGAATTTTGAACGAAGTTCATGCTTCCGAGATAAAAGTAGCCAATTCTCAATGAATGCGTTGCGCTGAACACATATATGACAGTTAAAAAGTTGTCTGGATGCTGCTTTTTTGTAATGGATATGTATTTCTTCACATATTAGAGATATATGTGCACATCAAAATATTAAATGAATTTTTATTATTGAAGGTTTAACGACCACCGTTTGCAACTCAATGGGCTAAAAGCAGTCACTCGACCCTAATTTAGAACCACTGTTTGCAAGAAAGGGAAAGAGTCAGTGCCGTAAGGCAAATACAACATCCATCCTCCCAGGGATTAGGACTCGGACCCCTCCCGAACGAATGGTCATAAGCCATCGCTGAGACCACTGTGCCATCTAAACGGCTTAAATTCATAGTATTATAATAGTAAAATAAATATAATAAAATGTAATGAATTTATTCATTTTATTAATTTGAGATTGTATTGGCTAATTTAACCGATTTTTTTATTAATTTCTTTATTTTATTTATTTTATATACTTAATTTCAGAAAATATGTTTTGGAATGTATTCATGACAATTAGTTTCCAGTTTATGACGTTCGAATTCGACTTGACTTTCGCTTGTATTTCACCTGAGGATCATCTCTGAAGAGCGTCCAACTGCAGTTCGCAGCATCAAGGTGGACCACTTTCCCTGGTATCTTTGCTCAATCACAGCTATATTATTATGGAAACGCTCGCTGTGCTGATTACTAACCTTTCTGTAGTTATTCGGGAAAAAATCTAAATGGCAATCAAGAAAGTGGTTCTTTAATGGCATTGTGCAATCAAATTTATTAAACAGAGTCACCATGTACTAAAGCAGATAATTGTATTTTTCTGCGCTGACGTTTCCCAGGAAGTTTGTTGACACTTGACAAAATGCATCTTACACTTGTTTTTCGTCCCAGCTGAGCCGAGGAGATTTTTCATGCAGGTACTTTAACGCTGATTTATTCTTGTCAATGGCTCAAGTTTTTAACAAGACCGAATTTGACGTGTAGAGCAGGTAAGATGACTTTATGCGGGTCTATCAGTGACGGATTCTTCACATTCATTTCTCCGGTTTTCAAACACGCCCTCGGATGACAGCCTCTCTGTATGCAGTGCGAATCTGTACCTCGGCCGTCCCACTGACAAAGAAAGCAGCAATGCTTGGTACCTTCCTGTTGACGGCCAGATCAACAGATACACTCCTTTCAGAAGGTCAGCACAGATATGCCAGGCGTACGATGTGTAATGAAGTCGCTCCAACAGCTGCTTTATGTTGTCATAGGTCTCCTTCATGTGGACCGGAAGTCCAAGAGGAATGGATGGAAGCTGATTCCCGTTATGCAGCAAAACCAGCCTCAAACTCAATATTGACGAGTTTGTAAATAGCCACCATTCCTGTAGATCATCTGCTATTCCGAGTTCTTTCAGCAAACCATCAACATTCCAGAAGAACACAAGTCTTGTTTTTTTTAAAAAAAGGTTCAGTTTGCTGATGACGAATACGAAACGAAATCACTAGAACATTTCGTTCCAGAAGAGTCCATTGTGAGTGTCTTGACGCCAGTATCTCCGTTTTAGTTTTAGATAGATCGAAATCACGAACAGGGTCTTTAAGCTGCTTAAAAGTGATTTCGTGCGGCGCAGATGTTTCACCATCATATGTATATTCGCCATCCTTACTTTCATGAACTTCTGTAGTTGACGGTTGAGGACACACATGTTGTTCCTCGTCTTCGTCTGAATTGATGAAAAAACCTGACGGAGGCTTGGGAATGGGAAGTTATTCGCAATGCGGTCCAAGTCGCACAACAGAAGAATTGTTATGGTAGTCTATAGTCCACTTCTTTTTCTTCGGTACGCCTCCACAAAAGATGGCACCATACAAAAATAACAATCATTTACGTGATTGGTAGGCTCCCTCTAAATCATGGGAACAGCAAAGGGCATCGCCTTTCTTTTGCCATTAAGCCACCGTAAAAGTTTCCTTGCACACGTGCGCAACATACACTATATTGACAAAAGCCACTGTACACCTAGAAAAGAAACACATAGCATTTACTGAATATATTAGTGCGGTGTCGGTCCACCTTTGGCTATGATGTATGTACTGACCGTTCGCGACATGTTTTTGCCAAGGTTTTGGAACACTGCGATATGTATGCGATTTCATTCAGTACATAATGATGCCGCTAACTGTTGTTTAGTAGCAGACATTGCGTCCAAACTTCTAATGCGGCGCAATAATTCATCCCATAGATGCTCAATGGGATTAAGATCAGGGCTCTGTGATGGCCAGTTCACACACCATACGCAACTACCGTCAAACCACGACGTAACAGTACTTGCTTTATAGCGTGGTGCATTATCTGCTGCTGCCAACAAGACTCGTTTCCATAGTATTGCCACAGGGTTGGTAGGGCATTGTTGTCCAGAATATCGAGGTAGACGTGCTGTTTAACAGGTTTGTCCACATAACCAATAAGCAGGGACCATATCACGAAAAACACTCCCACAGGATTACACTGCCAGCTACAAACTTAATTGCAGGTAGTGTACACTGTGGTAAATAGCAATGCGCCGGCTGCCGCCATACCCAAACACGGCCATCAGATTGATGGATCGTTTATCTGGATTCTTCAGTCCAAAGAACCAGTTTCCATTGACCGTCGGTCCACGATAAATGTTCTTTACTATATGCTAAACGGCGAGTAGCATTCCGAGTAGAGATGAAAGGCTTACGAGCAGCCGCACGACCACGGTAACCCATGGAATGCAGTTATCTGCGAATGGAACGTTAACATACCGATGTTCCAGGATTTTTGCTAAACTGTACGCTGAAGCCTTGTGCATTACTCCGTCGATTAGCTTAACGACTCTCCTGAGGCTTCGACGTACCCTATCGCTGAGTTTCTTTGTTCTGCCGGTACGTTTTGCAACTTCAGGCACGCCATGTGTCTTCCACTTATCCAGTACATCCAAAATAACTGACTTGGGTATATTTAAACACCTCTCTATTTCTCTTATTCGTATCCTACTTATATAACACCCAACAGTCTGTCCTTTCTCAAAATCAGTTATCTCCAACCGCGACATTTTCACTCACCCTCACAGTGCGATTTGATCGCACTGTGAGGGTGAGTGAAAATGTCCCACTTGTCACGATGAAATCTCATCTATTTTGTTTCCTCTAATTCAGTCTGTAAGATAAATCTATATATAAAATAATGTCTGAATATTTTTACACTTTATTCGAACGTCTGTGTCTAAAACTGTTTTTTTCTGCAGTGATTTTTCTTTCATTTCAGATTGGTCATCGCTCTCGACTTGAATCAGCACCGATTTTTTAACATCTGTCTTCATTCCCAATTGAAAATTTTATGTTTTAATGCTGGAAAGATCATCACTCAATTTTGGTTTCAAATTATCTTTTTTTTTAATTTTAAAAAGATAGTCTGGTTAGACACCAAACGTATTTGGAACTTTTAATTTTTAACCCCTCCTGTATCTGCTAAATTGTTTTCTTCGAATTTTACATCGATTGTTGAAGTTTGGGGTATACTAAAAATCGTGATTTTCTGATATTCTTAAGGCAGCTGAGCATGATTTCTCAGCAACTGACCAGTCGAAGTACAGCGCAATTCACGAAAGTTATCTGAACTCAATATTGTTTCTTGCAGTAGTTTTCTTGAGCAACACTAACTGTACAGCGTGGTTAGGAAAATACTAAATACTAACTAAACAGCGTTCCGGAAAAATTGGCAATCGCGAACAATATTAACTGAACAGCGTACCAGAAAAATTAGGAATCACAGTCGGGGATCCAGTTTCTACCATGACGTCTTTTATATAGTGCCTTGCTTTATATGAAAAAGATTGAAGCGGTCCCACCAGATTCAATGTCTGAAAGCTTATGGTAGAAGAATAAAAGAGGACAAAAAAACAACATTTGCCCAGGATTTATGGCATATCATTTGTTTACATATGGCAAGGGAAGTTTGAGTTTGAAAAAAAAAAAGACATTCCTGTATTCAAACAGACCGATCAGTCTGTAAGGTGAACCAGGGTGTGCTATAAGCAATACATAATTCTCTGTTTTCCTGTGAGGAGAAGGGCTTCAAATTCGTTAAATGCTATTTAATTGTTCATTGATAACAATGAGGAACTTCAATATATGCGGTATCTCCAACATTTTTGTTCATAATACGTGTCTCAGATAACAAAAGGGAATATCGCCAAGTTCAGCGTACTTATAAAACCTTAGGTTTATGCGCAACTTCCTGTTTTCGGAACTTTCTTCACGTGGAGTCAAATATACTAGGAATTATTAATTTTGAAATTTAATTCCTTCTTTAGCAATTTATATCTCAAAAACGTTTTCAGGAGTCATTTCTAAGAAGCATTAGCGAATACTGTATATTCAGGGAGTGTTTTCAGTTATGCTAAAGTTTAGCGCCAGCCTTCTGTTGTGGAACTTGCTAACTTGTATTTGAGCGAAACTAAGAATCAAGCTATTCACGAAATTATGCGATGTTAAACTATAAAACTGTAAAAGCATATTTGTGTCGAATGTGTGTCTTATTGATAACGATTCAGGAAAAAAATCCTAGTAATCGCTTTGCTATACATAAAATATGTATTGTCGTCTAAAAATAGCAATTTTTGTCCATCATGGAGAGCCTTCTCTACATTATGGGATCATTATCTCTGTGGAAGTACATATTTCCTTGAACTTTAATGGCAAATCATTTGTTTGCACTTCTTTCAGATTAGATTTTATTTTTCTTAATATTTTTGGTAATATTGTGCTGGAGGTGCTAATTAGCAACACATTCCTTGCGAAACGTAACTTCTCGTCTGTAAAAATTTATTTGCGCTCATGTTGAAACAAACAGCGGCGATTTCTGCAGGTACGAATTTCATGTGATCGTCCTTGCAGTCCCACCGACATCAACATACAGGTGAATGATTTGTAAATCACTTAAACATTAGTCATCATATTACCATCTCAAACAAAACCATGGTGTATCAGCTCTGAATAGTTTGAAGAGCAGGTTAGGAATTTCCAATATTACCCAGCAGAGAGCAGAATATCGTTGAAACTGTATTATTGTAGTGAAAAAACATTAGGTCATACGATATATAGTTGTTTATTATGTTCAGGTGATGCGTAACATCACAGCCTCTCCTTGACAAATGTCAACCCCGCCTTCTCGTGGTACATCCTGTTCCCACTAAAGGGGCTCTGACGACCGCCAATAGCGTGATAACTATACCATCGGGATTAGAGGAAATGCTATCCCACACTAACCAACCCGCTAGGCCAGCGTGGTGAGTTATGGCCAAACACCTCCAAAATGACTCCACAACTTAAATCTTGGCCCTCAGTCTCCGGCAGCTGGAATGTACCTGGCCAAGGCAGCGGCCAGTGCGACATGAAGGCAGAGGGTGCTAAGAATCCCCGGAGGACCGGACTAGGCTGCCATCTGATGCTGACCTTGGCTACGTACAACGGACGCTCACTATCTTCTGATTCAAGGCTTCTTGAATTGGAAGAGGAACTACAAAGGATCAAGTGGGACATCGTCGGGCTAAGTGAGGTAAGGAGAAAAGGAGAAGATCTCATTGAACTGAAAAGTGGACATCTCTTCTACTATCGTGGGACAGATACTGGCAGAACTAGTGGTGTTGGATTTATAATAAACAAAAAACTGAAGGATAAAGTTGTAGAAGTTGAAAGTTCCTCTGACAGAGCTGCACGACTCGTTATCCAACTCTCGAGAAGATACCAGGCTCAGATTATTCAAACTTATGCACCCACCACAAGTCATGCTGAAGAAGAAATTGAAGAATTTTATGAGGAAATTCGTGATCTAAATAATAAAGGTAAGCAGCACTTGAAGATAACTATGGGAGATTTCAATGCAAAAATAGGGCAACGGTAACAGAATGAAACTTCAGTAGTTAAATTCGGTCACGGCAACAGAAACCAGCGTGGAAATACTCTCGTAGAGTTTGCAGAGGCAGAAGGGTTTTTCTATCTTGAACTCCTTTTTCAAGAAAAAGCCACACAGGAAATGGACATGGAGACATCCAAATGGGACGACAAGTGAAATTGATTTTATTATGTGTAACAAAAAATTTGTCATAGAAGACTGCAGTGTGCTAAACAAGTTCAACACAGGCAGTGACCATAGATTGGTGAGATGTAAGATGCACCTCAACACTAATCTCGAACGTAGCAAGCTCATAAGACAAACAAAATGTATTGACATAACCAACCTTAAAACACACCATAATACCTTCAAATTGGAACTGAAGAACAGATTCTCTGCTTTAGAAGGCCTAACATCGGAAGAAGTGGATATTTCTGAAGTTAACAGAAAAGGAACCAAAGCTCTTATGGAAACAGCAACAAAATTAGCTGGGTCTAAGAACAAATTGCATGTGAACAAATTATCAGGAAAAACCAAAATGTTGATGCAAAAAAGAAGAGTGATGAGGACAACTAAAGAAGATGTGACTTCCAAAGTGGAATATATAGAGCTATGCAAGACAGTACGAAATAGTATCACTGAAGAAGTAAGGAAATTCAACTGTGAACTAGTAAGGAAAGCAATTGTAAACAACCAAAGCCTAAAGATAGCGAAGGGACATCTCAGTAAGGGGAAAAACAGAATATGGCACTGAGAAAAGAAGACGGTTCTGTAAAAAAAAATAGAGGCGAAATTTTGACAAGAGTGAAAGATTTCTACTCCAAATTATATGAAAGGGATGATACATGTACTCCAGACATCATGAAAGGTACCAGTACCAGAGTTCTTCCAGTCCTTCCAGCAGAAGTTTCACATGCAATCAAGAACATGAAGCGGGGAAAAGCTCCAGGAGAAGATGGATTTATTGTAGACATCATACAAGAAGCAAGTGGAGAAATTGAAACAGTACTCGCCCAAATTTTCACTCGATGCCTTAATGAAGGGAAAATTCCTGAGGATTGGAACAACGCTACAAGGATCTTGCTACATAAAAAAGGTGACATTGAGGATCTCAGGAACTACAGACCTATCAGCCTCCTATCAGTGGTTTATAAAATATTCACTAAAGTTCTTTCACACCGCTTGAAGGTGACACTGGACATGGCTCAACCGAGAAAACAAGCTGGATTCAGGAGTGGCTACAGCACAATAGATAATATCCATGTACTGAGAGAACTAATTGAAAGAGCGAGGGATTATGAGCTTCCATTGTGCATGGCTTTTATCGATTATGAAAAAGCCTTTGATTCGGTGAAACCATCAGCAGTTGCAATGGCTCTGAAATCCTGCGGTAGTGAAGATGCATACATTAATATTATTAATAACATCTATGAAAATGTAAGTGCAAAGATTCGGCTGTTTGAAAATACAACACACATAAAAATTGGAAAAGGAGTGAGACAAGGTGACCCCATGTCTCCGAAGCTCTTTAATGCCACATTGGAAAATGTCTTTCAATCACTGAACTGGGAAAACAAAGGGATAAAGATTAATGCAGATTATCTAACCCACCTTCGTTTTGCTGATGACATAGTCATTTTTGCAACTACCCCATCAGAGCTACAGAGTATGATCCAGGAACTTGCTGACAAGATTAAAGAAGTGGGATTAAAAATGAACTTTCAGAAGACAAAAGTGATGTACAATGCTTTTACAAGAAATGAAGATTTATCGATTGATGGAGAAAAGCTGGAGATAACAGACACGTACGTTTATCTTGGACAGCAGATATCAAGTGAGGGTCACATTGGTGAAGAAATTAATCGGCGTACAAAACTTGCCTGGAGAGCTTTTGGAAGAAACAGCATAATTTTCAAGAGCAATATGCCATTATGTCTTAAAAGAAAAGTGTTTGATCAATGCATCCTTCCAGTGCTTACGTATGGAGCAGAGACGTGGACCTTAGCTAAAAGAGACATACAAAGGCTGCAGACCACTCAAAGAAGCATGGAGAGGTGCATACTTGGTGTAACCAGGAGAGATAAGAAGAGGAACACGTGGATCCGAAAATGACAAGAGTGGAAGACATCATGATCAGAGTTAAATCCCTGAAATGGGAATGGGCTGGGCATACTGCCAGAAGAACAGACCATCGATGGACAGCCGACATTTTAGATAGGATTCCAAGGGACAGGAAAAGACCCAGAAGAAGACCACATGGAAGATGGGTGGATGAAATTCGAAAGTATGCGGGAGTGACATGGAGGAGACTGGCACAAGACAGACCGTTGTGGAGGAAACTTGGGGAGACCTTCGTCCAGCAGTGGATTGATAATGGTTGACAATTATGATGATGATGATTATGTTACTAACATTGGAACATGCAAGTTCTGGATTAGGTTTCTATTTGGCCAAACGCCAAATTCCCTATAAAGAAGCACACAGAATTCCACCGAAAAGATGATTTGTAAGATGTATATATGTACAAATATGGAACCTAAATACTGCAAATTTGCTTTTAAATTTCTCATGCAATACAAAACAAAAGTCGCTTTCGAAATGAATGACGGTTACGTTTTAGTCATATTTAACTCCTGTAGTGCAATTTACGGCAAATCAGAAAAATCAATACGAAAAAGAAAATTTATAAAAACTTAATTCGTCGATATATTCGAATAACATTGTTGAAGTTATTAATCTGACGTCAAGTATAAGAGATGAAATGTACTTTCGTGTAAAGTTTAATTTTAGTGGTTTCTTTTACGTTCAGAAGAAATGAAACCGATTACTTTGTTTGGAATGATTGAGAACCTTAACAAAAGAAAATAAGTTTTATTCCTTGAATGTTATCAGACTGCTCAGGAGCTCATGTATTTTGTCACTATTACTAAATAAATTACTCATTAATTATATGTGTATTTTTAATTTCTTTTTTCTTGAGAAGTTTTTTTTTTCTGGAAGGTAACTTTGAGCTATACTTGCTCTTTAAATTGGCATATTTCCCTCTCCTATGATACGTTGTTACAATAATTTTTAAGTAATGCCCTTTTGTCCACATTTGCTGTTTTATCAGAAATAGCACGTCCGAGATATTATACTATTTTCTGCCATGCTTACACGTTAGTCCGTTATTCCAATATTTGTCTGTTTCGTACATTAGGAATAGGAAATTTTCCTTTGTTTGTTTAGTATGTATTAATTGGCGCAACTGCCCCAATGGACCGATCAGCGTCAAATACTTTTCCTTAAAAATGTAACAAGAACAAGAACGTGTGCTTTGAGTACAATGACCAATGTGCTATGCTAAATAGAAGAAATCGGTGCAAGCTTTTCTTTTTTTAAACGAAATGTAAAAAATTACTTTTGAAATCTGCCTCATGAATTGCCTTCGTTTCATTAAGAGAAACAAATACAGTGAAACTTCCATTAAGACTGTCTTTGAACGACCCTAAAGAATTGTTGTCCCTGTATCTGTAATGTAACATCTTTTGTACACATTTTCTCGAAAACTATTACATTGTACTGTTTGAAATTGTGAGCACAAATAAACACTACCCATAGCTAATATATATTGGCGGGCCGCGGGTGGCCTAGTGGGCAACGTTCGTGACTTTCATGGAGAAGCCTTCAGGTTCGATATCAGGCAGGTATGAGCGCTCGATCCACCAAATATCCGCCGTGCGCCGTATGGGCACGTTAAGTCATCGGATCCCGGGTCATAAATAAAGGTGTCTTCCTACACCTTTCTACTTCGCTTCCGTGTCACTTTTCTATCGGGCACTCCAGCCCAAATCTCTTAACTTGCTATTTCTAATGGTTGTTTAAGACCAGGGGTCACACTCCCTTTCTAAAATCCTCTACATATGATCTATGATGTGTCTATATAATAGCTGGCAGCACCTCAGCATTCCTCAATCCGCGTTCAAAATTAGAGTGCTTAGTCTTTGAGCATGGCTATTGAAACACACTGCTGGACAATTGCTAAGGACGGATCATAAACGGCTATATAGGGCATAAAAAAGTAAGTGTGGTTGGATGCCAAGTGAAATAAAATAAATAAGCCGCCCCGGTGGCGCAGGGGTCTAAGGCGCTGGCCTCTGATCATTCGTCCGTAAGGGGTCCGGGTTTGAATCCCGGTCAGGCATGGATGTTGTGTTTGTCTTACGGCACTGGCTCTCTCCCTTCCCTGGAACCAGTGACCCTAAATTAGGGACGGGCGACTGCTTATAGCCCATTGAGTTGCTCACGGTGGTCGTTAAACCTCCAATCAAAAAAAAAAAATAATAATAATGTCAGAATGCCAGGACATTACAAGAAAGACAATTTATTGTGCTCTAAAATCCAGAAGGCTTCGGAACGTGTTCAAGGGACAAACAGGCCATTTTGTGCAGAATACGTAAACGTGAAAAAAATGCAGTTACCGTCCGCAGGCGTTCCGGCGTAATATGTCAATACGGGATATGGCCACCATGCAGGGAGATGCAAGATTCCACACGTTGTGTCATGCTTTGCACAACATTATCAAGCAGCTGTTGGGGTAATTTATCCCATTCCTCGGTCAGTGCACGGATGAGGGTGTCCTTGTTTATTGCAGGGCATTGGCGACCAGCAAGACTCCTCCCCAAAGCATCCAAACACCATTTCAATGGGATTCAGATCTGGAGAACGTGCTGGCCATACGAGGCGTTGAATATCCTCGCTCTCAAGACACTCCTGGACAGCGACTGTTCGATGACATGTTGCGTTGTCGTCCATGAAAATGAATCTATCACTGACAGCACCAGGGAACATGCAAACATGAGGTAACAGAACATTATTAATGTATCGTTGGCCAGTCATAGTCCCAGTTGGAAGCACATAGAGGGACGTACGGCCATTGATCATGATGCCAGTCCATACCATGACACTACATGTCGGATATCGGTCCCTTTCCTGTATGTTTGCTGAACAATATGTAGTACCACTATCACGCCAGATCAGTTGTCGTCGACAATCAGACGATAGACTGTATCTACTCTTACCTGAAAAGAAGACAGCAGACCTGTCGTTATCAGTCCAATTGCGATGTTGATGGTACCATTGCAAACGGGCGGTACAACAGGACGGCGGGCGTATAGTCCTCTTCATGCAAATGTCTGGCGACTGATTTTCGGGAGATCCGCTTGCCAATAGCAGCCATAAACTGATTTGCTACCTCACTAGCTGTGCTGCGCCGGTGTCTTTTTGTTGATAGCACTATGTACCGATCTTCTGCAGGTGTCGTACTGCGAACATGACCTCCCCCGTGACGTTTGCTACACTCTCCATTTGTTTGAAATGATTTCCAAAGCCTTAAGACAACACTGTGGCTGACGTCGAACTCCCTGGCAACATCTGTTATTTTTCGCCCTTCTTCAATCTTGCCAATAATACAGCCACGCGTAAAATCATCTAGGTGATGTCGGGAAGACATACTGAAAATTGCAAGTTCTTCAATTGATTCTTTCCTTTTCAACTTTGCGTGTGAACAACAACGGTCAATACGCATCCAATCCTTTATATCACTTATCAGCGCTATGACGTCACGAACATGTTCGGCAATCCAAAATTTGCATACGCACAACACGTCTTACTGTATCCCTCACTTATGCTAATTTCCACATTTACCTGCCTTCCATTTTATGGTTGCTATCGTTGCTATTGTCATCCGTCCTTAGCAATTGTCCGGCACTGTAGCTTAAAAGCAGTATAGCTGAACAACTCAGCATACTGTTTTTTCACTATCACTACTAACTTCATCAGTTTGTATTTGGTTATATTGTTTGCGGAAATATTTCCAACATGACAATTGACTTGTATTAGGAGTGGTGGACGTCAGCTGCTCTTCTCGTTGGATTCTGAGAATTTCTACTTTCTTCCCTTTTCAGCTCTGACTTCTTTTTTAGCAACACTTATGTCGAGTTCCATCATACAACCCCGTCGACCTTTTACTTGTTGTCCAAGAAAAAATTATCTGTCCTCATTGATTTTAATCATGCTCATGGCATCAGCATGTGTAATATCGAACAAATTATTCAATTTATCAACCAATTATGTCTTATTAGAGCTCTGAGTTCCATTTATACGTTTTCTAATTGTGAAAGCACAAATTTGCCCGCGACGGCCATTGAATCCATGTCCTTTCAATTCGGAGTAAGTCGCTCTCCCAACTGAGCTACGCGGACACAATGTCTCGTTGCAGATTTGTCGTCTGGACACATGCTTTCATCTCTGTAGTACGTCACATACTTTTCCTTAGTCGGCTCTTCGTATTGATTTTTTTTTCCAGCTTGGCAATTGAATGTTGCCCATCACGAGTGGGAATGCGGGCCTTTGACCGAAATACTGCAACTTTTCTTATCACTGTTCGTGAACTCTCGCGGATAGAGTTGTTCAGTGTTATATGGTATTAAAAAGTGTGCTTAGAACTTGCCGATTAGATAGGAGTTTACTCCCTTTAATTTCACTCTCTTCTGATGTTCCTAACAGGTAAATTATCGTATTACGTCTTGTCGGTACGCAGGGAGCGGGAGCTGTCATCTTTAAGCATAGTTTCAAAATAATAAAGTAACTGTAATGATATATAAGGCTAGCCGGATAAACACAAAGCAAAAACAATAGAGCATTGAGAGTGCATAGCACTCGCAACTACACGGTGAGCGACATTTCGCAGTGGGCCCGATTACACTCACAATATGCGGGTACTGAGAAATCCATATATATATATATATATATATATATATATATATATATATATATATATATATATATATATATATATATATATCATCATCATCATAATCATTGTCAACCATTATCAGTCCACTGCTGGACGAAGGTCTCCCCAAGTTTCCTCCACAACGGTCTGTCTTGTGCCAGTCTCCTCCATGTCACTCCCATATACTTTCGAATTTCATCCACCCATCTGCCATGTGGTCTTCTTCTGGGTCTTTTCCTGTCCCTTGGAATTCTATCTAAAATTTCGGCTGTCCATTGATGTTCTGTCCTTCTGGCAGTATGTCCAGCCCGTTGCCATTTCAGGGATTTAACTTTGATCATGATGTCTTCCAACCTTGTCATTTTTCGGATCCACGAGTTCCTCTTCTTATCTCTCCTGGTTACACCAGGCATGCACTTCTCCATGGCTCTTTGAGTTGTCTTTAGCCTTTGCATGTCTTTTTTAGTTAAGGTCCACGTCTCTGCACCATAGGTAAGCACTGAAAGGAAGCGTTGATCAAAACACTTTTCTTTTAAGACATAAAGGCATATTGCTCTTGAAAATTATGCTGTTTCTTCCAAAAGCTCTCCAGGCAAGTTTTGTACGCCGATTGATTTCTTCATCAATGTGACCCTCACTTGATATCTGCTGTCCAAGATAAACGTAGGTGTCTGTTATCTCCAGCTTTTCTCCATCAATGGATAAATCTGTATTTCGTGTAAAAGCATTGAACATCACTTTTGTCTTCTGAAAGTTATTTTTAATCCCACTTCTTTACTCTTGTCAGCAAGTTCTTGGATCATACACTTCAGTTCTGATGGGGTAGTTGCAAAAATGACTATGTCATAAGCAAAACGAAGGTGTGTTAGATAATCTCAATTAATCTTTATCCCTTTGTTTTCCCAGTTCAGTGATTGAAAGACATTTTCCAATGTGGCGTTAAAGAGCTTCGGAGATATGGTGTCACCTTGTCTCACTCCCTTTCCAATTTTTATGAGTGTTGTATTTTCAAACAGCCGAATCTTTGCACTTGCATTTTCATAGATGTTATTAATAATATTAATGTATGCATCTTCAATACCGCAGGATTTCAGAGCCATTGCAACTGCTGATGGTTTCACCGAATCAAAGGCTTTTTCATAATCGATAAAAGCCATGCACAATGGAAGTTCATATTCCCTCGCTCTTTCAAGTAGTTCTCTCAGTACGTGGATATGATCTATTGTGCTGTAGCCACTCCTGAATCCAGCTTGTTCTCTCGGTTGAGCCATATACAGTGTTACCTTAAAACGGTGTGAAAGAACTTTAGTGAAGATTTTATAAGCCACTGATAGAAGGCTGATAGGTCTGTCGTTCCGGAGATCCTCAATGTCACCTTTTTTATGTAGCAAGATCATTGTAGAGTTGTTCCAATCCTCAGGAATTTTCCCTTCATTAAGGCATCGAGTGAAAATTTGGGCGAGTACTGTTTGGATTTCTCCACTTGCTTCTTGTATGATGTCTACAGTAATTCCATCTTCTCCTGGAGCTTTTCCCCGCTTCATGTTCTTGTTTGCATGTGCAACTTCTTCTGGAAGGACTGGAGGAACTCTGGTACTGGTATCTTTCATGATGTCTGGAGTGCATGTATCATCCCTTTCATATAATTTGGAGTAGAAATCTTTCACTCTTGTCAAAATTTCTGCCTTTATTTCTTGTTACAGAACCATATTCTTTTCTCAGTGCCATAATTTGCATTCTTCCGTTACTGAGATGTCCCTTTGTTATCTTTAGGCTTTGTTTGTTTTCAATTGATTTCCTCACTAGTTCACAGTTGAATTTTCTTACGTCTTCAGTGAATATTTTTCGTACTGTCTTGCATAGCTCTACATATTCCACTTTGGAAGTCACATCTTCTTTAGTTGACCTCATCTCTCTTTTTTTTGCATCAATAATTTGGTTTTTCCTGATATTTTGCTCACATGCAACTTGTTCTTAGACCCTGCTAATTTTGTTGCTGTTTCCATAAGAGCTATATTTACTTTCCTGTTTACTTCAGAGATGTCCACTTCTTCAGATGTTAGGCCTTCTAAAGCAGATAATCTGTTCTTCAGTTCCAACTTGAAGGTATTGTGGTGTTTTTTAAGGTTAGACAAATTTTTCGTTACACATAATAAAATCAATTTCACTTGTCGTCCCATTTGTATGCCTCCATATATATATATATATATATATATCATCATCATCATCATTGTCAACCATTATCAATCCACTGCTGGACGAAGGTCGCCCCAAGTTTCCTCCACAACGGTCTGTCTTGTGCCAGTCTCCTCCATGTCACTCCCGCATACTTTCGAATTTCATCCACACATCTTCCATGTGGTCTTCCTCTGGGTCTTTTCCTGTCAATTGGAATCCAATCTAAAATTTCGGCTATCCATCGATGGTCTGTTCTTCTGGCAGTATGTCCAGCCCATTGCCATTTCAGGGATTTAACTCTAATCATGATGTCTTCCACTCTTGTCATTTTTCGGATCCACGTGTTCCTCTTCTTATCTCTCCTGGTTACACCAAGCATGCACCTCTCCATGCTTCTTTGAGTTGTCTGCAGCCTTTGTATGTCTCTTTTAGCTAAGGTCCACGTCTCTGCTCCATACGTAAGCACTGGAAGGATGCATTGATCAAACACTTTTCTTTTAAGACATAATAGCATATTGCTCTTGAAAAATATGCTGTTTCTTCCAAAAGCTCCTCAGGCAAGTTTTGTACGCCGATTAATTTCTTTACCAATGTGACCCTCACTTGATATCTGCTGTCCAAGATAAACGTACGTGTCTGTTATCCCCAGCTTTTCTCCATCAATCGATAAATCTTCATTTCTTGTAAAAGCATTGTACATCACTTTTGTCTTCTGAAAGTTCATTTTCAATCCAACTTCTTTACTCTTGTCAGCAAGTTCCTGGATCATACTCTGTAGCTCTGATGGGGTAGTTGCAAAAATGACTATGTCATCAGCAAAACGAAGGTGGGTTAGATAATCTCCATCAATCTTTATCCCTTCGTTTTCCCAGTTCAGTGATTGAAAGACATTTTCCAATGTGGCATTAAAGAGCTTCGGAGATATGGTGTCACCTTGTCTCACTCCTTTTCGAATTTTTATGTGTGTTGTATTTTCAAACAGCCTAATCTTTGCACTTGCATTTTCATAGATGTTATTAATAATATTAATGTATGCATCTTCAATACCGCAGATTTTCAGAGCCATTGTAACTGCTGATGGTTTCACCGAATCAAAGGCTTTTTCATAATCGATAAAAGCCATGCACAATGGAAATTCATATTCCCTCGCTCTTTCAATTAGTTCTCTCAGCACATGGATATGATCTATTGAGCTGTAGCCACTCCTGAATCCAGCTTGTTCTCTCGGTTGAGCCATGTCCAGTGTTACCTTCAAGCGGTGTGAAAGAACTTTAGTGAAGATTTTATAAACTACTGATAGGAGGCTGATAGGTCTGTAGTTTCTGAGATCCTCAATGTCACCTTTCTTATGTAGCAGGATCATTGTAGCGGTGTTCCAATCCTCAGGAATCTTTCCTTCATTAAGGCATCGAGTGAAAATTTGGGCGAGTACTGTTTCGATTTCTCCACTTGCTTCTTGTATGATGTCTACAGTAATTCCATCTTCTCCTGGAGCTTTTCCCCGCTTCATGTTCTTGTTTGCATGTGCAACGTCTTCTGGAAGGACTGGAGAAACTCTGGTACTGGTATCTTTCATGATGTCTGGAGTGCATGTATCATCCCTTTCATATAATTTGGAGTAGAAATCTTTCACTCTTGTCAAAATTTCGCCTCTATTTCTTGTTACAGAACCATATTTTTTCTCAGTGCCATAATCTGTTTTCTTCCCTTACTGAGATGTCCCTTTGCTATCTTTAGGCTTTGGTTGTTTTCAATTGCTTTCCTCACTAGTTCACAGTTGAAATTTCTTACGTCTTCAGTGATACTTTTTCGTACTGCCTTGCATAGCTCTATATATTCCACTTTGGAAGTCACATCTTCTTTAGTTGTCCTCATCTCTCTTCTTTTTTGCATCAACATTTTCGTTTTTCCTGATAATTTATTTACATGCAACTTGTTATTAGACCCAGCTAATTTTGTTGCTGTTTCCATAAGAGCTTTGGTTACTTTTCTGTTAACTTCAGAGATGTCCACTTCTTCCGATGTCAGGCCTTCTAAAGCAGAGAACCTGTTCTTCAGTTCCAACTTGAAGGTATTATGGTGTTTTTTAAGGTTGGTTATGTCAATAGATTTTGTTTGTCTTATGAGCTTGCTACGTTCGAGATTAGTGTTGAGGTGCATCTTACATCTCACCAATCTATGGTCACTACCTGTGTTGAACTTGTTTAGCACACTGCAGTCTTCGATGACGAATTTTTTGTTACACATAATAAAATAAATTTCACTTGTCGTCCCATTTGGATGTCTCCATGTCCATTTCCTGTGTGGCTTTTTCTTGAAGAAGGAGTTCAAAATGGAAAACCCTTCTGCCTCTGCAAACTCAACGAGAGTATTTCCACGCTGGTTTCTGTTGCCGTGACCGAATTTACCTACTGAAGTTTTATTCTGTTGCCGTTGCCCTATTTTTGCATTGAAATCTCCCATAATTATTTTCAATTGCTGCTTACCTTTATTATTTAGATGACAAATTTCCTCATAAAATTCTTCACATTCTTCTTCAGGATGACTTGTGGTGGGTGCATAAGTTTGAATAATCTGAGCCTGGTATCTTTTCGAGAGTTGGATAACAAGCCGTGCAGCTCTGTCAGAATAACTTTCAACTTCTACAACTTTATCCTTCAGTTTCTTGTTTATTATAAATCCAACACCACTAGTTCTGCCAGTATCTGTCCCACGATAGTAGAAGAGATGTCCACTTTTCAGTTCGATGAGATCATCTCCTTTTCTCCTTACCTCACTTAGCCCCACGATGTCCCACTTGATCCTTTGTAGTTCCTCTTCCAATTCAAGAAGTCTTGAATCAGAAGATAGGGAGAGTCCATTGTACGTTGCCAAGGTCAGCATCAGATGGCAGCCTAGTCCGGTCCTCCGGGGATTCTTAGCACCCTCTGCCTTCATGTCGCACTGGCTGCTGCCTTGGCCCGGTACATTCCAGCTGCCGGAGACTGAGGGCCAAGATTTAAGTTGTGGAGTCATTTTGGAGGGGTTTGGCCAAAACTCACCACGCTGGCCAAGCGGGTTGGTGAGTGTGGGACAGAATTTCCTCTAATCCCGATGGTACAGTTATACCGCTATTGGCGGTCGTCAGAGCCCCTTTAGTGGGAACAGGATGCACCACGAGAAGGCGGGGTTGACATTTGTCAAGGAGAGGCTGTGATGTTACGCATCACCTGACCTTACATCCCACATATATATATATATATATATATCATCATCATCATCATCATTGTCAACCATTATCAATCCACTGCTGGACGAAGGTCTCCCCAAGTTTCCTCCACAACGGTCTGTCTTGTGCCAGTCTCCTCCATGTCACTCCCGCATACTTTCGAATTTCATCCACCCATCTTCCATGTGGTCTTCTTCTGGGTCTTTTCCTGTCCCTTGGAATCCAATCTAAAATTTCGGCTGTCCATCGATGGTCTGTTCTTCTGGCAGTATGTCCAGCCCATTGCCATTTCAGGGATTTAACTCAGATCATGATGTCTTCCACTCTTGTCATTTTTCGGATCCACGTGTTCCTCTTCTTATCTCTCCTGGTTACACCAAGAATGCACCTCTCCATGCTTCTTTGAGTTGTCTGCAGCCTTTGTATGTCTGTTTTAGCTAAGGTCCACGTCTCTGCACCATACGTAAGCACTGGAAGGATGCATTGATCAAACACTTTTCTTTTAAGACATAATGGCATATTGCTCTTGAAAATTATGCTGTTTCTTCCAAAAGCTCTCCAGGCAAGTTTTGTACGCCGATTAATTTCTTCACTAATGTGACCCTCACTTGATATCTGCTGTCCAAGATAAACGTACGTGTCTGTTATCTCCAGCTTTTCTCCATCAATCGATAAATCTTCATTTCTTGTAAAAGCATTGAACATCACTTTTGTCTTCTGAAAGTTCATTTTTAATCCCACTTCTTTACTTTTGTCAGCAAGTTCCTGGATCATACTCTGCAGCTCTGATGGGGTAGTTGCAAAAATGACTATGTCATCAGCAAAACGAAGGTGGGTTAGATAATCTCCATTAATCTTTATCCCTTTGTTTTCCCAGTTCAGTGATTGAAAGACATTTTCCAATGTAGCATTAAAGAGCTTCGGAGATATGGTGTCACCTTGTCTCACTCCTTTTCCAATTTTTATGTGTGTTGTATTACCAAATAGCAGAATCTTTGCACTTGCATTTTCATAGATGTTATTAATAATATTAATGTATGCATCTTCAATACCGCAGGATTTCAGAGCCATTGCAACTGCTGATGGTTTCACCGAATCAAAGGCTTTTTCATAATCGATAAAAGCCATGCACAATGGAAGTTCATATTCTCTCGCTCTTTCAATTAGTTCTCTCAGTACGTGGATATGATCTATTGTGCTGTAGCCACTCCTGAATCCAGCTTGTTCTCTCGGTTGAGCCATGTCCAGTGTTACCTTCAAGCGGTGTGAAAGAACTTTAGTGAAGATTTTGTAAACCACTGATAGGAGGCTGATAGGTCTGTAGTTCCTGAGATCCTCAATGTCACCTTTTTTATGTAGCAAGATCATTGTAGCGTTGTTCCAATCCTCAGGAATTTTCCCTTCATTAAGGCATCGAGTGAAAATTTGGGCGAGTACTGTTTGGATCTCTCCACTTGCTTCTTGTATGATGTCTACAGTAATTCCATCTTCTCCTGGAGCTTTTCCCAGCTTCATGTTCTTGATTGCATGTGCAACTTCTGCTGGAAGGACTGGAAGAACTCTGGTACCTTTCATGATGCCTGGAGTACATGTATCATCCCTTTCATATAATTTGGAGTAGAAATCTTTCACTCTTGTCAAAATTTCGCCTCTATTTCTTGTTACAGAACCATCTTCTTTTCTCAGTGCCATAATCTGTTTTCTTCCCTTACTGAGATGTCCCTTTGCTATCTTTAGGCTTTGGTTGTTTTCAATTGCTTTCCTTACTAGTTCACAGTTGAATTTCCTTACGTCTTCAGTGATACTTTTTCGTACTGTCTTGCATAGCTCTATATATTCCACTTTGGAAGTCACATCTTCTTTAGTTGTCCTCATCTCTCTTCTTTTTTGCATGAACATTTTGGTTTTTCCTGATAATTTGTTCACATGCAACTTGTTCTTAGACCCAGCTAATTTTGTTGCTGTTTCCATAAGAGCTTTGGTTACTTTCTGTTAACTTCAGAAATATCCACTTCTTCCGATGTTAGGCCTTCTAAAGCAGAGAACCTGTTCTTCAGTTCCAACTTGAAGGTATTATGGTGTTTTTTAAGGTTATTTATGTCAATACATTTTGTTTGTCTTATGAGCTTGCTACGTTCGAGTTTAGTGTTGAGGTGCATCTTACATCTCACCAATCTATGGTCACTGCCTGTGTTGAACTTGTTTAGCACACTGCAGTCTTCTATGACGAATTTTTTGTTACACATAATAAAATCAATTTCACTTGTCGTCCCATTTGGATGTCTCCATGTCCATTTCCTGTGTGGCTTTTTCTTGAAAAAGGAGTTCAAGATGAAATACCCTTCTGCCTCTGCAAACTCTACGAGAGTATTTCCACGCTGGTTTCTGTTGCCGTGACCGAATTTACCTACTGAAGTTTCATTCTGTTGCCGTTGCCCTATTTTTGCATTGAAATCTCCCATAATTATCTTCAAGTGCTGCTTACCTTTATTATTTAGATCACGAATTTCCTCATAAAATTCTTCAATTTCTTCTTCAGCATGACTTGTGGTGGGTGCATAAGTTTGAATAATCTGAGCCTGGTATCTTCTCGAGAGTTGGATAACGAGTCGTGCAGCTCTGTCAGAGGAACTTTCAACTTCTACAACTTTATCCTTCAGTTTCTTGTTTATTATAAATCCAACACCACTAGTTCTGCCAGTATCTGTCCCACGATAGTAGAAGAGGTGTCCACTTTTCAGTTCAATGAGATCTTCTCCTTTTCTCCTTACCTCACTTAGCCCGACGATGTCCCACTTGATCCTTTGTAGTTCCTCTTCTAATTCAAGAAGCCTTGAATCAGAAGATAGGGGAGCGTCCGTTGTACGTAGCCAAGGTCAGCATCAGATGGCAGCCTAGTCCGGTCCTTCGGGGATTCTTAGCACCCTCTGCTTTCATGTCGCGCTGGCAGCTGCCTTGGCCAGTTACATTCCAGCTGCCGGAGACTGAGGGCCAAGATTTAAGTTGTGGAGTCATTTTAGAGGGGTTTGGCCATAACTCACCACTCTGGCCAAGCGGGTTGGTGAGTGTGGGATAGCATTTCCTCTAATCCCGATGGTATAGTTATACCGCTATTGGCGGTCGTCAGAGCCCCTTTAGTGGGAACAGGATGTACCACGAGAAGGCGGGGTTGACATTTGTCAAGGAGAGGCTGTGATGTTACGCATCACCTGACCTTACATCCTATATATATATATATATATATTCTATAAAGATGAGACTAAAGCAAAAAATAATTGACTCACACCAAGTACAACATAGAAAAGGTTATATATTGACCAATGTGAGTAAAAGCAGTAAAAAGAGAAAAAAAATAATAGAAAAACAGAATGTAGAAAGAATCGTGAATACCGAGCCTTGGCTTTGTCAAGTACCAGCAAAACTCTGCATTTTCTCACTTCCACAAAGACCTATTTGGAAATGGGTTTCTGCTAAGCCATAGATGCAAGTAATAAGCTTACCAAAAATTTAAAAAATATATATAAATGTCATAACCTACACAGAGTTGTATGACGACGCTTTAGTTAACATTTTAGAATGCATCTATAACTTTTCTGGCCCAACCCATGCTCTTTATCTGTTACTAATAAACAGAAAGAAGATAATTATAGAAAACTCAATTTGTAAGAGTGACTTAATGAATCAGAATTAATGTTCAGCAATAACACATTGCCAAGTTACCTAGTCGCCTAAGAGAGAATTTAAACCTGAATAGCAATACTAAAGTACTACAAATTCTTAAGCTTTGCAATTAAAAAAGGAAATATTAGTTTTTTTCTAAAGCACAGATTCCTGAAAGAAAACTGGATTACAAAACCCCTACTCCACAACTTCTGACAACTCAAAAACGAGAATAAAATAAAGACAATAACAAACTAAAGAAATACTTTGTGAAGGTTATATGTCATAAACAGTTAGTTGCAATATGTACAAAGTATTTCAGAAGTGCTTTAAGTGCATAATTAAGTAGTTATTAAGATTTTAACGACATTGAAAACACATCGTTGACTACAAGAACAAAAAACGGCCAGCTGCTTAGCCTAAGAGCCCTAAAAAACGCGCAAAGTTACCAAGAAAAGAGAGAGTTAAAATCCGCAAAAAAAGTTAATATACTTGCTAGTGCCTAAATGCTTAAAGCAAAAATAAGAAAAAATATTTAAAAAGTTCAAACATTGAACTTGGAAAACCCAAAACCTAAATACAAAGAAGAGAGCTTACATCTTATGCAACTTTACTTCTTCCACCTTGAAGAAACACGGCCGACCTTTTACGCCAAACTTTCATTCACCCCTGCCACTCCCCAGTTCTCTGGGGGGCAGTGTGGATGAGGCTGAAGGCCTCCACACACTGAAAAATCCTACTCGCAGAGGTTTTAACTAGAGAAAAATATAATTAAGAATGTGGACCTGTTTGATTAGAAAGAGCAGAATTAACTCTCCAGAATACATGAGAAATATTATCAAATACACAAATAGTGTATTTATTAACCTTTGCATGTATCTAATCCCCTGGTGAGCTTCTATAGACTATTCAGAATCCTATTAATTTTAATGATAGTTTTACTATTTTTGGTATAGCTATTCTAGTGAGTGAATAACTAGTTTTCTTTTATATTTATTTGTATTTTCTTTTATAAACAGTTTTTTAAGTTTGTTTTGTGATTTGTCTATATTATTTAATTTTTTATTTTTAATAGGACCTTCTTATCCATAGCACTAAGGTTCCTTTTTGTAGTAAATTTGCATCCTCTAGACCAACTTCCAAAAAAGGATTTCATTGGTCAGAATCATATTATTAACTGTGTAGAAAATAAAAACATTTATTTGCAACTTTCGTTTTAAATTCTTGAGTGTTTTTCTTATGTTTTCGGCTCTGCTCTTAAGTATATATATATATATATATATATATATATATATATATATATATATATATATATATATATATATATTACCAGCTGCTTGATTTTATTTTGGAATCGTTTTGCAGTTCAGATGACTTCTTGAACAGGCGAAATTGATAAATCCATGCCCCCAAACTACTTTATCTTCTCATTTCTTCCAGTACCTTAAGAGCAAGTATCGAAGCATGACATTTATAAACTGAAATGCCTCAACATAACGTAGAACTTCCCCAAATTTGTACCACGGTTAAAAATTTATTAACAGAAGCACGCAATAATATCTAATACGAAGTACGATCAAAAAGTTCCGAAACTAGGCAGATATACAACGAAGTACTTGTGTTACTTAGGTCTGGTATGATCTCCCTCAAAGTAGGCTCTTTGGGTAGCGATACATCGCTGCCAGTGTTTCTGCCACTGTTGGAACGCTCCCTGGAACTCCAGTTCGTAAATCGTGTTAAGCACCGTCCGCGATTCGCGCTGGATCTCGTCCACGGTTTCAAAACGGCGACCATTGAACTTCAGCTTCATCTTCGGAAACAGAAAGAAGTCGCGTGGTTCCAAATCAGGCGAGTAAGGCGGGTGAAGAAGGTTAGTGATGTTGTTGAGGTTGAAAATCTGGCGTGTTGCTAACGCTCCCTGGGCTACTGCATTGTCGTGATGGAGCAGGAAATCGTCCCTGCGCCACATTTCAGGTCGTTTCGGCGAACGTCTTTCACAAGACTCAGTAGAACATCGCAGTAAAAAAGGGTGGTGACGGTTTTTTTCTGGGGGACGAATTCACGGTGTACAACCCAACGAATGTTGAAGAACACGATGAGCATGCTTTTGGTTGCGTATGGACCTTTCGCGCTTTTTTCGGTAGTGGAAATGCCCGGCTCTTCGCCCGACAGGAACGTTTGTTCATTAAACCCCCTGCTGACGAAGATCTTGTTAGAGTTTGACACAGAGCGCCTTCTGCTCAAGGTTCAAAATCTTTGGAACAAACCTTGCAGCAATGAGGTGCATTTTCAAAATCAACGTAAGAATTTTTTGCATTGTTCTGTATGACACATTGACGATGAATGGTTATCCGACGATCCTCATGCATCAGCTCCCTATATTTATCCACATTTTCGCGGGTTTGCTCACGGACGGTCGTTTGACCTTTCTTCGTCTTCCAGTGCCGTTCTGCTGCTTTTGAAGTGGGAGTGGTACTCAAAAATCTCGCACGACTCATTGCTTCACCAAAAGCCTGCCGAAACATTTAATCCGACTCCGTTCCCGATTTGTCGAGTTTGACGCCGGATTTTATGTTTGCTCGCATCTCTAGTTTGCAGTCCATACCGAAATCGCAGCTGGGTTCTGCACGTGGTCACCAAACATCGTGTAGCACAACTCCCGGTGTAACAACGTCACTCGGCACAATGACTCATGATGGACTCTGCCCTCGACCGCTGCTCGTGCATGTGCATAATGCCATCAACTGGCGTGCTACGTACCTAGTCTCGGAAATTTTATATCACACTAGGTATTATTAAAATCATTCAAGTTGATCTCATATCTTTTAGAAAATGCCTTTTCTAATTCTAAAGAGGTTTCTTTAATGTAATGTAACATAATACTTCATTTTTATATATATCAAACGCCAGTAAGTGTTCACTTGGCTGCAGATAGCTGGGAATGTAATACATTTACGGAATCATTCTCAACATACAAGCAGCTATGGTAGGATTCTCCTTGAAATAAAGCTTGTGATTGTAGCTCGTTGCCTCCTTTTGGTTGTCCTTGGGATATGGGCTCATTATAACGTATAATCTTCTATAGAAATGCTCTTCTCGGGAAATTTAACAGTTAATTTGTATATGGTAACCATATTTATCAGCTGCAACGGGTACAGTAATTTTTCCTTCGCTATTGCTTCTATTGTGATTAGCTCCTGCGTTTACGAGAGTAGATATCCTGTTAGGTTCAGTAGCACAATGCCATGCATCAAATTAAATTCTTGAACAAAACTTAAATAAACCTCCAACTACCACGAGAAAATTTCCGGACGAGAACGCACGGTCTACAGATTAATACGATACATTATGGATGAATAATAAAAATGAAAATTTACAATTATATGACTAACCTGCCCAAGCCACTCTCACTCGGGACTTCGCTTTTTAAAAGTAAGGCGTTTAAAGAAACGCTTAAGTGTGTATTTGCTTAATGTAGGACCGCAAAAAACATTGAAGTGGTTCTCTATTAAAAAGCATTTTCTGTACAAAACACTGCGCATAAAGAATTTTTTCACGTTCAAGGGGACATCACAGCTGACCACCAAGGGATTTCGGTGAATTTTTGTTTAAATGAAAGTAGAGGCAAAATGAGGATATCTGTGTCCGGGCATTTGATCTAATGCTTCTTATTTTTGGAATAAAAAATTATAACGATCCCAGGACGGAAAAATGAACGAAATTCGTGATTTCCTGTAAATGATACTTTACTGTAATGCTACGAGGTCCTGCAAGAGCGTGTTACAGCAAACATTTCCTGGTATGGTGGCTAATGTCGAAAAGTGGGGAATAAACACTGAACTATCAGTAGCAGTAAAGAACGGAATGCCTGCATTTTCCCATTCTCCCTTAAAGCTCTCCGTTTTCACTTTTCAGAATTCAGTAAGAAGTTACAACAACATTGTGTGATATAGGTAGATATTGAATGACACATGGGTAGTTCTGTGAAAAATTTTCACGAGCTAGCTGTGTCATAAGCTGCAGACCTTGTAGTGATGTGGAACTTACAGTTGGCATTGTATTTTGTCAATGGCAATGGCAATTCGGTGTAGTTTCACTAACAAATTATGATGAATATAAGGAACTTATAAAAATAATCGTTGAATAATGGAGTTTAATAGTAAATAGCACATATAGGAACAGAGGAATTGTTAGGAGAATCGATATGTCACATTTTTACTTAGACGTACTTTTATTTGAAGACCTAACTATACGTTGTCAGATATCACTATAGGATGTTTCGCAATGGGTTGTTGGTAGACAAAGTTGCGGATGATGCTTATCATAAAAACAATGAAAACACAACGCTCATCTACAACGCGAGCATTTGATAAAAGAACTGTTCGAGCACTTACATTTCGTTTGCTGAACGTAATCTGGGAAACACAATTTGCTCACATTTCCAAAAGCCTTCCTTTCATTTATTAACTTCGCAGCAAACCCTGCGTACTGAAACATATTCTTGAAAATCGGCGCAGAACGTTGATCATGTAGAAATGAGCGGAACTCCAGTGCATTTTATCGCTTGCTTGAATGCCTGCTTTCTTTTTAAAGTTCGACAGAGCTTTGTAATTTTTCAATAAAATATTTTTCTTGACAAAAAAGGTACACTTTGCAAGGTGAAATGATTCCAACAGTAGAAAAATAAATGCTGTCGTCCTTCGTGAAGACACTATTAAAGTGTCCTGGATCTGTTTGACATCCCCATGAATCCAAGATCAGTAAAAACTTTCCTCTTCGCAAAATAATGAGATAATGTGTTTCACGAAAGTCCTGAAATGCCCTTTTCGTTAATTTCCCTGATTTCGACAATATTACGAATACATTTCCATATTCCGCCGTTAGACCTACCAAAATCTTGGAAATAAGAGCTCCAAATTGTCCGTGAGGATCTTGCATACATAAATAGAAATATTTTTAGAAGTAATGCTGTAGAAGTGGTCAATGGAAGCGGTCGGTCTGCGCGGGGTAACTACGTGTTACTTTGTTAAAATATCCCAAGAAAACATCTGTTGTTTTTTCTCCATACACAGAAAGTATTCTGTGAACATTGATTACATAATCTCATCCTGTTTGATCAGTATTGATAACGTAATTGCTACACAAAGTGGCCACACAGTGTATGATATCTAGGTTGGAGCTCACTTAGTAAGTATTACATTTCGTCTCAACATGGAGAAAGCATAGGATTCATACAAAGGCTAGATTGTGTTTGTACCTGGTAAAGCTCTGAAAGAGGAACAACTTGGTAAAAGAATCTCCGAAACAACGACGCTGATAGGCTGCTCACCCTATGCAGTATTTACAAAAGGTAAGTCGAACGTTTTGCTGTATTTGGATCAATTTATATTTTCTTCGAGTTTCACATCGGAGAGACTGTTTTTCATAAAATGAAGTCAGCGATTTCAAGTAACATTTAAAAATTGCCTCAAATCTCATAGAAAACTTGTGTTCAGCCAATTTAATCATATTCGCCAAAAAAAGTTATCGGATTGCAGCTAATTATGAAAATCAATAATGTATTTAGTGAAATTAAGATTAAAAAAAGGTCTGCAATAATTCCTACATTCGATTTAAGTAGAAGTAATACACAATTCCAGAAAATGAAGACTTGAAAGCTGTTCTTAGTCAGAAATTTAAATTTAAAATGAGATAACACAATCAGATGCAAAAAGTAACACATAATTTGTGTAGCTGGAGTTTCAATTACGTGTTTGGTTTTTTTGGAATTGCCGTATTAAGAATAAATTGATTTTATCGACGAGAAGTGGTCCCCCAAACTTCTAAAATTTTAACATTTCTTTGGATTGCATAAAATTCACGACACTCAAATTTTGCAGGTAATGTGTCTCGGTCTCTGAGCTATACGATTTAACCCTAAATGAGAAAATGTGCATTTGGCGAAAGAAATCCTCACAATATATTTTCACGGGAGTAAACCTTTCACATATCCACGCAATCGCTTTAAACAAAACAGTTACTGACTTTTAAACTTTTTAAACTGTTTGTATGCACCGGAAATTAAGTATAATTCCTTTTAATACCAACAGTGTTAAACAGTTTATTAAAGTTCAATGCGCACCGATATTTTATCAAATCAATAACACAGCATGCATCTGTGTTACATCACTGCAGAACATCCAATTGAAAATAATACAAATATGATATGCTCAACCATGTGTCCTGATAAATAAATGTCGTCGACATATCTCAGCGTAATTTTAGGGTTATGCTTGGATCTTGACGCAGAGTTAAGCAGATCCCAAGATGGCCGCTTATGCTCCACCGTATATTACAAACCAACAACAGTGACGAATTTCATCCCTCCTAAGTCCGTATCCCCTAGCTCATGTAAAAGGGCAGCATTCCGTACCCACTTCAATAGAGCAATCACGATTTGCTCCACTAAAGAAACGAGGGACAGAGAAATAACAAATATCATCAACAAAGGGTTCACTGCAGGATTCTCGGAACGAACTCTACAATCCATATCACAAGATGATAACCAGGAGCCACAAGACACCACTCCCAGGAGTCGACAATTTGCAGTTTCCTGGATCTCTTTCATACATCCCGAAATTTTCGTTTGTGTTTAAGAACCTTATGGAACGCCATGGATTACGCATTGGAATTAAATCACCAATGTCCATCGCCACAACAGCAAGAAATACACACAAGAAGCCTGACGTGAATTCTGGAGCTGGGGTGTATGAGATACTATTAGAATGTCCAGATAGCTTGTCTCGATCATACATCGGAATGACCAAAAGATCCCTTGCAATTAGGGGAAAAGAACACATAAGGGGCATTAAAACAGGAAAAACACAAACAGCGCTTTTCAAAGAAGTAGCCCAATATGACGCCGTACCGATGTGGAAAAACATGAAGAGGATCGCTCGGTACACTGACTAGAGAAAGTGTCGAAATATTCATGCACCCCAACCCTTGCAACGAGAGCCCTTCACTCGAACTCTCGGCTGCGTGGAAGATTCTACTGAAATAGAACATTAAGGGGGAAAGGAGAGAGAATGTCTGAAAGGTTGGTCACGAGACACCACCTTCCGCGTGACGAAATATCACCTAGACACGTATTAGATACGCGCTCCAAAATTTCAAATTAACGTTGTTCTTTAAATATTCTTGTGTTCACTGGCCTTGAGAAAGCCTCCCGTTCGGAGTGTGAAAGCTCGGCACTTAGTCGTTGTATGTTTAATAAATTTTTACACCATTCAATACGGATTAAATATTTCAAGTTGCATATACTAAGGTGTAAGTTCAATTATTGTAACTATGAAGTATTGTTGTTTCTAAAATGCGTAACAATGTTTCCCGAGAAACATTAATAATACTTGATCCCATCGGTGCCCCTTTTATTTTCTTATATACTTCTTTTACTGAACACACAAATAGTTGTGCTGGGTTACTAAATTTAATAAAACTGGGATTTTCTTTTCTACTTTCCCCTGCTATATCTCCGAGTCCTTTACTACTGTTTTTAGAGAGCGTGTTGCTTCATCCGCTGGGATTGAAGGGAAATATTAAACTATGTCAGAAATTTCTAAAATCTCTGCAGCAGTAATTTGAATTTGCTTTCTCCTGTCAACGAAGTGCTGGGTTGAATTCAGGAAATGCGCGGATTATGGGAGGAACTTCGTCATGAATGTGGTTGAAGGTTTTTCCATATGACATGTCAGAGATGTGTTCTTAGCTACTCTCGGTGATAGGCTGTAGCATGGGTTAAGATATTTGGGATTTTTGAGAAATGAAGGGACACAGACGCCAGTTGGAAAAAGTGGTAGGACACAAGCAAGTAGAAAGCTAAATGTTTTCCCACAGATACTATTTCTGTGGCAAAGGAGAGAACTGAATTTTTAATAGATGTGAAAACTGAATTGAAACATATACTACACATTACGGTTGTTAAAAAAATATTTCTCTTCAAAATCTGTAATTCCCTGGTAAAAATAAATATTATGTGATTATCATGACGTACAAAAGCCTGGATCCGGTTGGTGAAAATCCCGCATCTGCCTCAGGGGTGGTTGAGAAGTACTTCCGTTAGCTAGCGTCCTAAACCTGATATATTTTCATACGAACAAGTTATTAAATATTGTTTGGCTGTGGGCTAATATCTAAAAACAATAATTTTGACATAGCTGACAGTAGCTATGCTAATGTCCTAACTGCAAATGTGAAGAAAGTGTGGCAATGGGCATAGCAATGTTAGCAAAAGAACGCATTATGATGATGGTACAAAACTACAAATTTCTTTGTGTGAAAAAGGAATGGGACACCCTGGAATACTCTTTGACATCTGCAGCTGTGGGTGTAACAGACGGGAGAACTGGAAATAAAAGACGTCCAGGAAAGTGCCTGATATTAGTGAACTTTTTTACATGATCAACCGCATGATAGTAAATGATAGTAATATGAATTTTTTAATGCTTATGTACAAACTGCGACTATGCTGCAGGAAAGGTAGGAGGAAAAGATATTGTAAGTCAAAAAATACTCAGTATACCGGAAGATTGCATAATATCAGCCAAGCGGAAATATGATATTTTACACTCAGTAACAGCTCAGTTGGAACAATCTTGCAAAGTCAACAAGCCAAACAAACTTAAGTTGATAAAGAAAAGCGGAAGAAACGCATGAGATGTTAGCCTAATAGCGTAACAAGACACACTCATTAAGCGTATGATAATTTGGTGAGCTCAAAAGGTGTAAGACAACAACGCAAATGAAAATGTCACAGAAAAGCACATTATCTTGGTAGCAATGCAGATCTACTGTAGTTATTAACATATGGTAACTAAGAGCTAAACGGCAAAAAATATATCTGAAACCATTCATTCTATAACTTTCTGGACGTAATTGAAGAGAAGCATATAAAACTGCTTGTTACGGGACTCCTGGAAACACCGAGCCGAAACAGAGTCACGCAAAATACTGATGTTTTGCAGACACCATTTTTCTAATTCATATACATACCACACCTCCACGATTTACAAGCATGTGACTTGTTGCAGCAAAGTAATGAATTCTCTACGATACACAACATTGCACGAGTCCCATCGGTGGATCATTGCCAAGTTGTGAAAGATTCGTGGTTGCGAAATTCAAGTTAATAGAGAAGCCTTGACAAAAAGGATTTTAGGACTGACAAAAAAAAAAGTTTGACAAGAGTACCGCTATCTTCACTGGAAATATTCAGATCAACTTTGTACAGAGCTTATCACAGTAATTCTGTATCTCTAGCGATAAATTTTCTCTTAAACGAATTTGAATATTTTAATGTGTTTCTGTCTGTTCCTCATTTTGCTAGGCAAAAATCCACTTACTGTCAAATTCCTCGTTTAATAGAATAGAACAAGATATAAAAATTAAATAGCAGCGTTTGTGTGAGAATAAGAACAAAAAAGTGCTGGTATCTTGATCGAGAAATAACCACCGCCTGTTACTTTTGAACGAATTCCAAAATGGAAAATATCACAATAATTTCCCTATTCCGTAACTTCTTTAAAAATCTAATAATTTCTCTGCATAAATAAATTGAAAAAAATATTTAATGGAAGATACTTTAATTCATACAAATTATACTATTATTACCAAATATAACTAGTATTTTAATTTTATATTTCAATTTCGGAGTTACATGGAAATAAATTTAATTTGGTAAAAAAATCAAAATTTATTCTATATATTTTCTAAGATTATTTCAAGAGAAAAACAATTTCGAAGAATGTCAGTTTTGAACCAAAGAATATCTGAGAAGAAGTTAAAGCTCTGCGAGACATAATTAGCTTCGCCATATCTTAAGATATGAAATGCAATGCACAGAAGCCAACATACAGGCTGATGCCGGAGCACACTGCGCATGTATATTTCTGTTGACTTCAATTCTGTTAAAGAACAATCAGCCAAGCTACCCACAGCACGTTATTGTTACTTTTTCGGTAGCATAATCACTTCGCAAATCGCATATGTTAGTTTTGTTAAGCAAATCGAGTTAATTAAGGCTTTTGTTTGTTCTTCAGTTTCTCAGAAATATTTTCAGTAATGCCAAATACTGGGAATTGTCTGCATTTTGTATGGATCCTTAGGCCTAACTATAATACTTACTAAAATTTAATATAAATAGTAATACTAATGTTGTTGCATATTTTTTTCACCAAAAATAAGGGACGGGCGGTATATCAGAAAACAGCAACAACAACGAAAAAAAAAAAAAAAAAACTGCTGTAAGCAAAGTGTCATCATATCGAAGGAAACCACCGTGAATCAAAGAAGAGTTTCCCTGCCGTAGTCCCCCTAACGTGTTTTGCTCCTGAATGTTTGCTTTCTGGCAGAGATATTACCTCTTAGGTTGTGGTGGCGCTGTTGTCGCCTGTTTTACGTTATCTCTACGAGATTTGACGTTCTTTATGCTAAGCTTTATATTCTTTTATTGGACTTTCATGCAGTTGAAGTTCCATATGCACCACACAAAATGAATGGACGTCATTTCGTATGAAATGTCCAACGTCGCAATGCCGTAGAGTTGAGGATGCTATTCCAAAGCCGTTTGCGTCAGTTTTACAGTGATACTCTAGTTAGCGGCGCATGGCCTTATTACTCTTGCAGTACATGTCGCTTGTGAAGCGTGAAGATCAACGGTGTACATCAAGATTGAAACATTTCTTGGCAAAAAATCCGATATTCACTGTGCTTTGCGCGAGGTTTGTGGTGAAGAATCAAGATACCGGAGCAGTTTCCCGAGGTGCTACTCGTTTTAGTAAAGGACGTTTAGGCATTAGCAGCAACCCGAAATCAGGGAAGCCTAAAACCGCAACTAATGAGCTAAGTGTGAAACTTGTCGCGGATTGTGTCGAACAAGGAAGTTGAACAGCATGCGAGATAACTGCAGAAGTTACACAAATTTCAGCACTATCCGTATTCCGTATTTTGACGAATGATTTGCAGAAAAGAAACGTTTTGATGAGGTGGGTGCCTCATGACTTGACTGCCGCACAGAAACAGCCTCGTGTATACAATGCAGCATAGCTGCTGTTGCGAATTGTCGCTGCTGATGAAACGGGTTTAGGGACTCCGATCCTGAGTTGAAATCGTAGTCGGTTGAGTTGGAAGTCCATGCTTCCCACGATCTCCTTACACCGAAAAATCGGACAGGCACAATCGTTGTTTAAGCTACTGATAGTATTCGCGTATGATCAACTGGTCATCACTATGACAGATGAAATAAGAACCACGAGAAACAAGTGTCACAGCTGCCTGTTAATATAACTCCCTCCAAACCTTCCGCAGAAAAATACGCAGCAACCGACTTGCTCAGAAATTGGCCGCTCATTTTGCACGACGATGCAATACAACACATAGGGAAAGTGGGAGGTGACAGCTTTTCTGGAGACGTACATGTGGGAAGTTTTATCTCACGCATCCTGTATCCCAGATTTTAGAGCACCAGGCTTTGATTTGTTCATTTAGCTGAAAGAACTTATGCGTGGACAGCGAGTTTCCTCTCTGGGCGATATTTCTGCAGCACTTACCCACCTGTACAAAAGCGGGTAACTGACTGGAATTGTGGACCTCCCAAAACGTTGGAACGTCTTTATTCAGAAGCAGGGAAAATACATAGAAGTACTGCAGAGAAATCACTTGAGACATTTCCGGTATAAAAAGTTTGTATGCCTTACATATGAAATTACTTATGCAGTTGTCGCTGACATTCTTTTGCTCAGAAAAATACGGTGAAAATATTTATGGTGATTATGTAAGGAATTACGATACGCACTATGTATCGCGAATTCAAGGATATACTCTCTGGGTAATGCTATTTCTAAATGTTTCAGTCACAGAGAGAAAATACTTCCCTCAAAGGAATGTTATGCAAACATAAAATCGGGCATATCACGGACATTAGCCAAATTATAAAATGAAAAATTTGTTTCTTAGTATTTTAATTTTTTTTTTCATCCAGTACTTTGAATTATCTTTTTGGCGATGTATGCTGTACATTCAAACATTTCTTATTACATTTACAGTACAATATTTATAAAGACAATTATGTAAAGAAAATTTGTTTAATAGGTTGGAAGAATCTTGCTCAAACGGTTTCACGAAATGCGAAGTTTTACTGCATATTTACAACCGAACACGATTTCAGAAAACAGAAATCGTGTACAGTTGTGTGGAAGTATACGTTCTAAAATAAAATTATTCGTAACAATGCTTGATCAAATTTGTAATTTTCGCTAGCTTTGTATGTTGTAATCTGAATTGTTTGAGTTTTGTCTGGACATTTTATACATGTACACTTGAATACAGAAATCATGTTCAGTTGTGTGGAAGCACATGTTTCAAAATGAAATTAATTTTAGCAATCCGTGAACAAGATTGTACTTCTTGCTAGCCTCGTAGTTTGTAATCTGAATCGGTTGAATTTACCTGAATATCTTTTTCACTTGAAGTTTAATGAAGTTAGAAGGGTCGCCCCGGTGGCGCAGTGGTCTAAGGCGTTGGCCTCTGATCATTCGTCCGTAAGGGGTCCGGGTTCATATCCCTGTTAGGCATGGATGTTGTGTTTGTCTTATGGCACTGGCTCTCTCCCTTCCCTGGAACCAGTGACCCTAAATTAGGGACGGGCGACTGCTTATAGCACATTGAGTTGCTCACGGTGGTCGTTAAACCTCAAAAAAAAAGTTAGAAGGCATAATTTTGTTTAGTGTACATTACCAGCTTTAATGGCATAAGGCTCCACGTCCGAAATTTAACCATCTTCTGAAATGAAATTATAAAATTGATTATCTAAATTTTGAAATGGCAAAGCGTTGCATTGCATTTGGCCTTACTGGTTCTAAAATCAGACAGAATCTATTTTTTTAGATCAACTCAAAAATTGAATGTGTAAAACTATTTTCATCTACACTTGGAAAACACTGTGTTACGAGAAAAATGACAATATTATTCCATCTAATAGTAAAAACAAAGCTTTTCGACTCTTAAAACAAAATGAAGCCTTTTTATAATGATTCCCGTGTACTGTGGTGCTCTTTCCAGACATATTGTACCGTTCAGAGTGTGTATGTTCGCGCTATGATGTTATGAAATAATTTTGTACTAACGAAAGACCGTGTGGACTCCTGATTAATTGCAACAAAGAATGCTGCTTTTTGACAGCGAAATACCAAGAAAGATCTGGGATATCGAATCGAAATTTATAAGGTACATTTCTTATTATGACCCAATAATAAGAAATGTACCTTATAAATTTAGCGTAAGTGTTCACAAATACAGAACCTAAATGGTTTAAGCGATGGTTTATGATCATTCGTCCCTGAAGGGTCTGGGTTCGAATCCCGGTGAGGCATAGATGTTGTGCTTGTCAAACGGCAATGGAAAACTCCCTTCCCTGTAACCAGTGACCCTAAATTACGGACAGTGACTGCTAATAGCTCACTGAGTTGCGTACGATGATCGTTAATCTTTCAATAAAAAAATACAGACTTGTAGGTGACGATACCTACCATGATGGCGAAAGCGTCTCATACACTGTGTGGTAACTACTGGAATAGGTTCTGGATACCGCCTTGTGGAAGGTCATTGCACGCTGTCCCGTTTCGTACTGAAAGCTCGCCTTACGTAACTGGTGTCGACCATATCTCACACGTATGCAATGGGCAAAAAATCAGAAGAACGCCCTGGCGGTTAAGGAATACGTGCAGATATTTGGCATACATGAGCTATAAGTTATTCAGTGCCACATGGGATGGTGCATTGTGGTCTTGAGGATGCAAGCTTTCAAAAGAAGGGATCCGATAAATAAGAAAGAATCCTTATTTTGTTTTTTATGCTGTCATTCAATAAATTTTACACTTCTCTATATGAACCTCTTTAAACCGTTAACGGATCGTTCGTTCCCGAATCCGATATTCATTTTCATGTCGAAGCGCCTCTATAGGATTGAGTTCGATACGTTTAGCTGTCCACTTCAAATTCTGTATACCCATGTCCCCAAATCCTGAAGACGTGTAGAGTACTAAGGCTCGGTCCGGTGTGTTGCCGTAACACGAATGGCCGGTCTCCGTAAAAAGTGTTAACATATAGACATTGCGACGTTGTCTAGAATATACCGGCACTTCATGGCGTTTATGTTTCCACCATCCGCCACCAACGGTGCGCGTTTCATTTTTGTTGCCAATGGGTGCGCTAAGGAGACTTTTTTCTACATATAGAAGTTCCTTCATAGGTCACATATAATGAATATACTCTATAATTAAGCGTAATTTCACTTCGAAATAAATTCTATAATGCAAAATGTACCCTTTATCACCAGAATGAGGGATTTAACATTTTCAACATATCTGTATGAAAATAAGTTTCTCCATCTATCGGATTAATGTTAACGTTGATTTTTTTTCAAGACAGAGAGTTGGAAAATTGATAAAACCTTTGAAATTAATACACACGGTATAGAAGACATTTAAAAACTATAGTCCTAACATTTTATTACCGTCTAATCACAATTGTTTATGAAAGATCATCATTAGCATAATATTCCGAATAAGCCCGTAAGCAACTCAGATATTTAGTAATATGAAAGTTATTGAACCACATATATCGAATGTTTACACATTTTTCAAAGGGCTGTTCATTGTTGAAATTGAATTGCACCAGGGAGAAGTACAGTACTTTTACCGAATAAATGGGCAATATTACGTTTTAGGATTTATTTTCAAGCAATAATCTCACTAAAGCTTTCTGGTATGCGAGTTGCACATTAAAAAAAGAATAAGCAACACCATCAAGTATCATTCTTAAAAGTAGAATTTGAAATATATTAAACTCTTGGTAATTTATAAAATACTGAAATTTTGTTTCTTATGTGTTCTTACAAACATACAGTAAGCACGACAGATGCGAATATTTATATATTTGCAACAGATGGCAGCGTGGTACTCAAGGTTGCAAAATTCATAATCACAAAATAACCCTTGAAGTAATACGGCGTCAAACACAAAATTATTTTGAGGTTTTCAATATTCGGCATCCTGATTACGAGGCATAAGTGATAACTTCTAACAACATCAGGAAAAAAGCAAATACAGATCTGTGAAATGTATGAATACACGCGGATGAGTGTGTGTGCATCTATATAAAATGCATAATTTTATAACGTATCTTCTGTATTTTACATTCCATTTTAAATGCCGTTCTGGATTATTCAGCCATTATAGAGACAGTCCCGGTCATGTGTTTTTCGATAAATTGGATTTTTAATTTTAACAATTTTTTATAAGGAATATGTGTTCAATTTAACACCAAAAATTATTATTTTTAAGATGAATATCACGATTTCTCGTTTTATGAATATGGACTTTTCCCGCCGTAATTTACTAATAATTTTCCTTTCTTGTACCTTCATCGAAAAATGTTTATTCCCTAAGGTGGATGTCGTTAACATTCAGCGATAAGATATCACGGAAACCCTCATTAGTTTAAACTTTAAGGTGAATAAAAGTTTAAACTTTATTTATTTCAATAAAATGTATTGCAACGAAATTGCTTTGATTCACGATAAACTCTCAGTTCACATACAGGGTTTCATGTCAACTTGTAGCTAGAGCGCGAAAATAATATCCAAAAGATTTCATTCCGAAATTCAGAACATAAAGCAATTTTTAAGTATCCTGTGGCTTCTGAGAGCGCCTCAAATCGATCGTTCCGGGTCGAGAAATTCTTGCTGCATATAAGACCACTTATTTATCCCCTGTCGATAAGCCTTAAGAGTCCTCTGCACCCTTGTCAATGCGGTAAAGGTCCTCCTTTTACTTTCATCTGCATTTTACTGGTATAAAAATATGTTTTCATATATAGAAAGTGGGTTCTAAAACAGACCTTGGAAAAGTATTTGTGGAAATATAGGTGGGACGTTCTTGGCTGTACCACATCTAATGTAATTACAATGGTTGCATGTAAATGATTTATCCTGTACTTTCGGTGAAAGTTGTTCAGCAATGGATTAGCTTATTTATCACTATATTCTCTTTAAGAGCCTCTACGCATGGTTCACAATTCTAAACTACGGTTTCATTCGCTTTTGATGTGAGCGCATAAACGAGATTACTGATTTTTAATTCAATCTAACGTACGAGTTCATTTTTTGCAATCACAGATCCGATCAGCTCTCACGATAATTGTAAGATCTAATTATTGGTCTACTTCTACTTTTGATCGCAGAAGGAGAAATAAAAATAAATAAAAACTTTCAATCTCAGACTATTTATTTTAGATTTTGTGAGCTAATATCGTTTAGACAACTGTCGGAACCATTATTTCCATTTATTGAATGAATTACATAGTATCCATGCAAGGAATAATGAAGAATTCTTGTCGTTATACCCAATACCCAACCACTGTTAAATTTATTTTTAAATTTCCAAATTTTCATTATATGATATAGTGTTAATCTTTTCCCCAAACAATATAATTTAATAATGTGTGAAATGTTTGGCCATCACACTAAACTCCTTGTTTCTACGTAAGCATTTATCCAGAGACGAAAAAAGTATTTTTACAAAGGTAACTTTGTTAGCAATATTAATGCACAGCATAAGTACTTTTAAGCAAAGTTTAAGGTAAAAAGGGAATTTATTTACTATTTAGAGTAGCTCTTTTAGAATAGTGAACAAAAAGTTCATTAAGAAATTAAAGTCATGCCATAGTTCGAGTAAAGAAAACATATCTGGAACGTACAGGAAAACTTTGGAAATAATGAGAACATGTATAACAATCCAAAGCTTATTTTAGTAATTGCAGGAACAAATATTCGCGATTTATTGCATTCCATTTGAGATAATTTGAAAGTTATTTTAAACTTGAATCAACACTCTGGCAATAGTAAGAAATTATATTGGCAATTTGAAGCTCCACTTCAATAAATTACATATTCAGATGTTTCACGATTCATTTAGTTGATTTATCGCAGATGAAGGACATCTAGATATTTTACATTCAAAATTACACAGTTTAACAAAAAGTTTAAAATATTATATTTGTTCTTATATGAAAAGAAAATGAGTTTATACTTACGACAGTTATATCTACCAACTCCTCCTAAAGATGGCGGCCGTGAGGTAATTCACCTTGATAAGTAGTAAATGTGCCACACCCTTTCTTTTGATCCCGGTATACAACTTCTGAATGATGAAAACACGCGAGGGAGCTCTCGTGCGGTTTGTTGATGGCTTGATAATGTGAACAGCATTTGCACGAAAGCGCTCGCCCGTACGACATTGATTGAGTATTTTTGAGTGAACTGTGGTTGCCAAACCGATGAGTTCTGTTTGTTTCTAAAGTGTTATAAATTTTTAATTATTGGATATTTTTAGATGTATGAGAATGTTTCTGGGGAATGTATTTAATTGAAAGTTAGAAATTAATATCTTAACAAAAAGTTTTAGTTTCTAAATACACTGCTGGACAATTGCTAAGGACGGATCATAAACGGCTATGTAGCGCATAAAAAAGTAAGTGTGGTTGGATGCCAAGTGAAATAAAATAATGTCAGAATGCCAGGACATTATAAGAAAGACAATTTATTGTGCTCTGAAATCCAGAAGGCTTTGGAACGTGTTCAAGGGACAAACAGGCCATTTTGTGCAGAATACGTAAACGTGAAAAAAATGCAATTGCCGTCCGCAGGCGTTCCGGCGTAAGATGTCAATACGGGATATGGCCACCATGGAGGGCGATGCAAGATTCCACACGTCGTGTCATGCTTTGCACAACATTATCAAGCAGCTGTTGGGGTAATTCATCCCATTCCTCTGTCAGTGCACGGATGAGGGTGTCCTTGTTTATTGGAGGGCATTGGCGACCAGCAAGACTCCACCCCAAAGCATCCCACACATTTTCAATGGGATTCAGATCTGGAGAACGTGCTGGCCATACGAGGCGTTGAATATCCTCGCTCTCAAGACACTCCTGGACAGCGACTGTTCGATGACATGTTGCGTTGTCGTCCATGAAAATGAATCTATCACCGACAGCACCACAGAACATGCGAACATGAGGTAGCAGAACATCATAATGTATCGTTGGCCAGTCATAGTCCCAGTTGGAAGCACATAGAGGAACGTACAGCTACTGATCATGATGCCAGCCCATACCATGACACTACATGTCGGATATCGGCCTTTTTTTGTATATTTGCTGGACAATATGCAGTACCACTATCACGCCAGATCAGTTGTCGTCGACAGTCAGACGATAGACTGTATCGACTCTCATCTGAGAAGAGGACAGCAGACCAGTCGTTATCAGTCCAATTGCGATGTTGATGGCACCATTACAAACGGGCGGTACGGTGACGTCTGGACAATGGGATGCACACAACAGGACGGCGGGCATATAGTCCTCCTTCATGCAAACGTCTGGCGACAGTTTTTCGGGAGATCCGCTTGCCAGTAGCAGCCATAAACTGATTTGCTACCTCACTAGCTGTGCTGCGCCGGTGTCTTTTTGTTGATAGCACTATATACCGATCTTCTGCAGATGCCGTACTGCGAACACGACCTCCCCCGTGACGTTTGCTACACTCTCCATTTGTTTGAAATGATTTCCAAAGCTTTGAAACAACACTGTGGCTGACGTTGAACTCCCTGGCAACATCTGTTATTTTTCGCCCTTCTTCAATCTTGCCAATAGTATGGCCACGTGTAAAATCATCTAGGTGATGTCCGGAAGAAATACTGAAAATTGCAAGTTCGTCAATTGATTCTTTCTCTTTCAACTTTGCGTTTAAACAACAATGGTCAATACGCGTCAAATCCTTTATATCTCTTATCAGCGCTATGACGTCACGAACAAGTTCGGCAATCCAAAATTTGCATACGCACAACACGTCTTACTGTATCTCGCACTTATGCTAATTTGCACATTTTCCTGCCTTCCATTTTATGGTTGCTATCGTTGCTATTGTTATCCGTCCTTAGCAATTGTCCGGCAGTGTATTTTAACTAACAAAGACCAGTTACGTTCGTTAGGCTTCTCTCTGGGCTGGAACACGTTTTTCCACCGATTTTGTAACGTGCTGCATATGGTTCAATAATAGGTATGTGATATCGTTTTTTTTCATTAGTTCAAAATGCATCGATCTAAATTACACTTTTGTTTTTCAGTATGACAACACGCAGAATGTATAGCGCAATTCAAATGAAATTTCGCTATCAGATTCTTCAGACTACAGGAGATAATTGATTAATTTTGTATAGCTATACAAATATATTCTATATTTTCTATGAAAATCGAACAGGGCTGCAGACTACAATTCTTAGATATATAATTTTACTTCAACGAAACCCTACAACACAAGAAATTAGCTTGTCTGAATACTGAAAACCAGCATACTATCGTACGATTATTCCAATGCGTTCTGAACAATGATGAAACATAAGTTAGCAGTCTTCCAGCACATGATTCATCGGTCATATACACACTACTCCCGGTATGATTACTACAGTTGGAGTCCAAAACAATGTCAAACATCGCAAAGATGCACGGTTATCCTGCAGATTACGTATACAACATCACTAAAAACGTAAGACGTTCGGAATTAACAACTCTGGAACGTGAGAGACGATCCATCAAATATGTCGGCCCTATGAAGTATCTACCGACCGTCATACCAGGTATAAAAAATGCTTGTAGAGTGGGTTCTGACGAAAACTTTCAAATGAAATGTCCATTTGAACGTTTTTGTCAGAATCCTCTGGAATCAGTTTAGGAGTAATAGATTTCCAAGATAGTGATATGAACTGAGGTAAAACCTCGTGGTGTTCCATTTTTTCATGTTTAAAAATGATGAAATTCTCCGTGAACCACAATGAAAACTTAGAAGGTGGAGTATTCAAAATGGAAGTATCGTTCCATATATTATAATAAGATCCTTGATTTACTTGGCGTGAAGAATATGTCCCTATTTTTACATTATATTTGTGCTCCACATGTCTCGTTTGCAGTGTTCTATGGGTAGAGCCAATACATATTTTAATATGTTCACCAGGATTTTGAAGAGACCGTCAAATGGACACATTACCTTAGAAATGAAATGAATGTGTTATTGGTATCGGGATCTCTCATTGGATATCTGGTGATTGGCTTTGGAACAGTACTTAACTTTCGATTAGTTACTTATAGCATTTAAAGTATTTATCACATCGGTTTTAACATCTGATTATGGACTTTAATGTACGAAGGATCTTCTGTAGTTTCACCTATGTTTTTTTCCTAATAAATGTAATTTGAAGTAATTTTTTTATCCTTCTTCTTCAAATGCTTACCGTACAAAGACGACAACTACTTCTATTTATTATATAATTAATCTACACTAAGTTTCTTAACTAATATTATTCTACATAATTATCAGCTATGCAGTCAAAACTGTCTAGTGGCCACTTTATTATGACCACCTGACAGTTTTAAGCAAATGAGCTATGGCTGCCTGCTGTTGCCGCCTTAGGGCAAGGCTAGTATAAAAAGGGAAAGCTTAGTGCTTGCGACAGTAGTAGAGGTGATTTTTGGGTGACGAGATGGGCAAAAAATGTGATTTGACGGACTTTCAACGTGGGATGATTGTGGGATCTCGGAGCCATGGAGCGAGTATCACCGAAACCGCCGCATTCGTGAAATGTTCCAGAGCAGCTGTTGTTAAAGTGTTTAAAGACTGAACTGTCAGTCAAAAAACTGGGTCTCTACGTGCAACGTGTGTTCGTCATTGACTAGTGACGGCTCGGGCGGAACGGAGAGTGTCCAGACTAGTAACAGACAACAGAAGGGAAACAGTGCAGCAAATTACAGCCCATCTTAATCAAGGATTCCCTCAAATGAGCTCTGCACGCAATGTTCGATGTACACTGCATCGGATGGGATATGGCAGCCGAAGGCCTGTTCGAACAACTTTGCTGTCTGCAGTTAACAAGCGAAAACGTCTCCAGTTCGCCCCGGAGCACAAGGATTAGACAGTCGGTAATTGGACACAAATTATGTTGTCAGATGAATCACGTTTTCAGTTGCCCATGCCGATGGCCGAGTGAGAAATTGGTGGAAAGAGCACGAAAGCATGGACGGCAAATGCACTGCTACAACCCTTCAAGCTGGTGGAAGCAACGTTATGGTTTGGGAAATGTTTTCTAGGCATGCTTTGGGCCCTTTAATTCGTGTTGATCAACGTCTGACTGGCACATCATATCTAAACATTATTGCGGACAAAGTGCATCCTGTGATGTGGATGATTTATCCCAATGGCGATGGCTACTTTCAACAAGATAATGCGTCCTGCCATAGTGCTCGGATTGTCCAGGATTGGTTTCAGGAAGATGCCGGTGAGTTTACTCTGCTTAGGTGGCCCGTATCTCAACCCCATTGAGAATTTGTGGGATGAAGTTGAACGAGCCATCAGACAACTGGATTCACTACCCTGCAATCTCACACTTCTGGAAAGTGTTATTCATCAGGCATGGTCTCAGATTCCGCAAACCATCTATCAACATCTCGTAGAGTCCATGCCACGAAGAATCGACGCAGTATTAAAGGCAAAAGGTGGCCCAACGAAGTACTAAGGGCGTGGTCATAAAAAAGTGGCCACTCAGTGTATACCACAGGTAAGGGGCGTTTTAAAAAAAGGAATGTAATAAAGTGAATAACAGATTCGCCGATATTGTAATCGAAAACAACAAATTCCTTACTGCCAATTATAGTAATAACGCAATTATTCACAGAGTAGGTGTATACGGTATACCCACGAATAATAATAATACCGCTAATATTGATTGCATCTACATAGTTAGTACTAAAAGACGATTAAAAACAAGAATGGAAGAGCACAAGAAAAACTGGAAAAAGGGCGAACAACGAACATATCATTTTACGTATTGCATTAATAATAATTATATTCCCTGGTGGGAAAATGTTAAAATATATACTATGCATGATACACAAAAGAAGATTTTGTATGCTGAGTTCATTGTGATACAGAAAACCAGGGGATTTAATTATAATGAACAGACAAAACTTGAATTGCCGTTTACCTGGCGGTACAAAATAACAAAAAAAAAAAAAAAAAAAAGGAAGAAGAAACAGAAGGAAAGAACAGAAAAGCTAAATTTATTGAAAACGTCTCATCCAATAACGATGACTAATGAAATTACATGAAATGAACATCAGATGGTACAACAGTAGGAAATACCGAAAATCACGAGCCCAGCCTATGTACGGACACAGGAGCAATGGCCGATGAGTCGACTGGTGACATGGAGGTAGTCAGCGCAATAAAAGCAGATGGGTATCTCTTACACTCGACCGCTGAAAATGGGCACAGAGTATCCTGAAACATGTCCGGGCGAACAGGGATCGACAGGTTGACTTTTTTAATTTCGATACTTCACAATAATTTGGCATCGAACAGTCAAATACTTCAGTTGCTGAAGTCCTAGCTGCGTCAATGTAGTCTAGTCTTAACTACAGTATTAGAATGATTTTAACTCATCACCCCCTTCATTTAGAATCATGCAGTTGTTCGTGTTTGTGTGGAACTCAAATTACATTCAGATTACATTTTCGCGACTTTATGTCACCCGATGGAAATTCATATAATTGTCAACATATAATTACAGAAAAAAATATAGAAATTATTTGCGTGATAAATATTTAAAAATGCCTGACTTTTATAAAACTTTCCAAGACGATTTAATACGACAAATTTGAAAAACCAGTGAGAAAGGAATATTTAACGATTTCCGATTACTTTTATCATTTAAGCATTTTTCTTTTGAAAGCAAACAGGTAGACCACTTTGCTGATGGGTTACCACAGCTGACTACAATACTGCCAGTCTTCCAATATGAGCATATTAACATAAAACAAAAATTGGGTACTTTATTATTTACGATTGAAACTGTAATAATAGTTGCATCACATCTTTTTTTTTTCTTGTTCGTATTTCAGTTTCGTTCACTATTTGAAAAATTCACATAGGCATTGAGTGAGTCCTTGTCTCCTAAGCTACGTGGTGCTGATAAATGCATCGCGGTTTCAGGAGCCTTGACATTTAGTGGTGCCATAAACACCTTACCGAAGGAAAAACAGTAGATTAAGTGGTAAAAAATTACATTACCCGGCCTTCTTATTATAAATTTTTATCCAAAGAAATTATGCAAAAGCAACTTCTTGAATATTATTTCATTTATATAGTAATGCATGTAAAAGACATTTTCCCAAGGTATGAGGAATTTTGTAACAAACGCTAATAAAAATGTCCTCCTATTATAAATGTTGGAAGACCAACTTGATTCTAAAACCTTGTGGACCTCCTGATGGTAAGTCGCCGTTGTCGCCCAGCCGGGAAGTAAAGTACTTAAATATCATTGATAAACCTTGATCAAGATTTCCTCCGGTCGATTCTTCGGTAAAGCCAAAAAATTGTAATATACTGTAATGGTGTACATTCCTTAAAGAAAACCAAAGCCAAAGGAGTCTTTAAAAATTATAGCGACATATGAATAAGTTGAAAATCAACCAAATACATAATATGGATAGACTTGTGCTCAGTGTATCCTGATATACGAGTTCATCCAGTACATTTTGCCTCGTCATATATATGACTCACTCCAACATGTAAGACGGAACATGAGCGTGATGTAGGGTGTACGTCAGACTGAAAACCCCATCGAGCATTAGATAATGATCGATTAATGGTTGGAATGCACAAACGAATAATCTGAAAAACTTTCTAAGTGGCAAGATAGTAGGCGACAGATTTTGCCATGGGAGTTTTCCAAAAGGCTACTATACTGAAGAATCTGTAATGATTTACTGTGAATGAGTGCTAAGCAAAAACAGTTCTAACAATCGACTGACCTGTGGACGAAAACAGGTGATATATCAGATGGGTCAGCGGAAAATATTTAGGTCCGCAAATTTGCAAATCAATGGAAACTAAGCATACGGTAATTTCCGAATGCAACACGTACCGGACGGTAACACGAACGGTCTACAACTGCCGAAACCATGCAGCCAGTCTGATTTCACTTTTCAAATACAAAAGCAGGTTGCCTCCATAGGACCGCTGACTATCGCAAATGTTTTGCATGCTATACCACGTACGGTATAAGTTAGAAGCCATTCTACCAGAAAATCCTAGGGGGCGCACGGTTGAGAGATGCGTAAAGATAGTCTGGAGTCAAACATTATGTGATAATCATAGAGCCCAGATAAATCGTTTGGCTCATTTTGGCAATCAGTCGAACCATAACTCCACGACAATGTCTGCCTGAGGTATTGCGTACGCTGAAATCCCTTATCATCGTATATACTGTTTTCTCAGTGTATGTAAGAAAACCTGTCCTTTCAAGAATCTCTTCTCTGTACAAAATTAGACTTTCCGTTCTCTCTTTTACTTAATCATGTAATGGATAATCATATCGTATATGCATGTAATTCTACACATTATCATACAAAAATGTGAAAAGGTTTCTGCATTTCGAAAGATATCTAGTTATCCCCCCTCCCCATATTTTATTTTAAATACATGAAAAGCACAAATGTTTATAGGAGGAAAGTGATCGTAAACGTAGGAAGAGCTACCTTTGTAATGAATCAATAAATCTAAATAACTGACCTTTTCGTTTTTAGATTGTTCATACCGTTAGTTCCGGTTTATGCAACAGAATATTTTTATGAGATTAAACCTGGATTTTTTTCGAAAAGTGGAGTAGTATTGTCTTGGATTAAGACATTACTTTAACAACAAAGTAGATTTTTTCTGTGAGAGAAAACCCATCAGTAGAAATTCTATAATGGCTAACCCAGGAATTCCCAAACTTTCTGAGATCGCACCGCCCTTCAGATGTCACATTTTTCGTGCGACGCCCCTGAACGCAAAATTAAAAAAAAATATTCGCAAATTCAATTTCTGGTATGTTTTTAAAAGAAAGTAGTCATTTACATTACTAGCATGTATTCTTTTTAATGTGAAAATACAAAATTAGAATAAAATTACAGAACTGAATAAGAAGAAATTGATTAGAAAGTCATAGTTTCATACTTGTAACACTCTTCATTTTTGCAGTAATTTTAGAAACTACAAAACAGAGGTAATTGCCTTTTCATGGATGGGGAGCTTGTTTCTCGTCACACAAATATCTTGATATAACCAAGCTAAATCCTACTGTTGCATTTCCTTATAAATTACCAGTTCAAATCGAACTTACAAAACATTATAGAATACCACACATAAAATGGATAACTCGAAGGAGTAAACAAACTGAAAAAACTGCTTACATTACCTGGAAATTGGGAAAAACATGGGATACTTCAGACAAGGAGGATATACTGGAAAATTTTGACTCAGAGGAAATCGAGAATAAAACTGTCAGAGGAAAACTCTCAGCAATCCTTAAGGTCAGAAATAAGACTATTAAAAAATACAAAATAAATAAAACTGTAACCCCAGCTTGCACTAATCACCAATCCCTTGTCAGCCGTAAAAAGTGCAAATGTAGGAAAATTGCTGAAATATTGCATACAGTAAAGAAAGCCAACATAAATATTGGAAATAACACTAAAGTTAACAGAGAAAAAAGTATAAATATACTTTTCTGGAATGCTCATGGTATCCTCAGACAGCATAGAGAGTTTATTACATTATTGGAGGACACGAATACGGACATTGCTCTTAGAAATGAGACATGACTAACTACAGATAAGCAATTTAAAGTACCTGGCTACCATGTTTATAGACTTGACAGCTGTAAGACTAAATCGCAAGGCTTTCTTGTAGCAGTAAAACATAACATTAAGCACACTGAGAACTCCAAAGTCACTGGGACGTCCAGAAGCGTAGGTCTTAATTGGAAAATTTAAATTTCGAGTGACAGCTTTTTACAATAATCCTAAAAAAGTCAATCTTAGTCAAAGAATTTAGGAAACTCTTTATGCATAACATTCCTACAATAGTAGCGGGTGACTTTAATGCGCATCCCCACATCTACTGGAAATCCAGAAGAAATAAATAATCAGGAATTAACATCTACAAATTCGCTACAAATAATAATATCGAAATATGTGGACCCAATGAACCAACATTTGTATGTAGTGATGGAAGCTGCAGATATCTTGATCTTTCACTTTGCAAAGATGTTAACTATGTTAAGGACTGTCGCATACTAAATGCAGGATCATCAGATCACTTTTTAGTATTGCTACAGATTCATACACAACAGACTTTTGTTGAAAATAGCAACATTAACATAAATCTTACAAAATTCACTCAAACATTAGGTGAAAACACTCGTCCTCATATAACAGATTGCACAAATCCTAAGGAATTAAACAAGCTAATTTCAGATTTCACCAATTTCATTAAAAAAGTGATGAGTTATTGTAGTGAGTGGCTAAACCATTCAATAATAATTACTATCTCCCACCCTATATCAAAAAAGTAATCATTCGTAAGAACTTAGCTAGAAAAACTTGGAGTAAACATAGAACAAATGCTAACAAGCAAAGTATAAAAATAAGCTCGTTAGTAAGCACATTAGAAAAACATGGAATGAACTTACTGAAAAGCTTAACCCGAACAGCAAGTCTGTAGTCTAGAAAGTCCTAAGATCGTTTAAAAATAAGAACAATAAAAATAGTACAGAAACCACTCATTACTGACAAAAGTAATGCAGCATACTTTAATGTAGAAAAGATCAGAATCTTCGTTAAGACACTTAAAAATCAATTTTCACTAAATAATGAGAACCTACTGAGGCACCTCTCTAATATTAAGAGAACAATAAAAGAATGAATTATGAAACAAAACGAGCCACCTAAATCTGTCATTGAGTATAAAGGTAATAGACCAATCATTATTATCTCACAGGTCAAAAACCTAATCAAAAAACAAAAAAATGAAGCAGCACCAAGGTTAGATATTATTAATAACGCTATCTCAAAAAGATTACCATATAATTTTCTAAGAATACTTACCCACATTTACAATGAAATTCTAAAACTGAACTACTTTCCCATTTCATGGAAAAAGGCAAAAAATAACACTTATTCCTGAAGCAAACAGTGATTTTTTCAAATCCGCAAAATCAAAGACCCATCTCTCTATTTTCCTCACTTGCTAAGTTACTGGAAAAAATCATTGCTGAAGAAAATATATTTTGCTAGGATAATAAAGTTGTACCACCTAAACAATGCGGATTCAGGAAAGAGCGCTCATGTCTACATCAGGCATCTAGAGTTGTAGAGAAAATAAGCAAAGGATAAAACAATTTTCAGAGTACTGCATCACTTTTTCTAGATATATTAAAGCGTTTGACAAAGTCTGTCACAAATCCTTACTATATAAGCTCATACTCAACAAGTCCCCTAAATGGATTGTGTTATTTATAAAATCATACTTAAAAAAATCGAAAATTCCAAGTTCACTATAATGACATCAAGTCAAAATTTCATAAAATAAAATCTGGTGTACCTCAAAGCTCTGTTCTTGGGCCCTTGCTCTACAACATATTTACCTCTGATTTTCCTAAAAGCAGAGTCAACAAAATTTTGGATAATAAGATTTTTACTACACTATATGCAGATAACACGGCACTTCTAAGTACTTCCTTAAATGTATCAATTGCAATAAAGAAGCTGCAGGAATTTATACCCACCATTGAAAAATACTTTGATATGTAGAACATTAAAATTAATTCTGAAAAATCACAAGCCATCTTATCTTCTAAGAGGTTTATGAATCGTATACCCAGAGCAAACTTGGTTATAGGAGGCAAAAAAATATTATGGAACAACAGAATTAAGTATCTAGGTTTAACCTTCGATAAACAGTTAATCTGGCTATCTCACTTTCATAAAATGATATCGATGATCAATAAGGTTAGAAACGCACTAAGGCCTCTGCTAAGAAAAAATTGCTAACAAAGTCTACAAAACAAGATACTTATATGGAATGCCTATCTGCTACCGATAACTACATACGGTGCGGCTATTTGGGGTCACTGCTCTCAAACGCAACTAAATAAATTTCAAAAATTTCAAAACCGTGTAATGCAGCAAATCTTTACACTAAAACCCAAGACTAATAAGTTCAAACTTATAAATAAGCACAATATTCGCTGTGTTGATGAATACATTTTGGACATTAGCAAATAATTCTATGAAAAAAAGCAAAATTCACCCAAATGAAGATGTTAGAACCACTGTCGATTACTCTACAGAACAATATCAAGAATATTGTTGATTTATGCATATGGTAAAACGACTTCAAAAAACAACTGATGATAGATGCTTTCCACTGGGCATTTCTCAACCTTCAATTAGAAAGGATAAAAAATCTAATTAGAAAGCAATCGCTAGGAAAAAAATATCTATAAGACAGAAAGTGATGTTATCTCAAAGTATTGGTAATACAAGCTATACTTCTAGACATCGTCTCCCTACAAATGACTTCACGGAGACTACCTACAGCACATGTAAGTGAGTTAACAAACTTACAAGAGAGCGTGCGGCTTTTCATGCTGAAATAAGTAAACAACATGAAAAGACACAGAAATTTCAAATAGAATTAATCAAAAAATACAATTAAATTAGCAATCTTTAAAGAAGATTTCAAAAGCAGTTTTAAAAGGAAAATTGATGAGATTATTGACAATGAAGTAATTGAAACACGCAAATGAAATGTGAAATATATAATTCAAGGACTGCTACTATCAACAACAATTGCAGACATCTCTGAGCACTTTTGGAAAGCTAATTTTCAAGTGTCATGAATTGAAAAATAATATTGGTATAACAGTGACACACCAAGAACTTGTATGACTTTTTTTTTTTTTTGGAAAATGAAATACCACATCACATCATTGTTAATAATAAATAACTTAAAGTTGAAATATCCTCTAAATACAATTAACAAGAATAAAATTAATTATGGATTATAAACTGATGGTCACTAACAGTGACCACTGATTTAATAAAATTATTATCTTAATTCCTCTGTGTCTCTTTGACTTCCGTAAACAACTTAAATATGATAAATTAAGTTAATTTTAATGAAGAATTCAACTGACATATTTTCTCAAACAGCTTTTGCAATATGACATACAGTATATAACATTTTTACCCTGGACCAGCTACGTTAAATTATGAATTTTTTCACAAAATGGCATGTTACATAAATCCATACAAACATCCTCTGCTGAAAATTATCTAATTTCAATTACATTGCACCTAACAATTCATTTCAACAACTCTGCCAGAATCATTTTATCTAAGTAAAGGCAGAGTAATTGCTCCATGGATGGATTTTGCTTCATCACTTAGCTTTCCGCTTTAGCAACGCATACACCCTCACTCTTCTCTTCACCTCACTTTCATTTAGATCTTTCCTGTGGGGCGCCTGCTCCTAATTTTTCTCTAAAGGTGGCTGGACCTACGGCAACACGTCTTTTTCCCGATTGACAGAACTGTTGCCGAGCAAAGATTCGGTTGACTAATCTATGGTAAGAGTCAAGATACGTTAACCGTATGTTAGGTTCTGAACGATTGGGGTTGCCCCAATGTTTAACCTTCGGTGCGTGTTCTTGTGTATTCGATCAATAACTTTGTGTACCGTAATCTAGTAAGACTGTAAGAACGGACATACTAACGATGTTAATTCATTTCAATGATAAATATTATGTGGGGTTTTTTTACCAAAGAAAACATCGCCAGTTCCCACAATGGCGACAGAGAATTCGTAAAAATGTTTAATCCTTTTTTGGGGGGAAGTCGAGATGTATGGCAAAAGACTTCAGGTTCTCTCGCCTTAGAAACGGCGAGGACCTGTTCTACGAACTGAAAGTATCGCCAAGGACACTGTGACTTTCACAGATACATTGTTAATTTTCACTTGGCGCCTACAAGTCTGAAATCCAGACATACTCTTTTGTATAATTATAACAATGTGTATTGTATTGCAACGGATGTACTACGGTGGCAGGATTGCTTTCTTGGAAGGAGGTACTCAAGAATGTATATCCTGAGGATAGGCGAGAAACACTCAAGGTAGATTTAAAGGTCCGGGAACCCGATTCCCGGAAAACGACTAGGAGCGGGCCAGGTGAAGGGCGCGAGAAGTGACACGTGGCCAGAGAGGAGATCAGCATGGACCGTCCAGCGGACTTGAAGGTCAGCGCCATCGCCCTTGAAAGAGGAGCACGTTGAAGGGGAAGAGGTCACTCCGACAGGATCTGCTCGTCAGTCTATCTTCGGAAAGCGGAGGTGATAGTCCTCCGATAGAAATGAACGCGTTTGCGTGGATGGTACGGTGGACTCTCGGAGTTCACGGTGAATGAGCGGGCACCGACCCTAGAAGAGGTAGGTCGCCGCTACGGAAGGAATGGACCCGAGTCAGGGATTCTGGTAGAATAGTTGATGATATACTACTGAATTACGGACTTAGTACAGTCTACTGAAACTTCGATTAGAGAAGGATAGCTAGAAGGCTATTCCTGAAGCATCGAGGAGATAGAGGTCTATCTAGTGTCAAGGAGACTCTAAGTTAGGACGCCAACGTAGAGTGAGATTTCTACAGAATTCGGTCTCCTTATCTTGCGCGTTCCACGATCTTTGCCAGGTCCAGTAATAGCGAGGCCACTTTAAGGAGCGAGCAATCCGCCGCCGTCAAAATTCCAGTTGATGAAGAATAAATGTTTTGTATATGTGTTAACCAAGCGTGCTTTTCAAATCATTATGTCTGAAGGTGAATATACTTCCGTATAACCAGCCGTTGTCGCTCTGCCTTCCCTATTCACAGATCTTCATATTAAAGTGGGGAAGGTTTCGTTTGTTCGCTCAAACAGAGTGAGAGAAAGAGCGAGAGTGTTTCTGGGAAGATTAAACCACTCTCTACTTGTTGTGAGAGCCCACGTAGCGCGTGCGCCTCGGATCCTTAAGTAGTAGGCGGCGCTAAGTCACGTGACGACAAGTTCGCTCTTACAGCAAGAAAAGAAATTTGGCGCAGTCGGTAGGATATAGAACAGACGAACTTTGTGAGAAAGACAGGCTGAGGAAAAATTCGGTTAGGTAGGCAAGAGAAAATTCCGGTACCCACAGGTGAAAGAGAAGGTACCGGCAGAGCTTTATCGGACGACGGACGACTAGAGTAGGTCCGCAACCAGGACGCTTCTCGCACGCTGCGGCGGACGAGAGAAAAAGTTCATCGAAGGAGACCTACTACCCAGACGGCGAGAGAGCGGATACAGTGAGAAGAGTTCGTAACCAGAGTGCCCTCACGGTGCTACAGGACGCGATCGGCGAGAGAGCGGATACAGTGAGGTGAGTTCATAACCAGACTACCTCACGGTACTACAGGACGCGACTGACAAAAGCGGACGGCGAGAGAGCGGATACATTGAGGAGAGCTGTAACCAGAGTGCCTCACGGTGCTACAGGACTGAATTGTGAATCAAGAAAATAGAACTCAAAGTGAAGTGCCCGGCCATCACAGGACACAGAATGAAGCAGAAGAAAGCTCGAATAGCTTCAGCGGGAAAGTACCACTTTGGAACCGCAATTTTATTTCCGGGGCACTACCTGTAGTATTTGAGACACCTAAAGCTAGTAGAATTCGCGTTAGGGTGTGATCAGTTAGAGACCATAGGGTCAAAGAAATTATCAATCGTCAAAGTGTATTTATGTGTAAAGTTGTGGTCATTATTTAAGGCAGGAATTTTATTGTGTCTTATTATTATATGTTGAAGTAAGCATGTAGGAATGTTAGGAGTGAGTAGGCTAACCAGTTTGAGAGCATAGGCTGATATCGAAAATTTGATTGTATTTTTATGTGTATATTAATTTTATGAATATTATATTTAAATATTGCATGAAATATGGATGAGCTTTTGGACGGGCAAAAGGGTCAGGAGTACGAAGGACAGTGTGTAGAGGGAAGTGAAGGAGAAAGTGATAAAGAGATAGATAACAGCTCAGATCCTAATCACGAGGTACAGATTAACCAAAGAAAGATGGAAAAGGATACCGCTAGGTTGAAAATGGAATTTAAATTTCGTATGCTCGAATTGCAAGAAAGGAAAGCAGAAAGGGAATGGCAGGAAAAGCAGGCGGAAAGGGAAATGAGGAAAACCGAGCTAGAAGCGGAAAGATCGCTGAGGAAAACCGAGCTAGGATCAGAGAGGGAGCTGAAAAAAAATCGAACTAGAAGCCGAACGGGCCGAGAGGATGCTACAGCTGCAGTTAGCAGATAGAAAGGAAGAAAGGGACTTTGAGATGAATACGATATAGTTATCCTCAGAAAGTCCGGCTCCGGAGAAGAAAGGGAACGAGCAGGGGCGCCTAGCCGATTACATGAGAATAATAGAGAAGACAATTCCAAAGTGTCCCTCTAAGCCCGAGGAAATCCTAGATTTCTTTGATTCCATAGAGAGGGCCTTTCTATTACATGCTGTTCCAAAAGAGATGCAGGGAATGTTAGTCGTGGCTTTATTTAACGCCGAATGCGTGAACCACTTGTTCATACGACTAACCCTGGAGATGTATGACAGCTACAGCACCGTCAAGGAAACTATTTTGGCGGAGTGCCATTTGACCCCCGATATCTATCTCAAACAGTTTGAGAGAATGAAACGGAATAAGGGGGAAAGCTTCCAGCAGTTAGCAGGTCGTATTGGACGTGCGCTTCAATATTACGTGGAGAAGAGCGGAGTATCTGAATTCCAGCAGTTAATGAACTTATTAATTTGTGATAAATTCAAGGGTTTGCTTTCTCCAAGTTTGAAAAGTTATCTGCTGCAGAGAGGCGCCGTAGGGAAATTGGTTCCAGCGAGCGAACTGGGAGAGCTATGTGACCTGTGTGAGACATATGTGGAACTGATAGAATTGGGAGAAGTGAGACCCAAAACAATTATTCGGCGGGCTCTAACTTTAGGGGGTCCGTATAATACAGCAGGGACAAATCAGTTAAAGAGGGAAAATTCGCTTAATACCGGGCTACACCAGAAAGGGAAACTCCCAGTGACCGGATCAGGGTTCCATAATAGGGGGAACTTAATAGACATCCAGGGAACTCCAATTTGGATCGGGGTAGGATCTGTTCTCTTTGGGGGAAGGCGGGGCACAGACGAGCGAACTGCCAGTTGAGAGGTACTACGGGACAAGGTAAAAAGGGATAGACAGGCAATTGGAGGAACGATGGGAATAAGAAAGTAAGTCAGGTAGCGAATAGAGAGGAGAGAAGGGAGGTAACCAGAGTAAGGGACGCCGAGAAGCAACCCGAAGAGGACCCTAGGAAGTTAAAGGCAAAAATGGGAATGATACGGGGATCCGAGGGTAGCCAAGGCGAGATTATGGAGATACCTGTAGGAGGACAGTTAAAAATAGAAACAGCGAAAGGAATTCAGGCCGGGAGAATCGTAGACAGCGGGGCCGAATTTTGTTGTGTAAAAAAGAGTAAGTTAGGGGGAAGAAGATGAGGATTAGATCGGGTGTATTAATTTGACGGGTTTCGACGGGAGGACTGCAAACTTTTCCGTGAAACAACTACAAGTTAGGTTAATAGACCCAGATTTGGAAAAGGCCGGGAAAGAGGTAATGGGTATGACAGAAATGATTTGTGCAATAGTACCCCAGCTCAGTAACGATGCGTTAATTACGCCGTTAGATTATGCGAAGATGAAGGAAGCTAGGCAAGCGAGTCCCGAGTGGTTAGATTCAACCCAGGAGACGTTTACCATTTCAGGAGTAGAGGACGACGAAAGGGATTTACGAGAAGGGAAAAAGCTTACGGGAATAGATAAAGACGAAGCCCAGGATGTTTGGGTCGCGAGGGGAGAGCGAGAGGCGCAAGCGTTGGAAGAGCCGTTGTCGCCCCAGGCGTCAGGGAGCGAGGTTGCTGAGATGGGCGGGGCATCCGCGGAGCGCGCAGCAGGCAGCCAATCAGGTCCAGGGACAGAGGTTTTGCAGTCGACGGAGAGCGAGGCCAGCTCTAGCCGAGATAGGATTCCCATAGACGGGGAGGCTCGTAGCTCAGACTACGTAGTTTTCAAGGACCAGCAGACACGCGACGAGACGCTGAAAGAAGCCTTTACACAATCATAGAAGGGAAGGGAGGATTTCTTTTGAAAGATGGGCTGCTACATCACCGAGAGAAGGTGTTAGGACAAACAGTCAATCAGCTAGTGGTGCCGGAATGTAGTAGGGAAGAAGTAATGAGGTTTGCGCACGACTCAGTGGATATGGCTCATTTAGGCCTCGTAGAGACCTTAGAGCGTATCCGCCAATCATTTCATTGGCCATCCGACCAGAAGGACGTTAAGAAATATGGTGATGACTGCCAGGCTTGCCAACTTAGGAGACCAGTCACAGAGGACGACCGGGTCCCCATAACCCCAGTTAGGAGGCCAGCGTTTTTCGTTCAGGAGGTAAAAGATGAAATTGTGGGACCCATAGGGATAACCGCGTCGGCCACCCAATACCTTCAGGAGTGGGTGGAGAAAGTAGAAAAGATGACACAGCAGGCAGGGGAAGTAGACGAGGGTCAACCACGACTGGACGATTCCTACTATAAGCGACAGCGGAAGACTAATTCCTTCGAAGTAGATGACTAAGTCATAGCACTTACCCCCGACTCTATGAATGAAATTGATGTAAGATGGACGGGTCCGACATTTATTTTAGAGAAGCGAGGGTGCGATAGCTACGTCATCGATTTGGGTCTGGGACACAAGCGCCACGCGCACGTAGGAGAACTGAGGGAGTACCGGCCGAGGATCGACGTTGTAAGGGGCATCTTCGAATCCGACTAGGATTTAGGTGATAGGCCAGAAGTGTCGACGAGGAGAACGGAGGAATAGTGGGTGTACCCGACGGGCGCACGAGTAAGAAGCCTAACGATAGCACGGGAGCCATTACATGAGCGACCGGAGGTAGCAAGTGATAGGGGTAAGTTTTTCTCCGGAGATATAAGAGCCGCTACCGGAGGGGAGAATATAATTATCGTGAAATCAGGGAGCTTATTGCGTACTCCGCATTGGAGATTGGTGATGAGGAGTCTGGAAGGGAGCCGGGTTCACGGGCAACGTGAAGAAATGTTGTTTCGCCCGGGAGAGCGTGCATTATTTAGGACATGTAGTAGGGCCTGGGTGCCACCAGCCAGATCCCGAGAAACTCCAGGCAGTACGAGGTTTAGAACCCCCCAAGACGAAAAGGGGGGTACAGAGCCTTCTCGGACTTTGTAGCTATTACCGAGATTATGTACCTAAATTTGCAGAGATAGCTAAACCTTTGAGCGATCTGACCGGAAAGAAAGCGTCAGAGAAGGTCGTCTGGACATCAGAACTGGAGGAGGCGTTTACCATGCTGAAGGGGCTATTGTGTACAGCACCCGTGATGTTTACCCCAGACTTTAAGAAGCCGTCCGTATTGCACACGGACGCCAGCGCCTACGCAGTAGCTTGTTGTTTGGGGCAAAGAGATTAGAGGGGTAAGGTCCGACCAGTAGCGTACGCCAGTAAAAAGCTTACTAGCACACAGGGACGCTGGGCGGCGTACCATAAGGAAGCCTACGCGATAGTGTGGGCGTTACAGAAGTTTGAGGGGTGGATCTTCGGGCACCAAATCGAGATTATGTCTGATCACAACCCTATAACGCATTTGACCAGCGCAGCTTCACAGAGTTCCAAACTACAGAGGTGGAGCTTAGCCATAGCCGAATTCAATTTAACCATATCGCACGTCGCAGGGAAATTAATTCCCCATGCAGATGCTCTTTTACGATTGGCTTTTAGGGAAGAAGGAGGAGAGCTTTGCAACCTAGAAAATTGAAAAGGGGAAGGAGCCAACACTCAGGTAGTAACCCCGCGAGGTTCTTTGGTGGTACTGTCCAGTGTATGTATAAGTGTCACAACAGAAGTGTCACTATATATATAAGTGTCACAACAGAAGCTTGTGGGCGCGTCTAATTAAAGAGACGCCGAAGAGGTCACCGAGCGAACTTTGTTCATGAGGTTTAAGACTCTACATGTGAAATATGACATCCCACCAGCTTCGTCTCAGAAGTAGGTCCTGTAAAAACGGACATATTGAAGATGTTAATTCATTTCAATGAAAAACATTATGTGGTTTTCTTTGACAAAAGAAAACATCGCAAGTTCCCAAAATGGCGACAGAGAATTCGTAAAAATGTTTAATCCTTTTTTGGGGGGAAGTCGAGATGTATGACAAAAGACTTCAGGTTCACACGCCTTAGAAATGGCGAGGACCTGTTCTTCGAACTGAAAGTATCGCCAAGTACACTATGACTTTCACAGATACATTGTTCATTTTCACTTGGCGCCTGCAAGTCTGGAATCCAGACATACTCTTTTGTTTAATTATAACAATGTGTATTGTATTGCTACGGATGTACTACGGTGGCAGGATTGCTTTCTTGGAAGGAGGCCTCACATATGTATAACCTGAGTACGCGCCGACAAGGGTGGACGCGCCCACCTCTCCCAATATATTTACCTCGATGTTGCACAATCATTTAGAAATTAACCATAAATTTATATTTTATATGATTTTCAAAGAAGTTATTGTACACAAATTTATAAACTAATTCAGCTTTACTTTGATATTGTTTAAAGAGACATATACACTGACGGAAAAAAATCCCAACACCACGAAAAAATAGTTGTAGGGGAATGAAATGGCGGCAATACATTTGTATAGGTAACATATTTAATCGATTAATGTTTCAAGATCACAGCCTAATGTAAGCGCGAGAAGAGCCATTTTAAATGCGAAACGCTGGTACATTAATAACCGGTGTAACCGCCAGAATGTTGAATGCAAGCACGCAAACGTTCGTGCATTGTGTCGTACAGTTGCTGGATGTCAGTTTGTGGGATGGAGTTCCATGCCTGTTGCACTTGGTCAGTCAATACAAGGACGGTTAATGCTGGTTGGGGGTGACGCTGGAGTTGTCGTTCAATGATGTGCCATACATGCTGGATTGGTGAAAGATCTGGTGATCTAGCGAGCCACGGCAACGTGTCGACACTGTGTACAGCATGTTGGGTTACAACAGGGGTATGCGGGCGAGCGTTATCCTGTCGGAAAATACCCCTGGAATGCTGTTCATGAATGGCAGCACAACAGGTTGAATCACCAGACCGACGTACAACTGTGCGGTAAGGGTGCGTGGGATAACCACGAGAGTGCTCCTGCTATCATAAGAAATTGCTACCGAGACCATAACTCCAGGTGTAGGTCCAGTGTGTCTCGGCTGCAGACAGGTTGGTTGCAGGCGCTCACCTGGCCTCCTTCTGACCAACACACGGCCATCACTGGCACCCAGGCAGAACCGGTTTTCATCAGAAAACACAGCAGATCTCCACTCCGTCCTCCAATAAGCTCTAGCTTCACACCACTGACGTCGCAAACGGCAGTGGTATGGAGTAGGTGAAATGCACGCTACAGGGCGCCTGGCTCGAAGCTGTGCTTTAAGTATTCGATTTGTAACAGTTCGTTGTGTCACTGTGGTGGCAACTGCGGCTCCAATTGCTGCCGCAGATGCGGTTCGATGCGTCACGGCCATACGCCGTACACGTCGGTCTTCCCTCTCAGTAGTGCCGCGTGGCCGGCCGGAAACCGGTCTTCGTGAGGCAGTACCTTCTCTTGACCACCGCTGCAAACAATCATGCACAGTGGCTACATTCCTGCAAAGTCGTTCTGCAATATTGCGGAACGAAAATCCACCTACTCGTAGCCCTATTACACGACCTCGTTAAAACTCCGTGAGCTGTTGATAATGGCTTTTTTATCTCCTTAAAGGCATTCTTCACTAACATCAACACACTACGTCGAATCTCAACGATAACTAACGCTCACGAACGTTACAGCGCGTATTTACTGCAAACCCGCTTTGCATGTTCCGAGAGACGCTACTATCGCCACACGTATGCGTCGAGCGCGAATTTTGCATAGACGTCATCTTACAGATGTACTCTCACAGCCTACCAACTGTCGTTTATCTAACACAACCCCTTCTCGGTGTTGGGATTTTTTTCGTCAGTGTATATATATATAGTTTGGTACACTAGGTTCCACTTTGTAGGAAAGTTAAGTAGCCCTTGTTTTCGTTTAACATGTAGAAAGTACTGCATGCTGTTACTACAGAGAACTGCCACATCGCGGTCTTCCTCTTAATACATGACAAAAATCAAAATGAAGCGGCAAAGCTTTAATTCCCAGGAAGTACATAACATTCACTTGCCTGTGAGATAGTTGAAAAATGCAAATTGATTTTCCGGGAAACTTCTATCAAATTCCTGCTTTACGCAAGATAAAAAGATAAATACAATGAAAATGTAGGAACATTGATAGATAAATTCGGGGAATAAGTCTATTTTAAATAAAACACGAAAACGAAATTCCAAGAAAAATTAGCAGGCAGTAGAGTTTTCTACTACGACGCAAAAACGATCACCCATATTAATACAAATTACAAAACAGAGACTTAAAACAGGTTTCACGAGAACAATCAAATCTGTCGTTGAAAAATTCAAAATGTTTCTATTGAAAAATGTGTCGTGTAATACGGTGATAATACGCTTCCCAAAGTCTGAAATGAGGAAACTCCCTTTCGTCTAAAAATTCGAGGTATGATCCAAAAAAAAAAGAAAAAAACGAAAACCTCAATACATGTGTGTCCTATCTCTTCTAAACGCGGCGTAACAAGGAGTATCCTTCAAACATATCGGAAAAGAAGACACAGGAATTCACCAATTGAACTTGCTGATTGTATTTACAATTCAAACACTTAAAGATCGAACGAAATAAACTACAAGTTTTCTAATGTAAGCACGTGGCCCAAAAGATCCCTACGTGTTAGGTAATATTTCCCATTCTAGAACTCCTATTCGAAATTACTTTTCTAAGTATTATAAAAAATTTAAAAATACAGTGGATACCGGTGATTGCTAAGAAAGGTCAACAGCCATTCCTCATCATCCGCTCTTTCAAGAGGAGTTTTCTAACGTAAATCCTGTGTGAAAAGGAATTTTTAAGATAAAGACAACTGAATCTGTAGGGAAATGGCATTTTAAAATTGACTCAGTTTTTCTTTCATTTTTTTCTCTCTTACTTACAGTGCGGTATTGCCATACATTCAATGCCAAAGAAAACGATAAACATAACTCCAGGTGTCGGGAGAATTCAGTGGACACATCCCGTAGTCTTAATGTAGACAAAACAAATCTGTTTTTCTTCCAGTCTTTAACATTTTAAGGCATTCTGTTTGTAAAATGGTTAAAATATTTTATTCTCCTTGTATTTTCACATTAGCTAATATATTTAGGGAAATTGGAAATCAAAACCTTTCAGCATCAGACTCACGAATTGCGTGTTTCATTCATTTAAATACGATAAACACTTTGCTCTGGACATTGAAATTTAGATGATAAATTCGAATTTTGCAACACACAGGAAAACAAAACAGTACTTCGTGTGCAATATTTGAATTCTGTTCGTTGCGTTTATTGCTAGCTGTACAAACATCACGCACTGTTCGCTGTTTTTAAATACCGCCCGTATTGCTTCGTATTATACGCCCGCCCTGGCTTCTGACAGTTCATTTGAAGTTGGTCCGCTTTCTGATCTCTGTGAGGTACGGAAGATATGTGCGCTACTTCCAATCAACCACAAAAAGGAACTGAATGAAAGAAACGGATATCGTGTTCTCTAAAAATAGGCCATTAAATGCAGTACAAAACACAGGATAACACAGTTTTGGCAAATTAATGCACAGAGTGAACAATTTCTATAAGTGATTGATTTTTATAAGTATTTAAAAAACGCAAAGAGTAATTACATGACCCTGTGAGATACAATTGATAACAATCGTTTGATTTGCGAACCCAATCCGTGCTGTTCACTCATAGACACTCATATTGGCCACCATCATATTTTAACCTAAGAGCTAGCAAAACTAGTCATGTCTCTGAGATCGATACACAGCATATGTGTTATCATCTCACATGTCAACTGATAAAAAATTGCAGCGCTCGGCGCACATTCATTTACAGCCGGAAGCACTGCCACATTTGGATAAATTCACTTTCATCCAAAACTAATCTTATAGTAACATCTGTTGCTTTAAATGTCGAACACACATGGAGTTGTTCAATAATTGACGTGGTTACGATTAGGATTAGCTTTCATTTTGGAAGAAAATAGTAGGAATTTCGTGATCTGTTGGGTATACAATCTACGTAGGAAACTATTTCTGGTGAACTATGTTGCAGGACTGTTAGAGAGGATTGCAGCTGTACACAGAAGTATTCTTATTTTTAGCGCGGTTAAATTCGGTCATGGCAACAGAAACCAGCGTGGAAATACTCTCGTTGAGTTTGCAGAGGCAGAAGGGTTTTTCATCTTGAACTCCTTCTTCAAGAAAAAGCCACACAGGAAATGGACATGGAGACATCCAAATGGGACGACAAGTGAAATTGATTTTATTATGTGTAACAAAAAATTCGTCATAGAAGACTGCAGTGTGCTAAACAAGTTCAACACAGGTAGTGACCATAGATTGGTGAGATGTAAGATGCACCTGAACGCTAAACTTGAACGTGGCAAGCTCATAGGACAAACAAAATCTATTGACATAACCAACCTTAAAAAACACCATAATACCTTCAAGTTAGAACTGAAGAACAGGTTCTCTGCTTTAGAAGGCCTAACATCGGAAGAAGTGGACATCTCTGAACTTAACAGAAAAGTAACCAAAGCTCTTATGGAAACAGCAACAAAATTAGCTGGGTCTAAGAACAAGTTGCATGTGAACAAATTATCAGGAAAAACCAAAATGTTGATGCAAAAAAGAAGAGAGATGAGGACAACTAAAGAAGATGTGACTTCCAAAGTGGAATATATAGAGCTATGCAAGACAGTAAGAAAAAGTATCACTGAAGACGTAAGGAAATTCAACTGTGAACTAGTGAGGAAAGCAATTGAAAACAACCAAAGCCTAAAGATAGCAAAGGGACATCTCAGTAAGGGAAGAAAACAGATTATGGCACTGAGAAAAGAAGATGGTTCTGTAACAAGAAATAGAGGCGAAATTTTGACAAGAGTGAAAGATTTCTACTCCAAATTATATGAAAGGGATGATATATGCACTCCAGACATCATGAAAGATACCAGTACCAGAGTTCCTCCAGTCCTTCCAGCAGAAGTTGCACATGCAATCAAGAACATGAAGCGAGGAAAAGCTCCAGGAGAAGATGGAATTACTGTAGACATCATACAAGAAGCAAGTGGAGAAATCGAAACAGTACTCGCCCAAATTTTCACTCGATGCCTTAATGAAGGAAAGATTCCTGAGGATTGGAACACCGCTACAATGATCCTGCTACATAAGAAAGGTGACATTGAGGATCTCGGAAACTACAGACCTATCAGCCTCCTATCAGTAGTTTATAAAATCTTCACTAAAGTTCTTTCACACCGCTTGAAGGTAACACTGGACATGGCTCAACCGAGAGAACAAGCTGGATTCAGGAGTGGCTACAGCACAATAGATCATATCCACGTGCTGAGAGAACTAATTGAAAGAGCGAGGGAATATGAACTTCCATTGTGCATGGCTTTTATCGATTATGAAAAAGCCTTTGATTCGGTGAAACCATCAGCAGTTACAATGGCTCTGAAAACCTGCGGTATTGAAGATGCATACATTAATATTATTAATAACATCTATGAAAATGCAAGTGCAAAGATTAGGCTGTTTGAAAATACAACACACATAAAAATTGGAAAGGGAGTGAGACAAGGTGACACCATATCTCCGAAGCTCTTTAATGCCACATTGGAGGGTGTTTTTCAGTCACTGAGCTGGGAAAACAAGGGGATAAAGATTAATGGAGATTATCTAACCCACCTTCGTTTTGCTGATGACGTAGTCATTTTTGCAACTACCCCATCAGAGCTGCAGAGTATGATCCAGGAACTTGCTGACAAGAGTAAAGAAGTGGGATTAAAAATGAACTTTCAGAAGACAAAAGTGATGTTCAATGCTTTTACAAGAAATGAAGATTTATCGATTGATGGAGAAAAGCTGGAGATAACAGACACGTACGTTTATCTTGGACAGCAGATATCAAGTGAGGGTCACATTGATGAAGAAATTAATCGGCGTACAAAACTTGCCTGGAGAGCTTTTGGAAGAAACAGCATAATTTTCAAGAGCAATATGCCATTATGTCTTAAAAGAAAAGTGTTTGATCAATGCATCCTTCCAGTGCTTACGTATGGTGCGGAGACGTGGACCTTAACTAAAAGAGACATACAAAGGCTGCAGACAACTCAAAGAAGCATGGAGAGGTGCATGCTTGGTGTAACCAGGAGAGATAAGAAGAGGAACTCGTGGATCCGAAAATGACAAGAGTGGAAGACATCATGATCAGAGTTAAATCCCTGAAATGGCAATGGGCTGGACATACTGCCAGAAGGACAGATCATCGATGGACAGCTGAAATTTTAGATTGGATTCCAAGGGACAGGAAAAGACCCAGAAGAAGACCACATGGGAGATGGGTGGATGAAATTCGAAAGTATGCAGGGGTGACATGGAGGAGACTGGCACAAGACAGACCGTTGTGGAGGAAACTTGGGGAGACCTTCGTCCAGCAGTGGATTGATAATGGTTGACAATGATGATGATGATGATGATATATGTCTTGTATGTTCTACCGTGTCTAGCATTAAACTTATAGTATTGGAGAAAACGTAAAGGGGGACAAGTATGTATGTAACATAAGAAAACGTTTGCCAGTGTTTTCAGGCGTCACAGCTACGGTGAACAGGAAATAAGCGTTAGACACCGTGCACTGTTAACTTTTGCAGTGTATATGAAGAGAAATTATTTGCTGGTTAGGGGTCCCGGTGGCAACAAGCCGACAGCGGAGGAGGAGGTGGGTGGTACACATAACACAGTCAGAATATACAGGTTGCATCTCAAATGGTAAACCCAAGTTTAGCTGTAGAAGTTCCTGGGACAAAGAATTAACTCCTATTAACATTAAATCTTTTTGTATCATAAATGTATATCCCAATTGTGATCTAGAAGATATTCTCATGGCTTCTGTTATTCTAATAGAAAAAAAAATAATGTTGAAGTGCCGCTAGATTCCTTTATCTTGGAATTCATGAAGGTTATCATTGTTTCGTCATTACACCTGCACATCAAAGGTTATACAGGAATTCCAAATGAACATGCCGATTATTTATCTAATTTGTCCGCGCGCACTAGTGCTGCCCAATGAGATAACCAAAAGAGGGATTCAGAGGATGGTTCGATACACTAGTCCAGGAGTGGCCCATCTTTTTGGAAATTGGTTCATTAAATACTTAGAAATCATTTGAAGGGTCACTATGACTAATTTAAATATTCACAACTATTATCAGCTAAAATTGAGGTTATTTTGTATGTTTTTGTAAGGTATGTAAACCCATATGCGGTTTTAAACAGTCATTTTCTTAAATCATTAACGTAATATGAAAATTACTATTAGTATGCGAAAAAAATAAATTCAGCTCTTATAATAAAACTTTCTCTTTTACTAGAAATTGAAGAGGCATAATTATTTAAAAAATTAAAGTTGCTATGAACTTTACAGAACTGCAACACTAATATGATTCTTTAACTAGCTGCTCACGTAACAATTTATCCATGTTTGCTGTAATTCTCAATGTACTTAAAAGAAGCATGTCACCAAGGTGTGAATCGGTGATAGTTGAACGAAATTTACTTTTTTTTAAACATTCATGGATCAAAATGTTTGTTCACAAATGAATGTGGATCCGATTCTGCAAATGAACTTCAGAGCAAGGTCATGAAACTCAGGAAATTGTCCTTTACAGGACGTATTTCCAGAACTCAATCAAATTAGGAGAAGTGGGTGATTCACATTGTTCTTTAAACTTAACAGTACGTACTGAGTGGCTTTGTATATCTAATGTTTCGGTTTGCATTGATGGAGAATATTTATATACATCAGACTCTCAAATACAGAATGGATTTATGAATAAGACTATGTTACTCCTTTGAGATGCAAAAACAGAAAACCTAGTTAAGAATGACTCGTATAAAGAAATAACAGCAGATTTGTGTTTTAAATGAGCCACGGTAAAATTACTGTTCTTACTGAAGATTTGCTGAATTATTAGGAATTGATCAACTTTGTCCTGTTCTATATTGTTACAAAACAATTTCAACTTTAATTTTAAACTGTTGACTTCATTATATAAATATAAAATGAATCCAGAATAAAGTGAACTAAAATAATTATTATTGTCATTAAGAGTTAAATTAGAAAAACAAAGTTAGTACTTAAGCTACTGGGGGCCATTCATAATGTCCTGGATGTCCAATGTTTGGCCCGCGGGCCAAAGGTTTGCCGGACTTGCTCTAGTCTCTTACGATTGTTCCTGCCGAAATTTCTGCTATAATAATTAGGAACTTTCCTGTTCTGTTTCGGTTAACAGTTTTCAATATAATAAAAAATAGTGAAATGATTTATGATAAGTAAATGTAATATGTATTTAGTCCCAATAAAATAATGAAAATAATAAAGTCAGGTGTTCATTAGATCATAAAATGGTTTACCGCAAGTTCTGTATAAAATAACACAAAGGTTTGCAAATATATGTTTCAGTTTTGTGAAAGGCAAAAAACTTCGTATAAATCTTAAATTTGGAAAACAGATTGATTCGTATCAATTTTAAACAGACAATTCGAAAGCATATGTGGATATATCCAATCCCTGCAATCTTTCCAAATATGGAACATAGTAATAATGTTCACTTTAATATTGAGGCTGAACAAATAAAATATAAATTCACCTATGAATAAAAAACTCAGAAGTAAATTATATTTAATAAGAACACAATGTTCTTATCTGGGAAATCTAATCTCATAAAAATTAGTGAAAATAAATATAAAGTATATTACTTCCCAGCTGCAGGCAACATTTGAGCTATAAAGCTGACAGCTCCTGAAATGAGAGAAAAATCTCTGTATTTAAGGAATCTGTCTTAGCATAAAATTTCTGTATTTGAATAAGAGAGGCATTATTTCTAAACATAGTAATGTCACGGAAGAAGATAGGGAATGTATTTTTATGATACGATATATTTCTCTAGGTATTTTAGCCAATAGGACGAATTTTCGATGTTCCCTCCATGGTACCTATCTCCCAAGTTCTTTGAATTTGTACGACGTCTGAGGGATTCGCAGAAGTCACCGTCACTGGTCTATGTTGTCAATCAACAAAAAGGTGAACCAGGAGTTGGTTTGTCTCGGAACAATATAATTCAGCCTTCTGACATATCTCAGTAGAACTCTTATTTTGTTGACACGTGCTTCATTTGCTTGCAATATTTTGCATCAATTTTTAAACACCATGTCTGGACCGAGAAGAGGACAAATTGAAGAAGAAATAAATGAAATACTATTTAGAGACAGATGAGTCTAGTTATGAAGACTCCGACGAAGTTAATGGATGTCCTAGCGATAGCGATTCAGGTACAGATAATGAAGAACAAATCGTAAAAGAATGTCGTGTTTTTGAAACTGACAGCTTTGTGGAAAATTGGATTCTAGCGAAACTAATGAAATTACTGGAGAAGACTGGAGCACGTCAATTAATGACGGCAACATAAATCTAAAGCCTTTTGCATGCGATGCAGGACAATACCATGATAAGTATGATATGCCTGTATGTTCACGAACATTAGAATATTTAAAATTATTAACAGACGAATTGTGTGGGGAAATTATAGAAACACAAGCAAATATGCTGTCTTTTACTCTAAAAAACGAGGAACCCGAAATAAAACATGGGATCCTTTGCCTTCCATAAAATAAATCTGGGATTTGTTGCTGTTCTTCTAGTTATGAGCATTGTGCATATACCAAGGATCTCAGATTATCGGTCAGAAAACTACATACTTGGGAACGAAATGGTAAAAAAATTCGGAGTCAGCGGATGTTTCTTAAAATACGCCATTATTTTCATATTTTGGACAGAGAAAATGAACCAGAATAAAATGAAAGTGATTTTGAATTTTTCATTTGCAAATGGAAATGAAAAATTTAAAATCACTTTAAACAGTTTTTTGAGATGAAAGCATTGGTTTTCGTCAAAAGAAAACCAATGCTTTTTTTATCTCCCAAAAAATTTGCAAACCGTTTTAATCCTTACAATGAGTTGTCCATTGACGAAGCTTTAGTTAAATTCAAAGTAAGACATGTCATCGTGCAATACATGCTTTTGGAACCTGCCAAACATGGACTGAAAATGTGGATGCTGTGTACATCTCATTTGTAATACGCATTGAATTTAAATTTATACTGCAGGAAGAAATACAGTATTCCAAGACCAGGATAGTGTCTTGACTACGATGTAATATTGCATTTAAGTACATAGTTAGAAAGCAAATGCCATCACATTTACTTCGATTGTTTCTTTACCAGCAAATATTTATTGTTCGATTTTTACAGCTCGGGCAAGCTAATCTGTGGAACTCTCACGCCAAATAGAAAAACTATGCCCCATGAAGTAAAACAACTAAAGCTTTGTACTCATAGTGACAGCACAGTAATGCAATGCAATATTATGCCAAATTTACTTTGTACTGTATGGATGGATAAAAAGCAAATCTGTAGTCTTCCACAAATTCGTAAAATGAAGACCCCCGTGTATGTAGAAGAAAAAGTTCGGAAAAACGTGGGGTCACATGTCCACTAGCCTTTGCAAAATATAACAAATTCAGGGGAGGAGTATTCTTGGCCGATCAACGTCGCAAGTATCATACGGTTGCAAGGAAATATAAATGGTGGGTGTATGTGTTTTTTGTTCCTTCTTGGCATTGCTGTAAACAATGCTATTGTGTACAAGCAACTTCCAACTATCCTCTTCAAGAAAAACATAAAACTTTGCATGACTTTAAGCACGACGTAATGCAACAAATATCAGAAGAGAACATATTGGGGAAACGTACATCAGCTTTTTTATCTCGAACCCCACCTCACAGTCATAAAATAATAAAAACTCATGGAACAAAAAAAGAACAATGTCTGATAGACAAATAGAAAGTACATAGGAGTGGAAATTAAGAAAATGTGTTTTTCTTAAAATTGCCTCAATCAGAATGGCAAATAAAAAAGAGTATAACGTATCAAAATATGCACTTTTAGTGCCCTTTAATATAATAAAATAATTACAAATTATGAACATTTACCATTATCTGTTTCAACACCTTGAAATGAAGGTCACATATGTATATTTACAAGTGTATCCTACGCACATGACTCTACTCCCCAAAACGACATTTTTCAGTGGCCCCCTAAAATGTAAAGAAAGATCAATTACATGCAAACGAGAAACGCCATTGACCCTGCGATTCAAAGAACGGGTCTTACTAATGCGCACAATACATTTTGAAAGTAAATGTTATACGTATACATGGCACAGTGGTCTAAGCGATGGTTTCTGATCACTCAACCGAGATGTGTCCAGGTTAGATTTGCCATGAGGCACTGTCTCCATCTCTGTGCCCCGGAGTCAGTAACTCCAATGTAGGGACGGGCGACTTCTTATAGCACCATTGATTTTTTTCCCGGTGGTGTTAAATCCCTATTAAAACGACAACAACCTGTATTTGAATTCCTCTACGAGTGAAGATGATCGCCCCCCCCCGGGCAATTGTTTCAAAAGCACATCCTTTTTGTCCTGTGTCTTTGCTGTTTTGAAGCAAATATGCTTCTCGCTGTCTACTAACGAGATTAAATGGCTCATCTAAACATAATTTCTATTGTACGTAGAAAACTTTGGCTTTTAGAATGTGCAACCCCCAATTTTAAACGTATTATTTAAGAACATGTGTACTGATTGATCGTAGAACAACATTGCTAGTACATCGCGAAGCAAATTGTGAACATTGTAATCACAGCCAGCTTTAGTTGTGCGATGTCTTACGCACAATCTCATAAACGGGATACATAGCATTTTTTTTTTGATTGAAGAATTAACGACCACCGTGAGCAATTCAATGCGCTATAAGCAGTCGCCCGTCCCTAATTTAGGGTCACTGGTTCCAAGGAAGGGAAAGAGCCAGTGCCGTAAGACAAACACAACATCCATGCCTGACCGGGATTCGAACCCGGACCCCTTACGGACGAATGATCAGAGGCCAGCACCTTAGACCACTGCGCCACCGGGCTACATAGCTTTCACATCTCGTTTACAGTTACACATATTCATTTGTAATGCATTCATCAACTAGTGTAGAGCAGTATCATTAGATCAAACAAAAATGTATTTCCTCATCTCACGCCATAGCTGGAACGATGCGGAGAAATACAGAAACAAAAAAATTGCTGAAATTGTAACAAGGAAAGTCATACCTGTGGCGAAAACAATATGAAGTCAGTAAAAATATTTTTTTATAAAAACATTGAAATATTGTACGCACTGGAATTATTTGGAATATTTTTCTGGACACTTAAGTGTTCGTAGCACAAATAAATTTACAAATTGCTTTTTTCTAGACAACTAAGTTATTGGACAGGGAAATCTGGTCTCGGTAGCCCAGTCTTGCAATCTGACTGAGGTCCAACACTGACTCACAGTATTTTAGTAATAGAAACCGTTGGCTCAGTGTTTGGCCGACGTTAAATTGCTTGCGGTGCCTATTTCTCACCAATTACACACGTCATATGGGCATATACAGTATATTCTGTAGATAATACAGCAAAAAAGAAAAACATTGGGGGGTTATAAAATATTTTTGTGCTACGAGAAAAAAAAGCTCATTTAGCGATAAATCAGTGACCTTTAGCCTGAAATACAGCATAAATTTCCTAATACATAATTTCAAATAAACTGCGGTAAGTTTTATTGTTCTAGAAACAAAGTTTTTGGGAGCAAATCTGTTGTAAAGATTCCTTCACATTTGCTCAATCGAAATAAACAGATTGAGAGCATATTGTTTCAAGAAAGAACGAGAAGAAGGAAAGCAAACAAGATTCTGCCGCACTTGCCACTCTCTTTTTCTCTAAGGCTCTCAGCAGAAGAATACACTGAAGGCTCCAAGGAAACGTCGCAACGTATGTGCATATCAAGCTTAGAGATCGGAAGTGTGGCGTGGTGATCCAGCAGAAATCCTTGTTTTGTTATCTTGACAAAAGGAAGGGAAGTGAAATACCGAAATAAGTACCACACATTTAGGGCGTTGTGATTTTCTGAGTGACAAATCCTCTCAGTATCGTGGTCGCGAAAATGTTAAATAAAGTCAAAAAGTTAAACTGCAGTCACTAAGCCCACAATTTAGCATACATGCTTATTTTTGTTACTGTTTAAAATGTCATATGTTATCAAAATGTAGTAATATTTACATATTTTGGGAATATACTTATATCAACAATGAAAAGTGTGATAAAACATGTTTTGTATGTTTGTTATTAACATGCTGTACATGGTTTGATAGTAATCATGTGCGGCACGAACGGAGGATTGACTTCGATTTCGAAAATGTATTTTCAAATGCTACAGGAATCAAAAAATCGCTTAGTATTTAGTTGTAAACTTTTTTTAAATAAATGGATGAACAAATTGCTTTGTTTCAGGGTTTCTCTGCTTGGTAAGCACTTGTGTTAACTTGGGATCTTTCCATGTGCTTATAATAGTCCTCACTTTGATTAATAATATTTTTTTTGAGTGTCCAAAAATCAACATGTATGTCTTTATGTTTTTCCATTTATAACAGTAGTTTTGTGATTATTCCGTTCTATATAATTCATGACTACAGAACTTTCGGTGTTGAGATAGAATGAAAACACCACCAAGCTGTACCGCAAAGTTTTATATAATTCGACTATAGTTTCGCAGAGCGTTTGGCTCTTTGAAACTATAGTCCCGATGGTGCTTAGCCAAGTGCTTTGAGAAACTAGAGTCGATATACAATAAACCTTTGATTGTGGTAAACGTTGGTATTTTCATTCCATCATTCTGTTCAGTTGGGGAACTAACACTTTTCTAACTTGCAATTTGTAACATATTAAAATTAGGAAATGTCTGAGATTTTAATGCGATGCGACATATCACTCCATTTTTAAAAAGGATCGTGAATCTGCTTTTGTGGAAGTACTTCAATGCAATAAATGTTATTTCTTTCACGAGGAAGGAAAATACAATGTTCAGATGAGAAGTTATGTTGCACTAGACGAAAAAGGAAAATTTTAGTTTTTGCTGTCAGTGATTATCTCAATCACGATCGTGAGTTACACTGCATCAAAGACTGGAAATAACAAATGTCCTTAGTTTGCGTGCAGAAGGTATGCCTTTTCACGCAAATTAAAAACAAATGGGTAAGAACGAAAATATATTTCGTAATTGAAGTCATTAATATTATTCAATCTGGATTTCCGTATATTTATTCCTATACATAAGAGGAAGTGTGATTTGATGGACACCGAATGTTAGCAATTCAAGGAGATCAGTTCTCGAGGGGTAATGTGTAGTCCAGTTTATTTCAATGATGTAAGTAATTATCATTACAAATATCTGTATGTACAATAAAAAGACAAGAAACTTATGGAGAAAATACTAATATTTTTGCTGCGAACTTCACAAAATCCAGTGGTATTGATCAAAAGTAACAGAAAGTATTAAACATATTTTATTGAAATGTTATAAATGCCTGATGACCAGGTGCTTCAATATGTCTTATATGTTAAACCATGCGACTAGCGAATTGATTGGAGGAAGAAAAATGTGATAATGGCCTTTGCACATATTAATTACTCTCATATCTGTTAGGAATGACAATTTGCATATCTTAGAACGGAAATTGCATTTCAATAAAATTTTAGACATAGTAACAGGAATTTGTCAAATATACTACAATTTCCAAAATATAATTTTCCCCTCTGAAATGTGGACAATACCCACACTTTGCATGTTCCACAAGGCATTTCTAACAAAACATATGATTATTCATCAATTGCGCGGTGTTATATCTAGTAAAATTTCGGCATAATATATTTGATTTCATTGTTGTTTCTACTGTGCTAATTTGAAATGAATTGCCGAAACATAATGAGAACGTACCTAATACTGTATGATGTTGATCCCCTACATGCTGCCGAAACAGCTCTTATCTGGCAATGTATAAACGCTGCAACATTTCTACAGAGGTCTTATGGTCTCTGATACCGAAACGTTACCAGTAGTTCTTTCAACACTTGTAAGTTACGTGTTTAAGCCGCCGCAGAACGGACTTTTTTTTTCAACGCAAACCACAGATGCTAGATTAGATTGAAATCTGTGTAATACGGAGATCACGAAAATACTTAATTAGAAATACCTACATGACGAGAAATGAAATAAAGTTTTAGCCATTCACCATGAATCATTCTCGAAAAACCCGGGCAGTGCAGCACAGTGCGTTATCACACTATAAGGAGTCACTACTAGAGGGGAATACCGTTTCTATGAAAGTTCTGAATACATTTTTAATATGTAGTATTTTAGGCAAATTTCACTGGTCGCGGATTTATATGAATTTACAATTTATAACAGAAGCTGAAATGCTTTAGACGCACAACAGTACAGTTTACATTGATTTCTAGAGAGGCATGGCTCATAATATTGTGATGAACTTAAGATAGGAGAAAACATAAACTCGTATACAGGAATCAGATGAACGGGATTGCTGAAAGATACACACTACTTAAGTTCCTCAAAGTGTCAATCAAACAGGAAAATGTTCGTGGTTTTCATTTGGTGTAAATATATAAACATCCTTGTGGAAAATTTTAAACAAGACATTTCTTACTCTGCGGTTGCAATTTGACCATTTACCATCAATGCAAACGTGACATAATGCAGTTTCGATATTCACAAAATTACGGGTTTTGAGAATGCAAAATACCCTAAGAAGAGTTAACACCTGTGAAAGGCCAAATATTGAATTTAAACAGCTTTGACATACTAGAAGAAAATGATATCTCAAATTGATCGTATCTTATGATGCTTCACATCAAAAACTCTTTCAACAATATATACATATATTATTTAGGTTTTCGAAATATATGCAAAACGTTTACACCAAAGATCGTTGAATAATCATGCGTGTAGTCCTACGTCGTGCTCTGCCAATGTTGCCAGAACTAAGCGGACGATGCATGGAGGGCATGACTGTTCGCTAAATATCCGCAGTCGTGGATGTGGTGTCCCTCCGCGCATGTCGGACAACCCCCCCACCCTTGGTCCTCTCTTTCCGTGTTTCGTCTAGGTCTCTCAAACCATTCCTGCCTTGTTCCAACCACTGCCGCCAACAGCTTGCTATGGAGATATCCGCACGACCGATATGTCGCTCAATACGGCGATAAGACCACCCCGTTTCCCGGAGCCCGAAGATGCGGCCGCTCTCGACTTCCTCCAACAGCTGGAATTGCTTCCGATTTTTTTTCAGAGACATATTTCACTTGCAAATGATGCCACCAACACAACAGCACGAATTAGAATTGCAAGCACGCGAAACGGGACGGCTTTATAAAGCCGGTCAGGCACAGCACTACGAACCCTCCTTCTTTGCGTCACATACGTATCCTAGCGTTATACTGAAAACTTTGCATGCCTCACTATGTCAAACCTACCCACCAAGTTTCATTCCTGTCGGTTGCTTCGTTCTGGATGCAACTAGTTTTTCTCTGTGCTGTGTATTTTTGTATTGGGAGATTCTTCAGACTGCGTTTTCATTGGTGAATGTTAATGCAAACATTTTGGTTCCGTTTCTGATATGTGTTTGATCAGATGACTGGAATTTTTGAGGAATAGGTTTCGCTTATTGTGCAGTACTATTAGGGAAGGAATGGCTGCACAAAGACAGTGAAAAATACAATTTTGAATTATGTAGTTCATTAGAGTATAATTGGTGTCAGCTCAGTTATCTTCAGTTACTGGGAAACAACTGCACTATTAGAAAGCCCAAAAATTCCACCATAGTTTGCTCATCCTTATCTGCCTTGAGACAATATGTGAACCTTTTCACAGAAAAACTGGATTTAGAATAAAGATTATTTTTTTAAAACTATGCAGTTTATTGCATGCGAGCAAGACTCATTTACGTGGAGCAAGGTGCTGGACAAGCTCATAACGAACAGAGCGCTTGGCTTTCTCATGGAGCAGGGAAAGCTAAACAGGAACCAATTCGGTTTCCTTCCGGGGCGTTGCGCAAAGCAGGCAATTCGCAGCCTCCGAGAGAGGGCAGAGAGGAACAAAGCGGAGGGGCTCCATACCTGCTTCATCTCACTAGACGTGAGGGGGGCTTTCAACAGTGTCTGGTGGCCAATGGTTTTAACCAGACTTAAAGAACTTGGCTGTCCAAGGAACCTGTTCAAACTGATCAGCAGCTACCTGTCTGATAGAAGAGTAGAGTTCGAAGCGGGGAATGGGCAATCCTCGCGTTCGTACCATAGAGGGTGTCCGCAAGGATCCAACTCCGGGCCGCTCTGGTGGAACATAGTTGCTGATTCAGCACTGAACCTAGACCTGGGGCCCGCAGTGGAGATTCAAGCCTATGCGGACGATTTCGTTCTCGTGGTCTCCGCCTCAGGGAGACACGTGATCGAAAGAGAAGCACATAGCGCCTTAAATGTGCTAGACAATTGGAGCAGAGAAAGCAAACTGTGCTTCGCTCCTGAGAAGACCACTCTGCTAGCAATAGCTAAGAGAGGAGTAATGAAAACACCACCTCAGTACAGGTTCCAAGGGTGCACTATCAAGGCGGTGCGTGAAATGAAGTACTTGGGTATGGTCCTGGATCAGAGTCTATCAGGGCTGCCACACCTGAGGCACCTTAGAACAAGGTGCACGGTGATTCTCAATAGATTGAATGGCATGAGGTTAACGGGCAAAACCAAGAAGGCCATCTATCAGAGAGGAATTGAAAGAATTCTGACGTATGCAAGTGGAGCATGGTGGACTCCCACAGTCAGAATGAAGAAGGGGATAAACCAAATCCAGAGGTTGGCCCTACTAGGGATAACCGGTTGTTTTCACACAACGTCGACCCTAGCACTCCAAGTGCTGGCGGGGTGCGAGCCGGCAGACCTAGTAGCGGAAAGGGAGGCAGCAATGCACTGCCTAAGGTCAGGCGAGGACGCCTACCTTCTCGGTGCGCCGCATCGAGCCTCCGACATGGAGATGGAAAGCGTGGACTGGCAGATCCACCCTGCCGAGGAAATTTGCCCACCGTGGCACAAGGAGAAACCCACGGGAGTTGGGCATGAGCTGTTCACGGACTGCTCAAAGTTGAAGGGACAAGTGGGGGCAGGCTTCTGTGCGTTCTCGGATGGGAACGAAGCCACTACAGGAAGCGTGAAATTATCGCAGAACGCTTCTGTCTTCCAGGCAGAACTTCTGGCGATAGAGACGGCACTCACCTGGGCACTCCCCAGGCGTAGTGACGAAAGAATAAAACTCTACTCGGACAGTGAGGCAGCACTGCAGGCTCTGAGTAGATTCAGGGGAAGAAACCCCATCGTCCAGAGGATCAAAACCCTCTTGAGGGCAGAGGGAGATGGGGCAGTTAGTTTCCACTGGGTACGAAGCCATGTCGGAACCCTAGGAAATGAAAGGGCAGATCAGCTGGCGAAGGCAGCCACGCTGAAAAGAGACAGTCGACGTGCAATGCAGAACGCCGCGAAGGAGTATTCGCGCAGCATTAGCACGTCGGACCATGACCGAATGGCAGGTCAGATGGGACACGGGAGAGACAGGGCGGAAGACACACAGAGTGTTTCCGAAGGTCTCGACCAAACGAGCACAGACAAATAAGTTCCTGAATCAAGTACTCAGTGGCCATGGCATCAGCTTTGAATACCTAGGCAGATTTGCCATCAGGAACTGCACTTGTCCCTGTGGAAAGAGAACGGCAAGCATAGAACACTGCGTACTTGAATGCAGTGGCTTCGCCGAATGGAGAAACACACTGATCCCAGGTGTGCAAAGAACGCGAAGATTGGATCTGCTCATCCAATCTTCCGTTAACAGGAGGGGGATAATAGCCTTGGTTGAAAGGCTAACCCTCCAGCAACATACCATCTTCCCCAATCAAACGGGGACCGAAACGCAGGAGGTGAACGTGCACACCGAAAGCGATTCGGAAGAGGAATGAGGGCAGAAGTCTGTAGGAAAGCAGACAAAAATCCCTCCAGTGTACATACTATGTAAATACTCTTTAAATCTCTCAATGTTGTAAGTCCTAAGCATGAGGACAGTGTAATTGATGTGTGTAGGTGTTTTGAAAAATAATAAAGGGAAATTATTCCCCCAAAAAAGTTCGAGGGCAAGGAATCTCCCAGTCAATGCTAAATAAATGAACGACCTATCCCGCCAGACAGAGCGGGAACCCAGACAAGGTATACTATGTCGCCTGCCAGCACGTCACCGCGGGCTGGTCTCTGGGCCATTGGGGTGGCCAGGGTCCGAACCGGCGTCTCAAGGCAGGATAATTGTCGCAAAATGTCAAAATAACATCCAAGGTGCTCAATAAGTCCCCGTGGAGCCAAGACAGATTGGCGGAACGGGACAATGAAATCAGTATCTTACTTCAATATTATGTAAAGCTTCATTACGCTCTTCAAATAATGTACAACTTTCCGGTTAGGGACATAAACACACGTCGGTGTTCGTTCAAAAATGATCCAGCACTTGATACCTACAGTGTAGTTTAACATAGGTCAAACATCATATCGCAAAAAAATCGTCAACAATATAAAATATTGTAGCTCACGACAAAACTGGAGATACAGGAGAAATATATGCATCGAAAATATTGTTGTGAGGGACAGTTGCCTATTTCAAGAATTAGTAAGAGAACAGCAAGAAGATTAAAGCAGAGCAGAAATGCATTTCTATAAGTATTTTAGTTTTCATTAAAATTACTAGACAAAAAGTTTCAAGTTCAGTTGTTTTAGAGCATATAAACAGAAGTTTCGAAAACATTACTCATGTTACTCTGCTCAGAGGAATTTAGGTTACCGCACAAAGGCAACTTTCGTACTAGAAATTTGAGTAGCAAAAATAGTATCAAAAAATTAACTTCCGTATATCAGTTCCGTTTCAACGGATCATGAAGACACAAGAAATATAAAATATTGTGTTGATATAAGGCAAGGCATCACAATTTCAGTGTTTATGCTCCGTTACAATTGATATTTAAATTTGAAAGATTGAGCACGGTGGAGGTATACCTTGAGGTCAGGGCTCTGACTGTTTTTCTGAGATAGGTTCGGGTTGGAGTCATGTGAGGGCAGGATGGTGTGTTTTTTCAATAGTACTGGCTCTGTTGTTTCCATGGAAGTGGACACCCAAAATTAGCGACGGGCTACTAGGTACAGCCCTCCGAGTTGCTAATAATGATCATTTTACCCGAAACAAAAAATGTAGAATGACAAAACAAAAGGCCTTTATCAAATACGAAAGATAATATATCTTTTCAAAAATCACCAATCTCCCTGTTTTAGCTGAGAATAATTTTGGTTTATATGAATAACACCAAAAACAGCATTTTGTTTTTCGTGAAAGACATGGTTTTACAATGATTTATTTTTTCAATTTTGTTTTCAAAATGACATTTAAAAGTACATTTCAAGTCTTAGAAAGGCAAGACATATTTTTCTTATAAAATGGTACAATGCGTGTCTTACAAATGCGATATGATTAACCCTAATATCTTTGTCTGAATGCTTTATCCAGGAAACGAATATCAAGTGGCTATTTGTCGACAACCCTGTTTAGGCGTGGTCCTGACAATCTTCTCTTATTGGCATAAAATCTTGGCGCACTTGGCAAGGAGTTTAAGTTGTGTCTCGTGTCCATAACAGCACCTTTTTCGTACATACCCCAAAATCCGAGAGAAACGAGAATAAGGAAGCCATGATGTTCGTGATTCTTTACCTGTGAACTAACGATTCTTTCCATACCTATCACAGATGTTGTCAGGTATTGTTAATAAAGAAAGCAAATGCCGTACTTTGGTCCGTAAAACTGGGTATGTGCTGCTGGAGCCCACAAACACTTATTGAAATAGGTATGTGAAGAAAATGTGAACAATGTACGTCTCACTTAAAATATCTCGTGATACCATGGAACTGTTATGGCGACATGAACCGTATTTTAGCGCACTGGAGTCTGTCCGTAAATGTGCACTTTGCGTTTCCTTCCGTAAAAAAGCCTGTTTTCTGTAGTTTACATACCTTCTCCAGCGAAGGCCTGGCATGTCATGAGTTTAGAGACTCTATCACGCCACTGGTAAGCAGTGATTAATGGAGCCGTCGAATTTTTGCACTGTAGTAGCATGGATAAATTCAAGCCACTTTTGGACCTAAGGAGAAGCGGTAGTGTTATGTAAGAAATAACATCCCACACAAATGAATATTTTATCTCCTCTGCATTACTGTAACTTTACTTCTATAAACATATCTTAGTATATCATGTTACCTGTAATAGAGAGAAAGGTTATGAGGTACAACCGCTACAAATTCTTTCAATGAACAAGAAAGAAACTGGGAAGAAAGAAAATTTTTCGAATGGTTATAAAAAATGATGTACGTATTTTGTAATACATCAATGAATTCCTCCACAGAAGATATATTATGAAAACAATAATGACTTATATAATTCTAGCGGAACTCAAAGTAGGTAACCCTAAGTATAAGTAATGGTACCTGTTTAGTTCTTAGTCTCTTTACATTTCAAACATTTCTTAAGTTTTTGAAAAAAAAAAGTCTTACCTCAAGATTAAACGAGGTGAAACTATGTGTATGCATATTTTCTCACATGAGATATATTCTACCACTTTCCTTTGCTTCATACTTGAATTTCAATAAATTTAGGAGCTTTGATTTACTCTATACCTAAGAATCAAATTAAACATTATTGGGTTGAACAATGCGTTATTCCATGGTACGTTGGTCCCAGCAACAGTTCCCAATGAGAAATTAATAACATTTTCTAGCTGTTCATCATCTTTTTTCCATAGGATCTTTATAGTGTATTTGGATGATTTCCTGATTTTAGTCAATGCTTTCAGTTATTGAACGGTGAATTATGTGTGCCATTACCCGCACGAACGCAATGCCATCGAAATATGAAAGCTGTGATTGTGAAAATTGAATCATATTGTTTATTTATTTAAGAGTGTGCGGAAATCCGTTTTGCAATTGCCCCTATTTAAAGCTACACTAATTTGACTTTACCAATATGTTTACAGGTCTGAAAGAGTGTTTTCGTTTTCCCGCAGGTAAAGGTAAATTGTTACTCATGTTATATTTGTCCCTGTTTATTAATTATAAACAGCATGATTCTTAAAAAGATAACACACTAGTAGGTATATGTTAAACGGAAGTTTTGCTGTTGAAATAAAGGAAAGCCTTTCAGAAAGTTCTTTCAAAACTTATTAACATGAACTTTTTTTTAAAAGACAATTTGAAGATATGTATATATAATATTGCACTTTATAAGAAGAAATCTAAGAAATGAAAAAGTTGCGCACTATTCTTTGGTTCATGTTATTAACAAAAGTGTATTTTACCCATAGTGAAACTTTCGCTTCTGCGCCAGTTATGACAGATACTTTATACCGGGCTTGTACATATCAAGTCGTTTTGAAATATATTGAAACATCATTTATTTCATCAACACCATTACTCCTATGATTAGGTTAAAAATTTTTATCAAATGCATGTGTAGGTATCCCACAAAATATAATATTACAACGAACTCAGAAATAAAATAATTCCTATGGGGGTAACATAAAAGATTTTACTTATACCAATAAAACTTCAGATTTTGAACAACTATTAAAATCCTAAGATGCAAACGAAAGTTTCCACCAGTTACTACGAAGCTCTATCTTTGAGATTCTAACGTAGATTTGAATTTGGTTCTGATGAATATTGGTTTTTTCATTCTAAAAAATGAAAATATTTGTGAATTTATTTATTTCTTATTAGTCACCCAATAATTTAAAACTTTTGAAACCTTTTTCAAGTTTAAGGAACGTTTGATCAGTTAAAAATTATGCCACACCAATTTCTTGAAGGAATACCATCACAAATAATTTATACAAATATAATTAGAAAATCCAAGGTATCAAGTATGTATAGCTTCCAGTAGTTTATCAAATTAAATAATTTAGTAAGAAACAATTTTTAGGAAAATTTGGTACATTTCTTTCAGTTAACATTGTAGGTAGGCGAATTAAATTTCGTCGAATATCAAGCAGCGATTTTTTCCAGGAATTTGTAGCACGTGTAGTGCATTTCCTGCTGCGTAACATCAATCACTTAGCTTGAGGAAGAGATGTGACCACGAAAACACCTGCAGGTGTTCTGGTTGATATGCTACACATGAGGAACAATACACATAGCTAAGAAACGTGCACTGTGCCTACCATCTTATTCACCGTTTTCCCCCTCCATGGAACACTTACACTGTTTGGCTGTTCGTCAATGGACAATTTCATTATTATTTTTAATCTAGGTCGATCTGCCTTGGGCTATTTTACAATCAGTTTCTCTCGTAAAGGGCGCTGGCGAACTATGATCAAAGTTTATAGTCAATGAGATTGATACTAGATTACGTCGTCATTAATCCTTCGTTGCGCATAAATAGCTGGAGGAGTTTATCCGAGGTTTGACAATTTACTGTTGAAACGTCTCACTTAATCATTCTCATCTTTCCTAAGGTGGTAGTTCGGTCCTCAGTCTATTGGCTAATATATCTTTTTAGTGATGACTTCATTCTTTTGGTGATATAAAAACTTGTCCTCGGCTACTTGGGGTCATCAGGCGTTTCTTTTGAAGTAAAACTGTCTAGAAATTAAGATTCTGAATTTTAGTAATTCAAGAAAATAGACACTGTCATTTATTTTAAGATACACATACACAAAAAAATAGAATTGACATCGCTATAGAGTATTTTAGAAATGCATCATACCTACAGGTAAGGTTTACCCAATCTCATTTCCCCCTGCCGCATACACCAAAAAATTTTTTTTAATTTTTTTTTAAATTAGAAATTATTTCTACAACGGTTCGTTGAATCTCGTTTCTGAGTTCAGTAGCTGTCAGTTTTAGAGCAAATCCCATGCTACACATCTTCTGCTGTTGAACGTGAGTGCATTTAGGAAGAATGATGTTTAAGAAATTAAAAATCAAACAGTTTGACTATGAAAACATCCTTTCATCCCGAATGTGTGCCTAAATGATTTCATACATTAAGAAAAAGTAAAAATCTGTAAGAAACAGTATAAAAATTCTGTGCAGTTTTTTGGTTGCAAACATGTGTAATCCATCGCATTTGTATTTACTGTGTTTGGCATGTAGCTGCCCAGGCACTGACACAGAGACCTGAGCTTCTTATTACGGAATAATTGTGAGCAGAAGGTTAGACATATAGTTTACAATCATAAACGTTTCGACCTAATTTGGGGCAACTCATTTCGTATTTGAACACCGATTTTTATGTCAGCTGCGTCGTGGAAATTATTTTATGTGCATTGCTGACAGTTTAGTAACATGCTTTGTTAGAAGTCGAGCTTCGTAACTGTTGACAAGAAAACTTTTCTATTTTCCACTGGTCTCTCCGATGCAAAATAAATGTTTCATTCGCTCAAACTTTTTGTAGTTTACGCAAAATCCATTTCTGCCTTTGGTGTACGTAAGATGAGAAGTGTTCATGTGGTACTTGCGGATTCAGGTGAGAAAAAGAAGTAGGTTATTGATGACATTTTGGGCTTCTTGACAGGCGAAACAGGAAGAATATGTGCTAAACTGGAAATATGAGTGTTCATTATAAACTGTCTTTGTGTTAAAAAAAACAAGTAAATGGATCTGCGCTCACCAATTAAAAAGATAAGCAGCTATTTTGTAACAGAAACAACCGCAGTGCATACGGACAGATATAATGAAACAGCACTCTCGCATGGAAAGGAAACTATTCCTCATCCAAACTCAGAAAATACGACTTGAATAGTAATTTTGATACATTTCAGCTTAGTTCTGTGGTATGACGAAAGTGTGATGTGCTTATTAATTGTAAATCTCTATGTGTTTCATCCCTGTAAGGTACTATGTTTACGTGGATAGACAAAGTCATCGCTCTTTCAACGTTTTTCTTTAATTAACACACAGCAATCGAATTTTTTATCCGGACACCGTTGGGATAGAATCCCAAATCTCTCGATAATCAGCCAAAGAGATCGCCTTACGCAACTGTTGCCGACTATCCACGGGGCTAAGTGTGTTTATCTGTGAGCATCGAATTTCACAAATGCGTAGAGAATGGCTCAGAAACTCAGACGTCTCCATCTGGTGGGTCTTAACGGCACCAGCTATTAAATTATAGCTAATAAATCCAAAGGGCGAGAGTGATCGTGAAAATCTTCCAATTTGTTTATTCAAATTGTCTACTCGTATGTTGGAAGATTTTCACTCTCACTTCTGCATTGGATTTAGTATCTATAATTTAATAGCTTTTGCCGTTAAGCCCCACCAAATGGAAACGTTTCAATTGCTGAACCCATCTCAACGGATTTGTGAAGTGAGATGCTGACAGATAAACAGACATAGCGTCGTGGATGATTGGCCATCGCAGCGGAAGGCGAACGATTTCGTCTATTTATCGAGAGATCTGGGTTTCGATCCATCGGTGTCCGGATAACAATTTTTCGGTTGCTGTGTATTAATTAAAGGAAAACGTGGAATGGTTGATGATTTTGTCTATTCAAATCGTATCCACGTATGTGACAGCTTTCACTCAGGTTTATGTGCAACAAAATTTTTATTTCCTTACATGCGCGTTATGTTGCTACAAAAATATTAGATACTGCATTTTCAAATTTTCAACAACTATTACACTTTTTAAAAATGTAAGATATACGTAATTTTCTTTCGTTCCAGTTCAAATTATTCATCATAATTTAATGCGTGTTACATATGCAAAGAGTAAAATACTCGCTAAGTGAGATCTACTTTATACAAAAAACAGACATGAATACCTGACCAAAGAAATATTTTTACTTGTCTTTTTATTTATTTTACTCATAATTTTTCTAAGATTGTTACTTTCAATTGGGACAAACTTCTATGTTCGGTCGTTACAGCATCATTAGCTACTCGCACTTATAAACGGAATGACACCAGCCATAGTGTTTTAATAAAAAAACAATAACAAAATCTTGGCAATAAAGCAACAAAAGTCAAATTTAATAATTAATAATAGCCCGCTCATTTTCAATTCATAAAGACCAACAGGCGAAGCATGGATATGTCAAAATGAAAAAAACAAACACATTTTAGTAAAACATGAAAATCTCTAAGGCAGGCAGGAGTTCCCAAACTTTGTGAGACTGCGCCGCGCTTGACATGTCACGTTTTTCATGCGACGCACCTGTACCTAAACTTAAAATAAGAAATTGCCCAAATTCGCGTTTGTGGTACTTTTGTAAAAGAAAATAGTCTTTTAAATTACTAGCTTGTATTCAGGAAGATTACACACTGAGGACGATCTTCGTTCTTAACAACAATGCACCTGAAACCGAAATCTCAGAACGTGTTATAAGAACGTGTCATCATTCTGAACTTGTTCCTTCTCGCCTGTTTAGAACTACTTGCAACTTCTTCTACAGTACGGTTTTTATTTAAAAACTTCTCCATTATCATAAACCAACACACACTCGCACAGAAATAACTACGTTCACAGATATTAAAACACAGCAGCTCAGTTCTAACGAATGTTTATGCACGCTACTCATTTATCGAATGAAGACTGCTGCGTAGCAAAGTAAGCGCACAACAATGTGGCGGCAGAACGTTATCACTTGACCTTGCCTAGCTCAGTCCGTTTTCAGACTGAAAGGGGAACAAGATGCGCACGACGTCACACCAAGTTTTCAGAGAGCATTACAGTCCGTTTCTTTTTTTATACATTCTTTCTTACAATTCATTCTTTAAAATATGAACACGTCTTGAAAATTTTCATATGGAGGTTCAGTATAAATTATAAATTTTAACTTTTCCTTATGGTCCCGACGTCCCTGACCAAGTCTTGACCTGCGACACACAGTTTGGGAACTTCTGCCCTAAGGAGATATAAAAGAAAATTCAATCTACTGGTGTAGATTATTGTTTTTTTTTTTTTTGTGATTTAATGAATCACAGCTTTGTATAACACTGCCACTCATGGAAATTAACGTTTATTTACTATAAAATAAATTGCTATTACCCTGCACGTGATTGTTGTTACCTTCACGGTAGCATAATAGCTTCGCAAACTGGATTTGTTAGTTCTGTTGCGCCAATCGGGTTAGTTAAGTCTTCTGTTTGTTCTTATGTTTTACAGAAACAGTTTCAGTAATTCCAAATACTATGGATTGTCTGTATTTTGTGTGTTTCACCAAAATAGGAGACGGGTGGGATATCAGCAAAAAACATCAGCAAAATAAAAAAAAACTGCTCTAAGTAAACAGCCATCAGATCAAAGGAAGCCACCGTGGATCAAAGATACACTTTACTGAGGTAGTCCCTAACGTATTTTGCTCCTGAATGTTTACTTTTTTCAGAGCACAGATTCAGGATGTGGGGGCGGTGTAATCGCTAGTTTTACTTTAATACAACGGGATTTGACGTTCTTCATGCGAAGCTTTATATTCTTTGTACATATACTCAGAGAAAAAGAAAAAAGTTCTTCACGGAGTTGTGTGTGCGTGCGTGTAGCTGAAGTTACCGGAATGGTCGGTGTTGGCCTCACATGTATGGTCACAGACCTATTTAGCTGTGTTGCGAGTCATCGAGAGATCAAAGTAAGGTATTGGATCGTGTCTCTCAAGCGTTTATCCGGAAGATTTTGGAAGCCTACTACTTTGAAATTTTCTTACAAAGTGCGGTGAGCACCCGTTACAGATATCCCAAGAGAAGGATCGCTGTTTCTGGCAAAAGCGTATCCAGAACAATGGAACATGGGGAGAAGGGGGATGTGGGTTCTCTAGATTAGCTCCTAAATTATTTCGTCGGAAAAATATGAATATCTGGAAAAAGTGCGACGTACAGATTTTGGAGTATGGAAAATAATGGCAAATGGTGCGGAAGATTCATATTTCAAATGTTTTGTGTTTTAAAGATTTCACCTTAATATTTACCTGTAACTGTGATGGTGTGAAGAGACGTAGCGGTATGCCTAATACATCACTACCGCGACGATGTCAAGCTTTACTCCGTTGAAAGGAAAATTCGCTGCGGTGTGATTCACGCGCGGATGACTACAAGTGCAGTCACCTAGCTTCTTGCCAGGAGAGCGAAGCATCATGTACTCATAGGCTACAGAATAGAGTTCGTTCATGTTTTGTCATTGTTTTTAAAGCAGATTTTGAGAAATGTGCCGTTCTTTCGCACATGATTACCTGATTCCAAATAGAAAGTTCGAATATGCCTTTCTATGATGTATGGGAAACTGTGGAAGTATAACTTTCGGTTCTGCTTTGAACGGCCTCCATTCACAGTTGATTTGCTGTGCCACTGTACTTTTGGTACTCCTGTATATACTTTTTTCGCAGGTAAGTTCCTATCTCAATAATACGTATCTTTTGCAAATCAAAGAGGTTTTCTCAGGTTTTCTCTGCCCATAACGTACAGGATACAGCAAAATAAATTTGGATGATCTGGACATTTTTTCTATAGCGTATTACTAAACTTTTTATCGCTCTCCTGCCAAGAGCGTAACCGATTTCTCTTGTACCCTTCCGCCCGTCATTTTGGTACAGCAAGGAACGTTCCTTTTCACGGAGCAAAGCTTGACATCGTCGTGGTTGCGATGCGTTAGGCCAACCGCAGCGTCTCCTCATAGCATCGCACTTACAGGTAAATATTACTATACCAATCTTTAAAACATATTTAGAATATGAAATTTTTGCACCATTTGCCATTAAGCTCCATACTGTAAACTCTGTACGTTGCACATTTTCCAGGTACTAACATTTTTGACGAAATAATTTAGGACGCTAATCTACACATTTGCCAGTTTTTTTATCAGCCTTGAAACTAAAGTAACACCTTTATGAGCGAAAGGTTGGCTTTTCCAATTGTTTTCTACACCAATAAAACCAACAGATATTGCTCTATGTTCGTTAACTTGGTGTATATTAGTTCTCATTACATATTGTTTATCTTATCTAAATATTTTTTTTTATTTTATCCGTATTGTGTTTGTGCTATGTCCCGACCTTTTTCGACGCTACCATGGCTTCATTCAGTCGACGCCAAACTTGCATCTTCCCAACAGCTTGGTAGTGCTGAAAACGGGAATCGCCTGAACACACGATGCCGCGCAACTCTACAGATGTCTAGTTCGGATACTCCCATCATCATGAGAGTCGTAATATCCATCGAAAACAAGAAGTTCACAATGGAACACGAGTAGGGTATGTGTTCCGTAGTCCAAGATATGCAGCGTCTGACGTATTATTCGCTCACTGAAGCTAACTCGACCTCCTACATACACAAGATTTCCATTTAAAATTTGCGCCGTCGTTTCCGAGCGGTCGATCTGTATGATGCCGGATAGTCCACGTCGACCACAGCTATCGGTAGCGTCTTACTCGGCCAGAGCATGCTCTATAGGTGCTGGTACGTCCGTCGATGGTATATGAGCAGTACACTTTTGGTACTGCTGCCCTCTGGAATCCTAGGGTTCTGAGGGCCACAATGTGTACGCAATCAAAGTCTCTCAGATCACGACGTTTATAAAATACATCAGTAAATACTCAATTAGCATCAAATATGTTTACAGAATTCACGTAGATCCCATTTTAATTATCACAGTAACTATTCAGTTCTAAACAAATTTCGGTTCAACACGTTGTTGATAAGGAGTTCTCACTTTGGCTATGGCCTGCCATAGACATTCATAAAATCAAACCTGTTGCTAATAAGTTCAAAGCATACGCATTTTCTTACATGGCCTATTGCTATTGGTCTTCAAAACTCGGGTCTTTTCAATAAATTTACTATTTCGTTCAATCTATTTTAGGAATCCTGATGTTCTTGTGCATGTGACGTCCATTATTTTCATTGTCTCCGTGGTCTTTAATCTTTAACTTCAATGTGACATCGTATTTTATCGATGTATTAGCAAAGTTATGTGCCATTACTCCAGCAGCTGCAAGATGCTTAATTTAGTATTCGTGTGAAACACAATTAGATCCGTAAGAAAGAAGCGTTCACTACACGATTTAAAAACATGCAAAGATGCCATTACACAATGTCAAAAGATTTAATACGTTAAAAAAATTACATTCTGCTCTCGCTAGGTTGTACTATTTTTTAAGGAGTTTTCCTTCATTCGAACAAAACTTATCCTTCGCATTTTCACGCTGCGAATTGTAGCTCTGCTCCTGACAAGAATAACATTTTCCGATCACAGGGGAATCGAAGCTTTAGGAACGTTCACCACTTTCCTGCAAGTTTGACAGGTGTAAATAATAAGGTGTCGTTATCTGATTAAAGTTATCAATCAGCTAATCAACTTTATTGAGTTACACGTTTGATTTATTCTAGTAAATTGAATAAGTGTGGTAGATGTTTCTTTAAATCAGTTCAATTTAGGTTCTGGGTCCTGAACGTCTGTTGAAAAGCTAAAGAAATTACTAGGTAGTCGACCTCACTTCCGCCATCCAAAACCTTTCAGTCCTGGATTAACGAGTCTGAAAATGTGCAAATCACAGTGAGCACGATCCGTGAAGAAACCCGTTCTTTAACCCTTTAAGCGGCTCGAACGAAATAACTCGGGGTACGTTTCTGTGGCCCATAACGGCTGGCACGAAATAACTCGGGGTACGTTTCAGTGGCCCATAGCGGCTGGCACGAAATAACTCGGGGTACGCAATCTGTCCACTGCCCAGCTCACCCGAGTGACCTCGAACTCCGGTTAACAGTGAACATTGCATTCCCCCTTTGCTTTGTTATTCAAACTGCTCGTTTACGGGGACTGTTGACACTAATCCTTTCTGATTGATTACCTGTTAAAAGGGTTCGGACAATGGCACTGAATCTAAAAGGAGAGACGTTTGGATGTCATTGCAGTTTCTACATTTGTCTTGGAAAGATAAATTCACGAAGCTTGAACTGTAGTTATGCGACAATTAAAACTTAAGGAAAACTTTAGAGTATTTCAGTAATTCTCTGTAATCAACTTGGCAAGAAAAAATTTTTACTTTCGGGAACACAATCTTTTAATTTTAAAATACTTAATTAACGCAATTTTATTTAAAGAAATAGGAAATCCACTGTGAAACTGATTTTTCGGTTTGCAATAGCAACCTAAAAATAATTGAAATAATATGACATGATATTTTTTTACGTGAAATTTCTGATTAACGAGTCTGAAAATGTGCAAATCACAGTGAGCACGATCCGTGAAGAAACCCGTTCTTTAACCCTTTAAGCGGCTCGAACGAAATAACTCGGGGTACGTTTCTGTGGCCCATAACGGCTGGCACGAAATAACTCGGGGTACGTTTCAGTGGCCCATAGCGGCTGGCACGAAATAACTCGGGGTACGCAATCTGTCCACTGCCCAGCTCACCCGAGTGACCTCGAACTCCGGTTAACAGTGAACATTGCATTCCCCCTTTGCTTTGTTATTCAAACTGCTCGTTTACGGGGACTGTTGACACTAATCCTTTCTGATTGATTACCTGTTAAAAGGGTTCGGACAATGGCACTGAATCTAAAAGGAGAGACGTTTGGATGTCATTGCAGTTTCTACATTTGTCTTGGAAAGATAAATTCACGAAGCTTGAACTGTAGTTATGCGACAATTAAAACTTAAGGAAAACTTTAGAGTATTTCAGTAATTCTCTGTAATCAACTTGGCAAGAAAAAATTTTTACTTTCGGGAACACAATCTTTTAATTTTAAAATACTTAATTAACGCAATTTTATTTAAAGAAATAGGAAATCCACTGTGAAACTGATTTTTCGGTTTGCAATAGCAACCTAAAAATAATTGAAATAATATGACATGATATTTTTTTACGTGAAATTTCTGATTAGGTGGTAATGAAAACAAAATTTAAATTTGAAAAATTACTTTATTTTAGGATTTTTCAAAAGTGCTTTGCTATTTTAAATGAAAACAGCAACGATTTGAACTATTAGTGAGAACAGATAGTTAGATATAAGTGTGAGCAATAAAAAGTACATAAAACACACAAGACACAAAAGCGATTTTCATTAATTTAACAGGAGGAAATAGTTGGTCGGTTGTCAATCAGCATGTTTTGTACGAAGACAGTTGATCTAATTCTTTTGAACACATATGATTTCAGATTCACAGGGATGGAAAATGGTTTGCTAGAAAAAAATCGCGCTATCCTTGCAGAAGTCCAGTCAGACTATCATTCATTGTATGTTATTTAGAATTCAATAATATTACAAGCTATGCTTATCAGAAAGCTTAATATCGAGTTGCCCATAGTTGGATTTTTTGAAATTACATATTTTGAGGAGCGAGATCAGACGGGTGTAGGAGAAGTGGCCACCGGAGAAGTGGCCACCAGAGAACTGGCCACCGGAGAACTGGCAACAAAATTTTTAAGGGGTCGTATAAAAATTGCGTTTTTGACCGCTTTATTCCCACGACCCCCAGAGGTTGGTTATCTGAGTCATATAAAGTTTCCGTAATTTCGTCTTTTCTTAATTGCGATAATTAATGTAATTTTTTTATAAAAAATGTTTATGATCTACATTTCAACAGAAGATTTCAGGGTTTTCAAACTACAAGTCTGCAAATGATCTGAGCGCATGTGCTGACTCAGGAAACTTGTCGGGGGTGGGGGGGTCCAAAAGTGTAAAATATAAAGCATTTCTCGACCCATCCGAAGATTTTCAGCATTTACAAGCTACAACTCGACACATTATCTGAGCGTATGTGCCTACTCTGGAAACATGTCCGGGGGGGGGAGGGGTTAATACCAAAAGTGCAACATATGAAAAATTTCTCGTCCGATCGGAAGATTTTTAGCATTTATAAGCTACAACTCGGCAAATTTTCTGACGGCATGTGCCTACTCAGCATACTGTCGTGTGTGTGGGGGGGGGGGGGGTAATACCAAAACTGTAAAATATGAAAACTTTCTCGTCCGATCTGGAGATTTTCAGCATTTACAAGCTACGTAGAACTCGACACATTATCTGAGGACATGTGCCTACTCTTCAAACCCTTCGGGGGGGGGGGGGGGGGGATTGATACCAAAAGTGTAAGATATGACGAATTTTTCGTCCGATCGGGAGATTTTCAGCATTTACACGTTACAACTCGACGTATTATCTTATCTGAGAATATGTGCCTACTCTGGAAACCTGTCGGGGGGGAATAAAAAAACTGTAAAATATGAAGAATTTCTCGTGAGATCCGAAGATTTTCAGCATTTACAAGCTACCCCCCCCCCCCCCCCCGACAGGTCTACTGAGTAGGCACATACCTTCAGATAATGTCTCGAGTTGTAGCTGCTAAATGCTGAAAATCTCCGATCGGACGAGAAATTCTTCATATTTTACACTTTGGTACCCCCACACACAGGTTTGCTGAGTAGGCACATACCCTCAAATAATGTGTCGAGTTGTAAATTGCCAAAAATCTGCCGATCGGACGAGAAATGCTTCATATTTTACACTTTTGAAATCCCCCCCCCCCAACGGGTTTGCTGCGTAGGCACATGCGCTCAGAACAGAAAATTAGTCGAGTTGAAGCTTGTAAATAGTTAATATCTGCCGATCGGACGAGAAATTCTTCATATTCTACACTTTCGGTTTCTACCCCCTCTCCCCCTCCACATACACAGGAGTAGGCACATGCCTTCAAATAATGTGTCGAGTTGTAGCTTGTAAATGCCAAAAATCTCCTGATCGGACGAGGAATTTTTCATATTTTACACGTTCGGTATTAACCCCATCTCGCCGACAGGTTTCCAGAGAGTGCACATGCGCTGAGAAAATTTGTCGTGTTGCAGCTTGTAAATGCTGAAGATCTCCCGATCGGAAAAGAAATGAGAAATTCTTGATATTTTACGCTTTTGGTATTGCCCCCCCTCTCCCCCCCACACACACTAGTTTCCTGAGGCAGCAGATGCCCTCAGACATTTCGATTACTTTGTAGCTTGTAATGGCTGGAAATCTCCCGATCGAACCAGAAATTCTTCATATTTCATATTTTAGGTTTTAAGTCCCCCACCCCCACCCGACAAGTTTCCTGGGTTTGCTCATACTCGCAGAGAATTTGTTTAGTAGTAGTTTATAGAAAAATATCGTGAATAAGAAAATACGAAATTACGGACATTTTATGTGTGTCAGATAACCAATCTCGGGGAGACGTGGCAACGGAAAATTTTTGTGGCCAGTTCTCCGGTGGCCACTTCTCCGGGGTCAGTTCTCCGGTGGTCAGTTCTCCGGTGGCCAGTTCTCCGCTTAGTCTTAGCTCCGAAAATCTTGGAAATGTCTAAATTTCTTACTGAAAATGAAATATTAAAAAAAAAAAAATTATGAACAGAAGTTGCTCAAGTAGTGGGGAATATAGCCACACAAAATTTGTTTATGCAGAACAATTTTATGGCACTGAAATTGCAATGTGTCCAGTTCTCCGGTGGCCAGTTCTCAGTACCCGAGATCAGACAGGATTAATTTTTCATAAATACAGTCATGTAAACACTTGCATTTATTTTAAAAACAGCCTACGCCTCCTAATGCACAATCTCGTGTCTGTTATGTTTAATCCGATGTGAATAACGAATGCGCACAGAAATATTGCTCACAGAAAAAATCGCACTCCTCGAAAATAAGAAAAAAATGCCCACGTCTTGAAAACAAGATAATACTCAGATGTGTGTTGTTTTCTTACGTCTGTTAGAAACAAGTGGTCATTTTTAATTTCACTAAGAAATATCTTGATTTTAACTAAGCAATCGACAAAACTAGTCAGATCATTTCCTCTGCTGAGCGGCAGAACTTTACCTAGCGTTACAAGGAAATTGAACAGTTCTGAAAATTTCACAACAGTCTTGTTCGAAGAAACTCAGCAATTTTAATATCTCGTAAGTGTGAACTTGCAGTCAAATGTTATTAAGAAGCAAGAACGGACTGAACCTAAAACGCTTACAAAAATTCCTATGCCTTGGACTTTTCAACAAAATTTAGCTTTTACATTGGAGTTTTAAGGTGAGGTGTATTCAAATATACATTCTAAAATTGGGATAGGAGAAGTAGTACATCAATCCTTAGATGCCTGCATGAACAAAAAGTTCTAAGCTCTTTTTACGACGTTTTCCGTTAAATGCTTGATATTTGATTTTTGTATACGAATGACAATTACCAATAAAAAAAATTGTGCTACACATGAAACTCGTGCAAAGCTCCTAGGCTTTTTCAGCAGAATTTTTGTTACAATCATAATGTTTGATATGTTTAAATAAATAAGAAAAAGTGGTAAATGGATATCAACATATCAGTCACCGGATGTTTGAAACAATATATCAGTCATCAGGTGTCTGTATCTCCCAAACTCTTTAATGCCACATTGCAAATGTCATGCAGTCACTGAACTGGGAAAACAAAGAGATAAAGATCAATGGAGATTATTTAATTCACCTTCGTTTTGCTGAAGACGTTGTCATTTTTGGAACTGGCACTTCAAAACTGCAGAGTATGTTCCAATAACTTGCTGACAAGACTGAAGAAGTGGAATTAAAAATGAACTTGCAGAAGAAAAAACTGATGTACAAAGCAAATTTTGAAGATATGAATCTTTTTTCTTTTTTTTTTGGTGTAAATACGAAGTGGGTGGTAAGTCAGATAATATCCGAAAACTTGAAAAATTCGTCGTCCTGCTGCGGGAATCGAACCCGCGTTTCCTGATGAATCGAACCCGCTTCACCCTAATAGCGCCCTAGTCTATCCGGGAGACGCGGATTTGATTCCCGCTCTAGGACGACGACATTTTCAAGTTTTCGGATACTATCTGACTTATCATCCATGCCATATTTACACTAAAAAACGGATTCACATTTTCCAGATTTGTATTGTATGGTGTAATCCTGTATTCCATTCATGATGTACAATGATTTTACAAGAAATAAAGAATTACTGATTGATAATGAGAAGCTGGAGATAACGGATACCTACATTCACCTTCGATAGTAGATATCAAGCGATGGTCCCTTTGATGAATAAATTAATCTGCGTATAAAACTTGATCGGCGTGCTTTTGGAAGAAACAGTGAATTTTTAAAGAGCAATATGCTATTATGTTTTAAAAGAAAAGTGCCTAATTAATGCATCCTTCCAGTGCTTACATATGGAGTGGAGACGTGAACCTTAACGAATAAAGGCTTAAAAAATACGGACAACTGAAAAGAAGCTTAATATAACCAGGGAAGAAAAGAAGAGGATCTCGAGAATGAAGAAAATGACATGAGTGGAAGACAGCTTGATCAGTGCAAAATCCCTGAAATGGCAATGGGCTGGATACATTGCCAGAGGAACGGACCACCGAAGCTGAACTGAAATTTTAGACTGGACTTCACCGGACTAGAAAAGACCCAGAAGGAGACCGCATGGTAGATGGATAGATGAAATTCGAAAGCATGCGGGAGGGACATGGAGAAGACTGACTTGAGGCAGATCGTTATGGAGGAAAGTTAGGGAGACCTTCTTCCAACAGTGGATGATAACAGTCGACAATGATGATATAGGTGCAAGAGAAGTGGCCACCCAGAGAACTGAACACAAATATATAAAGGGACCGTATAATAATCGTCCATTTGACTGCTCCATGTAAACATTCCCAGTTGTGACTCATAACGACCCTCATAATTTTGTGTTCCTTTTAATTCAGATATTTAGTGTATTATAGAGATGTGAGACTCTTCCTCAGTTCTTTTTCCTGTGTTATTACTATGCCGTTTGTCCTAAAAGTGTAAATTACAACGAAAACAAAAGAACGATAATTCTGATCTTTCTTTTCTTTCTTTCTTTGATTGAAGGTTTAACGACCACCGTGAGCAACTCGATGGGCTACAAGCTGTATCCCGTTCCAAATTTAAGGCCACTGATTCCAGGGAAGGGAACAGTGGCATGAAATCAGAATGATCTCATGCCAGTGTTGAATAGATAAGAAATCAGAATGTGGCCCAGTGCCGTAAGACAAACGCAACGTTCATGCCTCACCGGGCGGGATTTAAACCCGAGCCCTTCACGGACGCGTCAATGTGCACGTTAAGCCATCAGACTCCGGGTACTGGACCCCCGGTAATAAATAAGGGTGTCTTCCTCCCCCTTTCTACCTCGCTTCCGTGTAACTTTCCTATCGGGCACTCTAGCCCAAATCTCCTAGCTTCCTATTTCTAACGGTTGTTTAAGAACTGGGGTTAGGCACTCCTTTCCTAAAAACCTCTGCATATAATATGGTAGGATATGGGTAAAAATACCCCCTGGAAAAAATATTCCCGGGGAAAATACCCCTCAAAACTTAAAAGCGGTAAAAGTTAACCCGAAGGAAATACCCCCAGAACAAACTGTTCACTGTAAACTGCCACACAGGAACACTGACGTGTGGCAGTGTTCCGGTGTGGCAATTTACCGGCAACCCTGCCACACATATTTCAGCAACTTGGAAAATTGCCCTGTTTTTCATTAAGGGGCCGGGCACAAATAGTTGTTCCTCCGAAGAGCACTTTGAATGTGTGACAATTTTTCTAATGGGGTAGTTTTCCAAATTCCAAATGTATTCCGATTTATACGTGACAGTAAAAAAATCCGAATTATATGTGGCAGATTTCCAAGGTGCCTAACGAGGGGAAGAAGCTCTTTTATTTGTCTGAATTTCCATGCAGGTTCTTACGAGTTTAAGGCAACTGGCTACAAAAGTTCAAGGGGGGGGGGGGCATAAAAATTGCCGTTTCTGGGCCTATTTTGAGAACTGAATTATGAACTCCAAACAAATTTCGAGAATACGTTCCATGCCAGCCAAGCGAGAATTGTACTTTAATTTGAAGAAATAAATTGCCGAGGATCCGAGGTACACTTAGTTTGGGAGGGGGGTCCCCAACTTCCGTAATATTATATTCTGGGCCGTTTAGAGTGCAAACAGGTGTTCAAGGTAAGGGATTTGCTCGCAATTTCTATACTTCATGTTGTGTTTAGTGGCAGACGATGTATGCCTTTCCCCGCTGCCCCGGTCAGTTGGTGAAGTCTGTAAAAGGGATACGAGGTGCTTGGTTTGGAGGGCTCTACCCCCAACTTCCGTAATTTTATATTCTGGATCTCTAGAGTCGGTCAGTGTATCCTCGATGTTATCCAGGAAGAGCTCTTAGACACATGAGGGGGGGGGGCTGAATTCACCCCACCCTCCTGAAAATTCGTGGTCGTGTACAGAATCATTATATAAAACATGGTACTGATGTTTACAGCTCTACGTCCATTCTAACATTTTGTGGTAACCCCCACCCTTCCCAGCCCACGGACCTTGCGGACGCTTCAAGAGGAACATCCTGGATACACTGACAAACTCCAGCGGCCAAGAATATAATATTACGGAAGTTGGGGGTAGAGCTCCTCCCAAACCAAGTGTACCTCGAATCCTCGGCAATTTATTTCTTCAAATTAAAGTACAATTCTCGCTCGGCTTACATGGAACGTTTTCTCGAAATTCGTTTGGAGTTCCCAATTAAGTTCTCAATATAGGTTCAGAAACGGCAATTTTTATAGCCCCCCCCCTTGAACTCTTGTGGCCAGTTTCCCTAAACACGTATGAACCCGCATAAAAATTCAGACAAACAAAAGAGTTCCTTCCCCTCTTTAGGTAGCTTGGAAAACTGCCACACATAACTCGGGAATTCAGAAAACTACCCCACTGGAAAAATTGTCACACATTCAAAGTGTTCTTCGGAGGAACAGCAATTTGTACCCGACCCTTTAATGAAAAACGTGGCAATTTTCTTCTGTGGAAATTTTCCAAGTTGCTGAAAGAGGTGTGGCAGGGTTGCCGGTAAATCGTCTCACCGGAACATTGCCTTTACCGCTTTTAAATTTTCATGGGTATTTTAAGGGGGGCTATTTTTCCCGGGGGTATTTTTACCGTTTACCGATATGATATGGTGCGATCGTTTCCCGAAAAAGAGCATAGGTAATGAGTGGTAGGGAATCCTGGGTACCCCGTACACTTTGGAGTCCCACTAGAGATTAATCCCCCCCTACAAGAAAAAAGAAAAAAAAAGTTTCCCTGAAATGTATACTGTGGTTTCGTAAGAAGGGTTGGAACTGTTTCTTTTTCATTAAGGTACAATAACATCATTCCTTCACTAAAGAAAAAAATTAAAGGGGAAGGTGACGAAGGGAATGAGATATTTTTACACGTACATCGTTTGCATAATCTAAGAGCTACGGCTCTTGTGGAATTTATACTACAGCAGACATGTCCAAATCAATACCGTTTGTCACTGTTTAATTTGCAAATGCGAAATATCTAGGTTGCAACTTAAAATCTATTCAAAAGGCCCGCGGACTAGGGGGCTTGTAAATAGGTGAGAAATAATCCTTTGTGTGTCTTTCATTAGGTTCAATAAAATGTTTACAAATACGAAATTTCTAGGTTGTAACTTAAAATCTTCTAAAAGGGCCCGCGGCCTAGGTGGCTTGTGATCCATTGAGTGCCTTTTATTAGGTTTTATAAAATGTTTAGAAATACGGAATATCAAGGTTGTAATTTAAAATCTTCTAAAAGGATCAGCACCTGAATATCGATTCGTTGAGCCCCTGTTAATTAGCCTTTATTGCTTGTTATCACATGGGAGATATTAAAATCATAACTCAAGATTAAAGGAGTCAGAAACGTTCTACATAAACCTTGAGCCATTTTGATCTTACATACCCATTGAGATCCCTAGGAAAACTGGTACATTCCGTTTTGTTCAGCTAGGAAAACTCGTACACTTTGTCAAAATCTCGGACCGAAACGCAATTTGTGTATATCCCCTTACTTGAAAGGGTGTACGAGTTTTCCGCCGTTTGCACTTTTCTCAGCGGCATGAGAAAGTGTACGAGTTTTCCTGGATCCGTTGGAATAAGGTAATTTTTGTTCCTTCATCTGAGCAATGGACAAGAATTTTTGGAAGGGTGGGGAAAGGGGACGGACCTTATGGGTTTTGCCCGGGTATGCGCCACTGATAACACACAGTGGTATGAAAACAAATGTAACTTCATATCGATATATTTGGTTTTAGAAAAATATAGAAAATTATTTTGAATTAATATTGAAATTTTATACATACAAAGTTTTGAAATTAAAAAAATTAGGAAAGAGTAATATGTTATGTGAAAAACTTTATTCAAAAATTCAGGGGGTGTTCTCGATAACGGAAGTTGAGGGGAACGTGTGTTCCCGTCTACATACGATTCAACCCCTATGGTTAAATCCAATGTATGCGGATGTAAAACTGTTTTCTTTTTTTTTTTTTTCAATGTAGTGGGCATCACTGTCTTTACATGTTAATTCTTTCCTTTAATTTTTTTCTTCCGACCGACTCAGCAAGAATTGAGTTGGAGGAGACTGGCCTTCCTGTTCTCGCCTTGGGTCATAGAACGGAGCATAAAGGACACTTGATGGCATCGTTAATCCCTGTCACAGGGTTGCGTTCCACCCGCTGAGGTGAGAAGGGGGACAGCAATCGCTATGTTGGAAAAACTGAAATCCCGCCGAAATGGGACCAGTTTTTTCGAAAGAGTAAGGGAATTTGGAGACAATACGCGTTCAAGCTTCGGGTGATTTTGGCGACAATTTGTTCCCGCAGACCGGCCGGTTAAAGGGTTAACTTCAGAGATGTCCACTTCTTTTGATGTTAGACCATCTAGAATACAGAATCTGTTCCTCAGTTCTTATTTAAAGGTATTATTATGCTTTTTAAGGTTGGTCATGTCAATACACATTGTTTGTTTTATGAGCTTGCCACGCTCGAGTTTAGCATTGAGGTGAATCTTACATCTTACCATTCTATGGTCACTACCTGTGTTGAACTTGTTCAGCACACTGCAGGCTACCATGACAAATTTCTTTTTACACATAATAAAATCAATTTCACTTGTCTATTCATTGGAATGCATCCATGTCCATTTCTTTGCGGCTTTTTCTTGAAAAAGTAGCTCATGATGAAAAACCCTTCTGCCTCTGCAAATTCGACAAGAGTATTTCCACGTTGGTTTCTATTAACGTGACCAAATTTATCTACTGAAGTTTTATTATGTTGCCGTTGCCCTATATTTGCATTGAATTCTTCCATAATTATATTCAAGTGCTGCTTGCCTTTATTACTTAGATGACGAATTTCCTCATAAAATTCTTCAATTTCTTCTTCAGGATGACTTGAGGTGGGTGCATCAGTTTCAATAATCTGAGTCTGGAGTCTCCTCCACAGTTGGATAAAAAGTCGTGCAGCTGTGTCAGAAGAACTTTCAACTTCTACAACTTTATCCTTCAGTTTCTAGTTTATTATAAATCCAACACCACTAGTTCTGCCAGTATCTGTCCCACTATAGTAAAAGAGATGTCCACTTTTCAGTTCAATGAGATCTTCTCCTTTTCTCTCTACCTCACTTAGCCCGGAAATGTCCCACTTGATCCTTTGTAGTTCTTCTTCCAATTCAAGAAGCCTTGAATCAGAAGATAGGGAGCGTCCATTTTAAGTAGTAAAGGTCGATATCAAATGGCAGCCTAGTCCGGTCCGCCCGTAATTCTTAGCACCCTCTGCCTTCATGTCGCATTGGCCGCTGCCTTGGTCAGGTACATTCCAGCTGCCGGAGACTGATGGCCAGATTTACATTGTGGAGTAATTTCGGATGGGTTTGGCCATAACTCACCACGCTGGCCAAGCGGGTTGGTGAGTGTGGGATAGCATTTCCTCTAATCCCGATGGTATAGTTATACCGCTATTGGTGGTCGTCAGAGCCACTTTAGTGGGAACAGGATGCACCACGAGAAGGTGTGGTTGATATTTGTCAAGGAGAGGCTGTGATGTTGCGCATCACCTGACCTTATGTATATATATATATATTATCATGACAGACATTTGTGGAAGAAACTTGGGTTGACCTTCGTCCTGAGGTTGGTTGATAATGGTTGGGAATGATGATGATGAGGAGGAGGATGATATCATCATCACCATCGCAAATCGTTATCAATCTACTGCTGGATGAAGGTCTCTCCAATTTTATCTCATAAATGTCTATCTTGCGTCAGTCTTCTACACGTCAGTTTCGCATTCTTTCGAATTTCATTACCCATCCACTATTAGGTCTTCCTCTGAGTCTTTTCCTGTCCCTTGGAATCCAGTATAGAATTTTGGTTGTCTATCATTGATGGTCCGTTCTTCTGGCAACATGTGAAGCCCATTGCCTTTTCAGAATTTATTGAGATCACGATGCCTTCCACTGTTGTCATTTCTTTATTTATTAGTTCCTCTTCTTATCTCTCCCGGCTACACCTAGAATGCATTTCTCCATACTTCCCTCAGTTTTCTTTGCATGTCTTTTTTTCTTTGTATGACTATATTTTTATATACACGGTCGAGTCACGTTATTGTGACCACCAAATAATATCCATAATAACCGCCGTATGCAGCGCGGACAGCAGCTAGATGGGCTGTGAATGACTCAATAAAGTGCTGGAAAGTGTGCACAGGTATGTGGAGTAATGATGACTGCAATGCATCTGACAACTGCTGGAGGGTATGTGACGGAGGATCCATATAGCAAACAACACGATCGAGGTGGTCTACCACATGCTCAATTGGGTTTACGTCTGGGGATTGGGGTCCAGGAATGTACTTTGAAGTCTTCGCCGAGTTCTCCTGACCGCTCTCAAGCATTTCAAGCTATGTAACACGTCGCAGTACTGTGTTGGAAGATCCCATTCGCCCTAGGGAAGACAATCAGCATATATGGTTGTACGTGGTCTGCAAGGATGAATTCGTAACGAATTAGGTCCGTAGTGCATTCCGCACGCTTGAGTGGACCCAGGGAATGCAACGAAAACATTGCCCAGACTATAACGCTGCTCCCACCAGCTTGTATTATTCCAGCAATGGTTGAAGACTGTGTGTTCTCTGATGTTTCTCGCCTTATACGCCAACCTCCATCCGTTCCATGAAGCAGGAAACGTGACTCATCGGAGAAGGCAATCATTTGCAAATCAGCGGAGATCGAATTTCGATACTGCCGTGCAAGTGTAATCCTTTTCTGGTGTTGCACTTTCGTTGGCATAAGAGGAGTGACCATCCCTTTGAACCGGAGCCCCATACGCAGCAGCATTCGCTGAACTGTCGTTTTAGACACACAACCGGTAGCTCTCTGATTCATTCAGGAAGTTAGTTGTTCCACTGTGGCGTGTCGATCGGCCCTCATGCGCCTTCGCAGCCAACGTTCACTTCTCACATCAATGGCACGTGGTGCTCTGCATTTTTCACGTCGCTAATTCGCAGTGGTGCTATTTCTCCAATAACGATACGTTTTAACCACAGCAGCACGCGAACAGTTCACAAACTGCGCTGTTTTAGGAATACTGCCACCCTTGGCCCGAAAGCCGATAATCATCCCTTTTTGCAAATCCGATAAATCGCTCCTTTTATTTATGAGAGCAATGAGCGACATGTTTTCAGAATATCTACAGCACACCTTTTATAGGGCCGGCCCTGTGGCGCAGTGGTCTAAGCAATGGCCTGTGATCATTCGTCCAAAAGGGTTCCGGGTTCGAATCCCGTGAGGCATGGATGTTGTGTTTGTCTTACGGCACTGGCTCTCTACCTTCCCTGGAACCAGTGACCCTAAATTAGGGACGGGTGACTGCTTACAGCCCGTTGAGTTGCTCACGGTGGTCGTTAAACCTCCAATTTAAATGGACGATGTCATCACTCTGTCCAGGTTATTTTATAAACAACGCATAGAGACTGAAAAATTGTGTTCCGACACTGCTGGGATCGAACCTAAGATCTCTCGATAACTAGTCGAGTGCGTTCGCATTTACGCTACGGCGCCAACAATTCTCAGCGCCATGCGTGGTTTATCAGTCAGCATCTGACTACACGAATCCGTATTGATGGTCTCAGCAACTACTATGTCGTCATCTGGAGGCATTTAATGGAACAGCTACTTAATTGTAGCTGATAAATTCAAAGGGCGATAGAAAATGGTTAATATATACCAAATACGTGGAGATAATGTAAATGGACGACGTCATCGTCTATTTACATTATCTCCACGATGTATAAAATAACGTGGACAGAGCGATGACATCGTCCATTCACATTATATCCACGTACTTGTTTTATATTAACCAAACCTTCAATTAAACAACAAACAAAGAAAAAAAAACACCTTTTTTACCTTCCAAACCAGCTCCCGATAAGTGCCTTCTTTCATTGACTACACACTGCTGACCTCAAAAGTAGGAGGTGGTCACAATAATGTGACTCGACTGTGTGTGTGAGGATTTCACTTGTCGATTGGTACTTCTGCATTTTGTAATTCGTCTTTTACGCGTGAAGTGATACATCCACGATTTAGCTTATAAGGTACTTGAGTAAAATGCGACACTCTATTTTTCAATTTGGTGATTCTTAAAATATGGACTTTTACAAATGCATATATATAGTATCAGTTACATATGAAACTTTTTTGAAAATCATACAGATTATAAAGTGTTATAATCAGTACAACTCCGATGCAGAATCAGATGGTTGTTAAAATCCCCGACGTTTGGATTTGTGGTATTCTTGTGTAACTAAGGTATTGCAAATGCTGAACGCACAAGTACAAATGCTGAACGCAAAAGTACAAATGCTGAACGCATACGTTCAACTTCTTGAATCTTCAAAAATTCCTTTGTAGCGTAAGGTTCATACGCAAACAGGTCGATTATTCCAATTTGTGTACGATGAATGAAATGCAAGAAACGTCATAGTTAAGAAATTCTTTCACTAGAGAATAATTACAGTTTCGAAGTGTTGATTGAAGCTGCTCAGTGAAAGTTTTGGGTTGCAACAAATGGAATTAATTCGATCAACGGCACAAGATCAGTTTATGTCAGACTTTAATCTTAGATTGCGGAATGTTTTTCCGCTTTCTAAATATCATCATCATCATCATCACTGTCAACCATTATCAATCCACTGCTGGACGAAGGTCTCCCCAAGTTTCCTCCACAACGGTATGTCTTGTGCCAGTCTTCTCCATGTCACTCCCGCATACTTTCGAATTTCATCCACCCATCTCCCATGTGGTCTTCTTCTGGGTCTTTTCCTGTCCCTTGGAATCCAATCTAAAATTTCGGCTGTCCATCGATGGTCTGTCCTTCTGGCAGTATGTCCAGCCCATTGCCATTTCAGGGATTTAACTCTGATCATGATGTCTTCCACTCTTGTCATTTTTCGGATCCACGTGTTCCTCTTCTTATCTCTCCTGGTTACACCAAGCATGCACCTCTCCATGCTACTTTGAGTTGTCTGCAGCCTTTGTATGTCTCTTTTAGCTAAGGTCCACGTCTCTGCACCATACGTAAGCACTGGAAAGATGCATTGATGAAACACTTTTCTTTTAAGACATAATGGCATATTGCTCTTGAAAATTATGCTGTTTCTTCCAAAAGCTCTCCAGGCAAGTTTTGTACGCCGATTAATTTCTTCACCAATGTGACCCTCACTTGATATCTGCTGTCCAAGATAAACGTACGTGTCTGTTATCTCCAGCTTTTCTCCATCAATTGATAAATCTTCATTTCTTGTAAAAGCATTGTACATCACTTTTGTCTTCTGAAAGTTCATTTTTAATCCCACTTCTTTACTCTTGTCAGCAAGTTCCTGGATCATACTCTGTAGCTCTGATGGGGTAGTTGCAAAAATGACTATGTCATCAGCAAAACGAAGGTGGGTTAGATAATCTCCATTAATCTTTATCCCTTTGTTTTCCCAGTTCAGTGATTGAAAGACATTTTCCAATGTGGCATTAAAGAGCTTCGGAGATATGGTGTCACCTTGTCTCACTCCTTTTCCAATTTTTATGTGTGTTGTATTTTCAAACAGCCGAATCTTTGCACTTGCATTTTCATAGATGTTATTAATAATATTTATGTATGCATCTTCAATACCGCAGGATTTCAGAGCCATTGCAACTGCTGATGGTTTCACCGAATCAAAGGCTTTTTCATAATCGATAAAAGCCATGCACAATGGAAGTTCATATTCCCTCGCTCTTTCAATTAGTTCTCTCAGTACGTGGATATGATCTATTGTGCTGTAGCCACTCCTGAATCCAGCTTGTTCTCTCGGTTGAGCCATGTCCAGTGTCACCTTCAAGCGGTGTGAAAGAACTTTAGTGAAGATTTTATAAACCACTGATAGGAGGCTGATAGGTCTGTAGTTCCCGAGATCCTCAATGTCACCTTTTTTATGTAGCAAGATCATTGTAGCGTTGTTCCAATCCTCAGGAATTTTCCCTTCATTAAGGCATCGAGTGAAAATTTGGGCGAGTACTGTTTCGATTTCTCCACTTGCTTCTTGTATGATGTCTACAGTAATTCCATCTTCTCCTGGAGCTTTTCCCCGCTTCATGTTCTTGATTACATGTGCAACTTCTGCTGGAAGGACTGGAAGAACTCTGGTACTGGTACATTTCATGATGTCTGGAGTACATGTATCATCCCTTTCATATAATTTGGAGTAGAAATATTTCACTCTTGTCATAATTTCGCCTCTATTTCTTGTTACAGAACCATCTTCTTTTCTCAGTGCCATAATCTGTTTTTTCCCCTTACTGAGATGTCCCTTTGCTGTTTTTAGGCTTTGGTTGTTTTCAATTGCTTCCCTTACCAGTTCACAGTTGAATTTCCTTAAGTCTTCAGTGATACTTTTTCGTACTGTCTTGCATAGCTCTATATATTCCACTTTGGAAGTCACATCTTCTTTAGTTGTCCTCATCACTCTTTTTTTTTTGCATCAACATTTTGGTTTTTCCTGATAATTTGTTCACATGCAATTTGTTCTTAGACCCAGCTAATTTTGTTGCTGTTTCCATAAGAGCTTTGGTTACTTTTCTGTTAACTTCAGAAATATCCACTTCTTCCGATGTAAGGCCTTCTAAAGCAGAGAATCTGTTCTTCAGTTCCAATTTGAAGGTATTATGGTGTTTTTTAAGGTTGGTTATGTCAATACATTTTGTTTGTCTTATGAGCTTGCTACGTTCGAGTTTAGTCTTGAGGTGCATCTTACATCTCACCAATCTATGGTCACTGCCTGTGTTGAACTTGTTTAGCACACTGCAGTCTTCTATGACGAATTTTTTGTTACACATAATAAAATCAATTTCACTTGTCGTCCCATTTGGATGTCTCCATGTCCATTTCCTGTGTGGCTTTTTCTTGAAAAAGGAGTTCAAGATGAAAAACCCTTCTGCCTCTGTAAACTGTACGAGAGTATTTCCACGCTGGTTTCTGTTGCCGTGACCGAATTTACCTACTGAAGTTTCATTCTGTTGCCGTTGCCCTATTTTTGCATTGAAATCTCCCATAATTATCTTCAAGTGCTGCTTACCTTTATTATTTAGATCACGAATTTCCTCATAAAATTCTTCAATTTCTTCTTCAGCATGACTTGTGGTGGGTGCATAAGTTTGAATAATCTGAGCCTGGTATCTTCTCGAGAGTTGGATAACGAGTCGTGCAGCTCTGTCAGAGGAACTTTCAACTTCTACAACTTTATCCTTCAGTTTCTTGTTTATTTTAAATCCAACACCACTAGTTCTGCCAGTATACGAACCTCAAATGCTGACTGACACAATTGTGAGTTCCTAGAAAAATAACCGAAATTTACGAATAATGAATTTCTTTGTAGTTCTGCGACGAAAAGTATTTGTAGCTTCCTACAACCTCACGACATACATTTCATCGAATGGTCATTAATTCCAGTTGTTATTCCCACAGTGAATTTACTGCAACACAACGGTGAAGAAACAGCGTAGGCTTTATTCAAATTACAAATATTTTGGTTAAAGACGAAACCTTTAAAAGTGGCTAAAGGCGGAACCTTTAATAGTGACATTCAAAATGTTATAATGTCATCTTTATTTTTGGAGCAACAAGAATAAGGACGAGTTCATGAATGTACATATGTATTTTTCACCTTACTCAACAAACACGTTTTTAAAACTATTCCATACTCATTCACAAGATTTAAAAAAACACATTTATTTATTTTTACAGTGTGTTCCATGCGGTGTGTTGATTTTTGAAGACAAAGACTACATGGACCGCTTCGATAGACCTTCCTCTCATTTGGAATATACGGCAAAAGAAAAAAGTGATTCTACCTCATAGTACATAGTTATATTCTGTAGTTTTTAAAACATAAAATGCAAAGATATTATTGAAAAAGGAATCCACGGTTTCATTAATCTGTGATTTATTTTGTTAAATACAAATAGTTTCGTCGAATATGTATTAAACATACCATTATTTTATTGAGTTGAACACGAATTTAAACAAGTATTTCCCTGTCTCACACAAACAATAATAAACTTTTCAGTGAACGACTTGGGAAGCAAACACACAGTACATCTGCAGTACTAGGCAATACGTTTTTTTGCATCCTTTTTTTTCTTTGAAATTTAAAACCAGGTTTAAAGTTTGTTTCCTTGTAAAATATATTTTTACTCGGGTTGATATTGTTTAAAATCTGAAAAATAAGACTGCACAGATCAACCCAACTTTTCCACGCTATCTGCTTGTTTAATTGTTTCCTTTTCTTTCTTGCACATCAAAACCATGGGCGAAACTAGAAAAAAAGCAACACATAGAAGGGGGGAGGGAATGTGCAGGGTGCATGTATGTATGTAACTTAAGAAAATGTTTGTCAATATTGTTTTCTGCACCACTGCTACATGGTATCCAGATATTTTCTCTCCGTGATTATAACTGTCAAAAATAGGTTTTATGTTTTTATATTTTATATTTACATGAAACCACAATGCAGAGAAAACCATCGGTGGGCACGAGCACCGCTTATTACATTACCAGGTACGGGGTGTGCATACGAAATGAATGTTTTCGACGGCTCAGGATTCGCAGGGTAAAGGAGGAAATACATATAACACAATCATTCACTGTAGGAAAATTCACAGTTTTCAGGTTGCATCCTAAACGGTAAATTCGTGTTTCAGATTTAGAAGCTGATAGGACTAAAGGCATATAAATGAAATGCTCGTAATCAACTTATTGTACATCATTACAAACCTTTAGATATCATAAATGTATAACCTATGCGCTATCTACAAGGGATGGTCATGTCCTTTATGTTTGTTCTTCTAACTGAAAAATAAAAATAACGTGGAAGAGCCGCAAGATTCTTACATCTTTAAACTAATATTGATTTGTCAGATAAGTTCGTTAGGCTTTTCCAATGTTATTTGAAGTAACACGAACAATATTTTAATTATAGTGTTATATGTTTATGTAGATCTGTTCTTCCTGTACAACTTCTGTTCTTCGGTTTTAATATTATATATGGTTTAACTCTTTTTAGCCATATGAAAATGGAACGGCTGTCCCGGTAGCGCAGTGGTCTAAGCACTGGCTCCTGACAATTCCTACGAACAAGGTCTGGTTTCAAATCCCGGCGAGTCATAGATGTTGTGTTTGTCTTACGGCACTGGCTCCCTCTCCTCCCTGGAACCAGAGATCCTAAAATATGGACCTGTGACTGCTTATAATCCATTAAGTTGCTTACGGTGGTCGTTAAACCTTCAATCAAAAAAAAAAAAGATTGAATGCCTAGTATAGACAGAAATGACCATTTTCGACCCCTAGATCTCTTCGCTTTCAGTCAAGACATATGTGCTATGTACGGAAAAGGCACTCGACATCAGAGACTCTCCGCGTTGCGTCAGACGGGTTCAGTTCAGTGAGGATGGATTAAGTGACATCTTCCACGACGGTCCGCGTCAATCCACTAGAGAACTGTCCCAGCAGATGGGATGCTCTCATAATAACGTTGCTCTTTACCTTCACTCGATAGGTTAGGTACGAAAACTTGGTGCATGGGTGCCACATCCTCTCTACGCCAGAGACAACTCCAGCGCTCCACTATCGCCGCCATTTGCTTGCTCGACGCCAGGGTACTTGTGTACACAAACCGAGATATCTTCACTGCATCGTCACTCGCGATGAAAATTGATGTCTCTAGGTTAATATGAAGCAGAGGAAAATGGCTGAGTCAAAAAGCCGAGATGCATTTGCGCAAAACCATGATCTGCCTTTGGTAGGAGTGTGAAGGTGTAATCCACTACAAATTGCTTGAAAAGAACACCACGATCAATGCACAGCTTTACCTTCAACAAATGGACAGGCTCAACGTGATAATTCAGCTGAAACGACCCAACCGGTGACTCTGTGTGTTTCGTCAACACCACAAGGCACGCCTACACGTCGCTAATCTGACCTAACTGCTGTTCAAGATCTCGGTTGGGAAGTTCTGCTGCATCCAACGCATTCTTCTGAACTACCGCCCTCAGATTATCCCATTTTCTGGTCGCTCTCCAACAGTCTGCGAGGGGTATTGTTTAACAACGACGTCGAGGGGAACCGGTGGTTCAATGACTTCTTCGAGTCAAAACTTGGGAACTTCAACCGTCGAGTCATTGACAACCTAATATTGCAACTAGTGTTTTTTCATCATCGCACGCGAAACATGTATTTGAGACGAACACACTAGTTTGTTGTCGAATTGAACAGTGTCTCTTTTGAATTGCCCAAAAAGGTGAGGAGTTAGAGGAAACCCATGCTTGGCTCGAGACCCACCTATTCTCTTCTAGCTACCCAATGACCGGTACGAATGACAGGTATTAGAAAGACGTCAATAAAATGTTGAAAGGACATTTGCGATAGTGCATAGCTGGTCGTCACTGTTTTAACAACAAAGAATGAAAGAAATGGCTACGTACATTTTGGGAATCGATTTCAAGTTTGCTTAACTTAAAAAAATACCTTACCTGCAGTACTTTCTAATGCGATTTCTTCTTTAGCAAATTTGTTTTTAGATTAACAATTTCATAGTTGCTATTTGGCGATATCGCAATCCGTTGTTTAGCCTGATATTTATTTCAACGCTAGTGACTATAATAAACCCTATGAGTTAGCAGTAATATTTAAGAAAAAAATAAATATATATAACAGCACAATTTTACTCTGTTACCATCATGGGAAATTTAGGTATTGATCGTAGAGAGGTTCGGCCTCTATTAAAAGCAAGTGGGGGACTGTTGGTGTTCTCTTTCTGAACACAGAATGAGGTAATTGAAGTCCTTGAAAATAAAATATTGGATATTTCCAAATTCCACGTCACTCGCAAATATATGTATAATCAGGTAATTTTCTTTTTTCATTCATCTTTAAGGCTGTATCATTGGTATTGTTTTCAACAACACGGAGTTATGAAACACATATTGTGTTACAATAATTCATGTTAAGTTTAAAACCCATCAGGTATCTGTGAAAAAGGTACAAGTGTGGTACTGATTGTGTTTAATTTAAAGTTTCTGAGACTTTTAATGCTTTAAGAAACGCTCAATGATGTTGGAAAATGATTGGGGAAAAGCCGGCACCAGTGTAAAATAGTGTATAGTAATTTACGGATATAAAACTGAAAGCTGTTACGAAATGTTCGTTAATCTGTACAATTTTAACATCAGAAATGTTTAATAATGAAAAATGCACAATAATTATACAAAGTGCGCCACCAGTGTAATCGCGAATGCGTTATAAACCGTGACCATCTGCTTGTTTTCTGCCAAAAGTAATGCGCAGTTGTTTAAGTAACTCAAACGAAACGGCCGTTCATTAGAGAAGTAAAATTTTTTTCATGTTGAATTATTAAGATGGAACAAAGGGCTGTTATTAAATTTAACGCAAAACTTGGTAAAAGTGCCTCGGAAACGTACTAAATGATGAAACAAGTTTACGGTGAGTTTTGTTTAAGTAGATCAAATGTTTTCCTATGGCACAAGCGTTTTTTGGACGGAAGAGAGACGCTAGAAGATGATAAGCATACCGGAAGACCAAGTTCATCTAGGACACATGATATTATTGAAAAAGTTCGTGATTTCGTTTCAAACAATCAATGTGCGTCACTAAGAATGATGGAAGAGTCTTTGAACATCAAGAAAGAAACGATTCGAACCATCGTGCATGAAGATTTGGGCAAAACAAAAGTCTGTGCTGAATTTGTTCCACACACGTTACCCAATGAACAAAAATCAAGGAGAAGTGCACATTGCAGGGACATTATTTCAGCCGCTGAAAATGATCCAAACTTATTAAAATCGATTGTTACAGGAGATGAAACATGGTGTTTTCAATATGATCGTAAAACAAAGCGACAAAGTGCGGAATGGAAGTCAAAAAACTCGCCACAAGCCAAAAAAACAAGAAAAGTTCCATCGAAAATCAAAACAATGCTCATTACATTCTTCGATAGTAAAGGTATTATCCACAAAGAATTTATTTCAAGTGGACGAACAATTACTGGTGAGTTTTATTTAAATGTTTTGAGGCGTTTGTTGGACAGAATTCGTCGCATTCGTCCAGAATATCGGGATGAAAACAGTTGTTTTTTTTTTGCACGATAATGCACCCAGTTACACCTCACTTCTTGTTCGTAGGTTTTTGGCGAAAAATAACGCCTGTGTGTTGAATCATCCACCTAATTCGCGTGATTTAGCACCCTGAGACTTTTCTTTGTTCCCAAAACTTAAAATGACGTTAAAAGGGTGTTATTTTGATGATATTTCGACCATACAAATAGATTCGACGCGTGCTTCGGAGGCAATTCCGCAAAGTAAAGTGGAACAGGCATTCGAATTATTATTAAATCGCTGTAACAAGTGTATTGAAGCCGGAGGGACTTATTTTGAATAACAAACCAAAACAAATTGTATATTCTTATTTCTATTTCATTTTACAGATTCAGTCTTAAAAATTCTTTGCCACACTGTGTATAGTAAGGAGAAATTGTATATTTAAGGATTATTTATTTTTAAAATTTTTGCAGTCACTTAACTTTGTTGTTAGCTATCAAAGAATAAATTATATAAAAAATGGATTGGAACACCTTGGGAGGAGCTTTGTAAAATAGGAGAGTTCAGAACTGGAAAATGTTGCTTTTTGTTACCTTTTTCTGTAGCTCCGTTATTCCGTGTCTGCAGGCTGAGGGGTCTCATCAAGGCACGTTGTGTTACTGCGTCTCACTACACGAGAAATTATTCTGGAGCACATAGCCAAACACAACGACAGCCGGGTAGTCACTCTTGGCTGATAAGAGCACTTACAATAATGTGAGTAAAAAGCACTATATACTGAAAATATACGAAACTTGGCTATATGTTGTGAAATGCAATACGGAATCAGAGAATCGTATGGAAATGAATAGCCATGGAGTCCGTTTATTCATAGTCAACGCATGCATGAAGGCATTTGTTTGCGTAACTGTGCCGTTTACGGAGTGTAAAGAAAGAATTCTGAGATAGCCGATTTGTTGTAGTAGCTACGAGTCATCATTTAAGAGATGAATTGAGGAGAAGATCGATTTGAAAAGTGGATACCGGCCTAATATATGTAGAATTTGCATGATGCCACGTGAGTCCTTCTGCGTTCTGCAGATTGTTGCTAAAGCGAGGATCTTCGCAACTGCAAATACCCGAAAGACTACGCTGTTCACTGAAAGTATATTTACTTTTATTTCTGGAAAATAATGCTGTAATGATGATACCCCTTTAACGATTCCACTACCTTGGATAATGCTGTTACGCCGAATATTGAACAAGTGATGAGAAAACAATTGTATGCTTCTTCTGCACCAAAAATGTGAAAAATTGGTAAACACTTCTGTTCCGTGGAATTGACGTTTTGTAATTCATGTAAAATGACATTGCAGTTTTCTATTGCATCTGATGTAATGTACGATTCTAGCAAAGCAATGTTGCTGGGATTAAAGTATGTGGAATGTGACTGAAATAAAACACAGAAAAATCTCCGTGCCACCACTGAAGAATCTCACACGGAATCTGAGTTTTGCAGAATAGTGCTTTCTCCTCTAAAAAACTTTTACTCCAATTCCTTACAGTATCTCTCGTTTTGGGTGCTGAAGTCTACCATCAGGGAATGATTTACATCTTAAACCATTACACTGCCTTCACTGAATCACAGATTAAAATCTTTGAATCCATGCTGTCATGCTTCGCCTTCAGATCTTATACCTCCAGTTCACAAAGTGCGATGCAAATTTTATTCTCAATAAATGGATTTTTGAAACCTTTTGAAATCTGTCTCAGGTTATCCTGAGCCTAATTTTAATTTTTTTAATCTGCATTGTTTAAAAATTATGATTAATGAGTTTTTTTGTTGAAACTAGGACTTCAAGAGATACAACCAACAAAGTTGACTTCCCTTTAACATAAACCTTGTAGAAACCTTGTCTTATGTTTTTCACCTTTGCACGAAAGTTAGGCTACCAACATCATTTAGAGAGATGTAAAACATTATAGAGCATTGTGATAAGCACATCTCACTCATTAATTTTCGGTACCGCGCAATACATATTTTTTCTAAAATGAAAATTACATTTATTTCCTAATGCATATTCCAATAAAATATCAAATATTCCTTTGGTTACTTTTTTAAAGACAAATTAAATGATCTAAAATATCTATGGTTTTTTCAGTAACATCTGAAAATATTTTATTATAAATAATAAACAAGTGGTTTCTATTCTCTTAAGATCATAAACATTTTGAAACTGGCAGTGAAGTATGCTTTTCGTTTTGCGTAACACGGAAAGCAATAAAAATTAATGTTTCTTTTTTTTCGAGGAGAGATAACTTGAAATTTTTAAAATAATTTCAAGTATTCATTTTCGATACTTGAAGATATTCTTATGCATTTGTTCTTCACTTTTATTTGTGTTTTCGCTTACCGGTGATAGGAAGTGCGTATAGGGAGTGTTCATTTTTCTCTTTGGCATATAATGTAATTCCATATATTGTACGTCAGCGCTACATCACGGAGATTTGATTGCAATTTTTTCTATTTGGATTCGGTCCTGTACATGAAAATAACTGAAAATCTGATTTCCCATTATTTCCAAAATGTTCCATTTGCTACGTCTTTTTTCAAGAAGAAAGATTTTGAACCTCGCAAGAAATGACGTTATAGCTTTCTGTTGCTATGTTCGACGGAACAGCGCTTCTTGCACGAAAAATATAGCTCCATATGTGTGTAGATAAGGACTCCAGAGACAACATTTTTTCCAAATTTTTATCGTACTTCTCTTTTTATTTAAAAGCAAAGTGAGTAACCAAGAAAAAACTTCCACTTCTCATTATTTTTATTGTTATTAATAGTCATTCAATATATGTTAGCAGCTGTAATGCCGATAAAAATTCCTGCATTTCACAAGATACGTGCACATGCATCGATGCGTGTGAAAGACTCATAAACGTGACTCGACCGTGTGTACATGGTCTAGTCACATTATTGTGACCACTAGCTAATATCCAGAGTTGTCGCTGTGCGCTGCGCGGACAGCAGCTAGACGTGTTGGGCGTGACTCAATAATGTGCTGGAAGGTGTTCACACGTATGTGGAGCCATGCTAACTACGATGCATCTGACATTTATCAATTATTCACAAGCAACTCAATTAAATGCACAACAAGAAATTTATTCTAATCCTCTTTGTTTAAGTTAGAGAATCGAATTTAGTAATCAACGGTGCTCAACAAAACAATTTGTGCCATCATTTCGTGCGCGCTTTCTGACTCCCTGAGAATTCTTCTAAGTTTTGAGTTTTTCTAGCGTTCACGATTCAAATCTTATTATATTCTTTATTGAATGCAGGGAACACTTGACCTTATTAATGTCACTTCCAATATTATTTCAGGCATCTTCCATTTTGGTTAAAGTAACACTATCTGTAGCGACCTTTTTCAATACAACTTACATTATTCTGTAGCATACTACTCATACAGTAACATCTTTCTATTTTTAGCTATGCTATATGCCATACTATGGCAAAACTAGGGTGATTAATAGTAAAACGAATGCCGTATTATACACGGTTGAAATAGTTTAATATTAAAACACTAGCTAAAATGCATTTGTATAAGATCTTTCGAATTAGCGTGTAACTCATCTTCAGGTATGAGAACAATAAAAAACGGAAAAGAATATCAATTATATACTGGTGTACGTTAGACGTCATATATTGACGTAACAAAATGGTGAAGTGCGTGTCCAATGAAAGTCGTAAATCGTCAAGGTGACGGTGGAATAAGTTCAGACTCATTTTGTCTGTCCTTGTCGACTAACAGGTTCCACGCTAGAAGAATTATGATTGGGTAGTTCCTTTTACAACATCTCTGGTTGATATCTAACATACACTAGTATATAATCTATGATTTTGTCCGGTTTATGTGCATTGTTCTAACATCTGAAGATCAGTTAGAAGCTAATTCCAAAGATATTGTTACAACAGTGCCGAGCGGTAGTTATCCCACCGTTGATCACCAATTGTTACGACAGTGGGTCATTGTCCCACCGCTGTCAATCAAATTGTTACGATACCGGGCCGAGTGGTATCAGTATATTTCTTCACTGATCTCCTTCGACGAGGTTCTTGGCGCGAAAACTGTATCATATGGGCATACACTTAAACAATTTCAACCAATCACCTGCGCACACATAAATAATGTGTTCTATGACTGCGCTGATTACCTAAACAAATATTTTATTGTCTATAAAAACATAACAATGGCACACATGTGAATAAAATTTAGCTGTCTTCTGAACATAAGCATTGGGTTAAATTTGGACCTAAATCAGTTCTCGCGAGATAGTTTTAATGAACTTAAATTTCACAGTTCAGTGTCACTATTTCTCAGTTCAGTTCTTGAAATATATTAGTTCAGTTCCTCAACTAACTTGCGTAGCAGAAATTATAACAAAAACAAAATGTTTCTACTTACATGGATGCTGTTAAGAATAAATCCAAATTGTGATGCACCAGTAAAGAGATATACACCTCCCTTTTTACATTGAAGGTTTCATTGCAGGAGCTGCGTCCCCTGGGCGCTACCGTACTCATACACACACACACACACATCCAGGCGTTTGTTGAGGGAGCCTTCGCCTCGTAAGAAAAGCGTGACTCTTCACTTCCTCCACAGTAGGGGATGAATGGGGGAAGATGATTCCACACTGGTTGGCATTCGAACCCGACTTCGCTTCTCATTGGAATGACCACTGTCCACTCGCAGATTTCTTAATTCCCCTGTAACTTGGCTTTCATTGGGCCAAACAGTCGCTGATTTCCATTACGCTCCAGCCTAGAAATTTCTGCGTTATCACGCTGATTTAGGCATTCCGCTGTCTTTATGGCAAACTGGCATCTCCATCAGCCGCCTCGAGTTGTCTCCATTTCTTACCAAATGCGGGGAGGTTCGCTGCTTCATTTTTCCCAATTCATTTTTGCAGATCCAAGGCATCCAGCCTTTCACATCGGAGAGCGTACAGACAACTAAACTTTCTTCCTTGTTTTCACGCTAAGGGCGAAATCTTATTTTTCTGCGCGGACCACACAGAGAGCAATTGTTCTCAAAAATGCCCCAAACAATCGACGAATTTACGATTATTCGCTAAACCTTTTGTCCCCATTTTCATTCATTTACTCAAGTTGACCCCTCTTCGAAATGTACCTCTTTCCCTTTCCGTGTTGCTTAGGCTTCCCGTCAGCTGCGCCCTGATATTTATGACCTAACAGAGCTATTCTGAGACCACCCAGCCAGAGAGAGAATTCTTCGCCTCTTTTCTTTCCAAACCCCCAGATAAAACTTTCTCTGTTGTTTACACCGTTAAACTCCAATCAAGCCTCGAACATAATTAATAGTTAATTAATTTCACACATCAACCACGCCCATTAATTACTAAATTAATGGCGGGGGTGGGTCGTAACAATAATATGTAAAGTGTTTTAAATAGTGTTTTAATATTAAACTATTTTCAGCGTGTATAAGGTGGCATTAGTTTTATTATTAGTCATTTTAGCACGACCATCTCTTTAACTTTAAGACAAGGGGGATACTGTTGCAATATTTTGTGTAGCGCACAATTTATAATTGCTGCCAAATAAAGTAATTAAAAATCCGAATTGTTAAACACAATTACCATGCACTAAATTTTGGGACCTTTGATTTTTTTCACGTACTCAACCGGATATTTCTTTCTACTTCGGAGAAGAAAGACATTTTATCTTTGTTAGATATATTAAAGGAAAATGTTAAATTCAATTTTCAAGGAATTTGTTTTATGCAAATTCATGCGCTCTGGTTCTCTTGTTTTGTATGATAGACAAATAAAACTCTCAATATTGGACGTAGAAGACCCAAAACACCAAATTTCCGGCATTATTAATTTATCATCCCAAGCAAGCTGACTCCACTTTTAAAAATGCCTTTCCTTTTTACGAAACATATTGTTTCCGTCACCGAGTGAAATCGTACAGATTTCCAAATAGCAGAGTAATGCAGTATTTTTTCTGCAACTGACTATAGTGTTAATATTATTAATTCTTAGTATAATATTTAATTTACTTTTCTTCCCCAGAGAAGCACCTACTTTCAAATACGGGACCTCGATATTGCCTGATGTTATCAGCTCTTTGATACGAACCTTATTAAGGCATTATTGAACCTTTAAAGGCTGTGAATCACCGATTCGAAAAACAATGGAGTTGCCCTTTATTATATATATATATATATATATAATAGTTTTTTAGATTAATTAGTGAAATTTGTTGATCAACAACTTGAAGAAAGTGAAGTTGTATTATAATTTCTATTATTATTATTGTTTTTATTATTTGAAATAGTTACATACTTATCGGAATAAATAAATTGAAATGTTTTGAAATAAAAATCAGTGAACACGTGAGTTAAATGGAATTCCTTGTTTTGAAGTTCTTACTCTTTTTTGGATGTAGGATCTTGTAACAAGAGTGCGAAACGAGCATTGCTAAATGCATCTAATGTTTTTTCTTTTAATGTATTTCTTTAAAAATAAATTCCCGATTTGAATTCAAATTCGATAAAGAAGAATGTTCCATTTTTGGAGTTACAGACATCACCGTTGTAAATCTTCGCTGTTAAAAATCTGACATTATCGTTTTAAATCATCGTTGTAAAAAATCTGTCATCATCCTTGTACAAATCAGACATCATCGTTGTACATTCCTAATGAAGCAGAACATGTCTTAAGAATATGAATCAGGCCCTAAATAAAAATGTTTCGAGAAAGTGCTACTTATATCCCCTAGGGATTAGAAAGAACAGGAATACTCGGATAAAATTTTGCCTATACAAATTTATTTCTTTTTCTGATCGTGTGCAGGTTAGTGTTGTGGTGAAGACGAAGATACGTCGATAAGCAAAGAGAGTCCGTTGCTTCGCATTTAAACCCTTGAAAGAACAAAGGGAATCTCACTTTGGAGACAAGGTACACAGTATCGCTACGTTTAAAGATCTCTACCGAGTACGAAAATTTCAGTAATAATGTATTAATGGGAAGGGCAACGACACGTTTGTTTACCAAATTTAAAAAGCTCTGATAGTGAGAAATGAAAAAGCTGTAATTAAAAATATGAGTAATCAATTTAAATTAAACTGCATGTCTGCTTCCAACAGACATCGTGTTTTACTCCTTGTCTTTTGTAACTTCAGAGAATTATGCTCTTATGCACATACATCGGTATAAAATGACGTTCCTTGCTCAGTTGTGTGATGAACAGAGCTACTTTAGAATCATGTAAAACTAAAAATTTTGATGGTTTTTCTCCAGTAAAACGTATATTTAACTTATTTCTTCATACCTGTTGTTATCTTAATTTCTTGAACTAAAAGTGCATGCTAGAGATAGACAATTTATGAAACTCACTTGTACATATTCATTGTTTTAAACGTTTGACCTTGTATATCGAGCTAACCATTTTGTTATTAACTTGGAAAAAATGATTAGAAAGATTGAAGAAAATTATATGTAATAAAATCCTCAGCATATGATGTTAAACATTACCAAATGTAGAGCAGTGTAGCACTGAAATCAGAATAAGCTGAACATCGCAGGAGGATAAAAATGTATCATAGGTTGTATATTCAGAAACAATATTTCAAAACATGTCAATGTTTCTCAATTTATTTCGACGTCTGAGAATAATTGCATTTTTGTTATGACTCCAGAAACTGTTGTAAGGTCTATTTGGGTTGAGAGGCAGAAGACGATTATTTCTCAAACTCAAAGTATGTGCAAGATCGCAGGCTCAAATATCATTATAAGTTCTTATTCAAATGTTTAAATAAAAATGGAATCTCGTTGATTGGGATTACGAAGTGTACGTATGTGAGAACACTCAACCTGCGGAAATATAAATTCCACTAATTCTAAGGTGCATTTAAGGAGCCACATGTTGGATAACTGACAATATAATATAAATTGTTGGTAATTCTAATTTTGGTTAAGTCATTTATGCATACCGTAGTACATTTATGTTTACCACTTTTTCACCTATGGGAAATACGGTAAAAGCTGATTACAAGTCATTAGTCCTCATTTCCACAGATGACTGCATAAATTGCAAAGGAGATATCAGATACATTATTCTTTCTTATGCGTTCACGATAAAACTTGGCTAAACGAATTTTCTTCTGGTCTGAAATGCAACGTAGAACGTTCGTATATAAGCTCAAACATATGAAAATAATTATTTTCAGTAGCTTTTCATAGTAACATTACATATGAAGAAAGATGTAAAAGGAAAAAAATTCACCCCGGACCAATATTAAATTATTCCTAACGAAATACAGAACACTCAAAATGCCCACGCACTGGGATAACTGGTTTTCCAGTTATTTGGGGAGCGGCGCCCCCACGGCCCGAGCTGACCTTGTGACTGGTCAAGATCTGATGTCATGCCACCGCTTTTTTTTTTTTTTTTTTTTTTTTGTGCTGTTGAAGTTTGCAGAAACGGCTGTTCATCCAGCTGATGGGGAGTCGCGGCCCCACGATCCCGAGCTGGTCATGTGTCTCGCTTTTTCGTTCTTATTTATTTTCTGCACTGGCCAGTAGCCCGTGTTGTATACTCTACCTAATCGCTACCACGCCATGTACTAACACAACGGTCTTGTGGTTTTGTTACCCTCCACTACTAACTGTTTATATTAACCGCTCAGTTCGTAGGTTGCTGAGATTCCGTTTAGGTTCCACTCCAGGGTTTTGTCTTCCTTGGATTACTTTTTCTCTTTTAGCTGGTTTGGGTGCTAGACCTACCTGCATGTTTGCCGCGTGCGGAGACCCGTGAGGCGGAAATGGGATGTCTGGCGGCTGAGGTCGCAGGAGACCGGAGAAGTGCCTCCTGTGTACCAACACTCCTCTTCGACCCCGGCTTCGCTGTAAACGGGAGGCTAGAGACTAACCCAACTCTAGTCAGAAGTCTTGTACCAAGTTGTGTACAGCGTTTTAGCGGCTTTTTTGTCGTATAGCACGGCAGGGTAAGCCCGGGGGCTGTGGGATCATGCCAAAAGCGTTGGCATGACGGTACCCGGAAGCCGAAGTGTCCGCCGAGTGTGTGTGATCACAGCCAACGGACTATATCTGCAGTGTATAAGCTCCAGAACTGTGTCCAGCGTCATTTTCTTGGCTTGCAGACCTCCAGTTCTCCCTTGTAGGGCTCGGTGGTGGGTGGAGTAGTCTGCAGACGAATCCTCCTCCTTTTTTCCATGGGTAAAAACAAAAATTCCAAATTCAAGTCACCTGAGAAAATGATAGTTGACAACGACTCTCCTTCGTCTTCTCAACCTACCAAGTCCCATAACCTTAAACGGTCTTTAGATCATGACCTGGACCAAGAACGTGGAACCTCTTCTTCGGCAGCTGTACCAGTCGCTCCGAAGCGTCGTCTCCCTCGATTGCTGTTAATACGCATGCTACACACTTAGTTGTAGAATCCATCGATCCGAATGAGAGACTGTCCACCAGATCTCCATTTTTCATTTCTAAAGCTTTGGACGCTGCAGTTGGCTCCTTGAAGTCTGTGAGGAAGCTTCGCTTTATAGACCTGCTTGTCCAAACTTGCAGTGTTTCTCAGAGTAACACTCTTCTGCACCTCACTAGTCTTCAAGACATTCCTGTCAAAGTAACACCTCTCCCGTTTCTTAACACCTCTCGGGGTGTTATTTCGGAGTTTGATCTCTTGCCATGCAGTGAGGACGAATTGGTGAGTGAACTTGCAGATCAGGGTGTTATTGCTGCACGTCGTATGATGTTCCGGCGCGATGGTTCTTTGATTAAGTCTAAAAATGTAATCTTGAGTTTTAACTCCCCGAAAGTTCCGACCGAAATCAAGGCTGGCTACTTGGTCTGTGGAGTTCGCCCGTACATTCCCAGTCCTCTGCGCTGTTTCAGGTGCTAGATGTACGGGCATTCACAACGTTCATGTCACAGTTCCGCTCGTTGCGCAAATTGTGGCTCAAGTGAACAGGACGGGGAAAATTTCGCTTCTGCTGCCTGCTGTGTTAACTGTGGTGAGGCCCATGCAGCTTACTCCCGTAACTGTATGAAATGGAAGGACGAGATGGCGATCCAGCGCCTCAAGACTCTGGAAGGCCTCTCGTACCCTGCTGTCAAGGCCAAGTTGGGTATTCCCAACAACCGACAGCGTACTTTTGCCGCAGTAGTTCAGTCTCTGCCACAACCCGTGCAGCCCTTTGTCCCGCGCCCTTTAGCTCTCGCCGCACTTGCCAAGAGATCTGCAGGTGAACAAGCGACGCAGGTAGATTTCACCGAGCTCCAGCTTATTCGACCAGCTGACTCTGCGCCTTCTCTTTTGAAGACGACCGATTCTTCCAGTTCCCAGCAGAAAGCCTGCACGTATGGAAGACCCGGCCCTTAAATCCGCAAAGGTGTGCAGTGTCCATCCAACTGTCGCAGTCCAACTGACCAACATTGCAACTGACTGAGCGAGGTCCCCACTCTCAACCAACATTATAGAGGAACATAAGGGGGAGGAGAGTGACAGTTCGTCCCTCTCCTGTGACTCATCTTATGTGCAGTTGTGTTCGTTTTCGTGATGTGTTTTATTAGTCTTATTCCTCAGTTTTACTTAATCGGTTAGTTTCTAACCATTGTACGATGTTTTTAATACTGTTTGTGTCATTGTCTTTTTTGGCCCTTCCATCATTCTCATGGTTCGGTTTTACTTGGTCAGCCAGATTTTGGGATTTATGCCAAGTTTTTTTTTTTAATACTGTTTGTTTGTCTTGTGTCTGGCGCTCTTTGGCCAAACATGGCCCTTGCGCCATAAAAATCAACCAACCAACCAACCAACCAACACTCAAAATGCACAGCTTAGCCCTTAAAAGTCCACACGTATTTACTAAAATCATCCAAATACAAAATTGTGAAAATAAACGCTGCATACCTTCATAAGGAACTCGTAATTCATTAATGCCTCTACTAAACCTTAAAAGAAAGAGTCGCCGTTAAGGTAATTTAAGATCAATAAGTGATATCCTGACTGACTGGACTGAACAAATGAAAGTTGATATTAAATAATTAAATTAAACAATAAGCATACAATGCACTAATAAATGCAATCTAAATATCAGCCTGCAGCCAATCATATCAATTCAATCATATTGAAAGCAACTTTCTGTTCGTGTGAGATCACAGCTGCTTTACATTTTTAGCATTTAAACTTAAGGCAATACATATACTCCGCAAACTCAAAAATTTCATGAATTTTAACTATTCATCTTTCCTACCTGAACATCTGTTCATTCCTCATTTCAATAGCGGCTGGGCCTACGGCGTCACGCTTTTTCCGTCTCTAAGGGCGAGGCTGAGTATGCATACAGGTAACTAAAACTTTAAGGAACTTGATCTCTGATTACGTCTTTTAACTGGTTTTAGAATTGGTACTGTTGCATTATTAGTACTTGCTCAAACGTTTTTTTTTATCAAATAATGATAATATTTGGGAATTGAAAACATTTTATATGATTACTAATAATGAATAAACTACTCACCAGCGATATTTACAGATATGTTGGGCACATTGATTCTCATGATCGCGTTTTAAAATTGGGCCAAATACAGAACCTGATATTTAATTTAACTATTCTATTAGCACCTACATAAAATCAGAAAATTTTTATCATCGGAAGATTTTTTTCTTTCTTTTTTATCATCACTTTAAAAAATTAAACTTTTTACGCGCCCTAAACGTGCACGTGCGTTTTGAAATAAATAAAATATCACTTTCCACTTTTCTATTTAAAATATTCGTTAAGAAATCATTCAATCTCAGTTGAAGCTCCAAAGTCTAGCGGTAGTAACTATTTGTAAGTAAATATTTCGTAAAAATGTTTCAAAAGTTTGCCAAACTGGCAAGTCTAAAAAAAATCGTGCTAATTATAGTACAGCGTGTTGAACATATTTCCGTCCAGAATGTGATATTTAAAGCTTCAAAGAAGAGGTAAAATCGTTCTTTCAAAAACATGTAGAAAATCTTCGTGCAATCTGAGCCCATCTCAGATGAAAGTTCAGAGTTAAACGTCAATACAAAAAAAAAAAAAAAAAAAAAAAACGTTCATGAAGAAATATCAACATATTCTCTTTTTCTAAGTTAGAGAAACAAACCTAGCAATTAACTGCCACCAGCCCCCTCCTAACAAAACCTATGCGATGTCATTTTATCTGTGCTTTTGCAGACTCAATCAGACTATTTTTAGGTTTATAGTCTATCAAACTTCCATATTTCCAGTCGAATTATTTTCATCATTGAAGGCAGGTAACCCTATCCCAGCCAATAACTCTTTTTTCATCATTGAAGGCATGTTATATTTGGTTAGGCATTCAATTATTATCTTCATTGAAGGCCAAACACTGTCCCAACCAATAACTCTTCAATAATTATGGAAATGTCATGATATTTGACGAATATTTTCCCACTACGTTTGAAGTGGTACTAGATAGGGAAATTTTTCTCGGCAATCTAATTTATTCTGTAGTGTCATACTGACACAGTAACAGCTTTCTATTTGAAGTGATGCTACATGACATGGTAGAGTAAGGCTAAGGTGATACAGTTGCAGCGCTCTGTACAGCACGCAATTTAAAAACACTCTTAAATAATGAGTCTGAAGTAAAATACAAATGGGGGACCAAATTTTTCATTCACTGTATTTAAACAGCGTTTATTCTCCTCACGTGCACAAGTAGAACGATTTCTTGTAGCTCAGGGAAGAAATATATTTTGTGTTTAGCAGAAGTGTTGAAGGAAAGTGTTAATAAATCTAATGATTCCCAGGGTTCGTTTAATGCGAAATCATGTGCTTTGGATTCTTCTGCTTTCTAAAATGGACAAGCAAAGCTATCAAACGCCCTTAGAAGTAGGCAACTGAAACACCAAATTTCTCATACTTAAATATTTCTTCCCATGCTTGCTGACTCTGTGTTAAATAATGGCTTTTTTTAATCAAACTAACTGGTTTCTGAATTCCCTTGACTGCGTATACATGGCTCCAAATTAGAAGGAAATGAAATGTTTTTTCTTCAACTCCGTTAACTTTTCATATTAATTCCTTGGAAAGCATATTTGAATCAAACGCTGTTGTTTGGCAGGTTATCAACTGCTTTCGAAATATAGGAGGAACATAAAATAAATATATATCATACTTCATTACATACCGCATGTTTTGATGTTCCCAGATCTTACTATAAACCCTATCAAGGTGTTTGGAAAATATAAACGTAATATGCCATAATTGAAACTATTTTGAAATTCTCCCTTTTTATATATTAACACTTTTTCGGATTAAATAGTGAAAATAGTAATCAAGAGCTTGAACTTAGGTGTTGGTTGGAGATTTCACTTATTGTAATTCTGCTTACATTTTCGAAGAAAGCACAAATTTATCGGCGTACATAAATTGCTGTTATGGAATTAAATTCGTGAAGATGTGGATGGCAACAGCTTCTATTTCGCCAAATTCTTACCCCTTTATGAGATATATGGTTTATTAAGAACAACTCAGTAGGACCTACCTATACTATCTGCATCAAGCGTCCTTTTCTTATAATGTCTTTCTTCTAAGAGCGAATTTCTCAGTATGGTTCGAAATTTCACATTGTACGACATTTTTGTTTCTTGCGTTATGGATGCATCAGAAATTATCGCTGTAAAATCGCAATGAAGCAGATATTTTGAAAAATTAAAATTAGTCTTTAAATTAATATGTTTCATGTACATATCGGATGCAAGATCCCACACTCTTTAGAAAGAACACAAATCCTCGGGTAAAACCTTGCTAATACAAAATTTAGGTTTTCCTTCATTCCTACAGCAAATGCCTTAGCATCTCGAAACGTGTTATCTGTAAGTAAAATGCCAGTTCAGTTTTGATATTGGAAACAAGATCTACTTGGGTTACAAACTGGTATAATTTTCAGGATGGAACACTACAAGAGAAACAAAGTCTTTTCTGAAAAGGCTCCGTTTTGTTAGGGATAATAATCGTGACGATTCAAAGGGGTAGAAATGATTTAATTACCCCCTTATAATGATTTATTTTTAAATTTCTTCCAAAATTTGTATTTAAGCAGTATAATTCTTCATCTTTTAGAAATTGTTCCCTAGGATTACATTGGTGAAAGTCAGAAGTTTTCAACTTTTCGGGTTTCTTGCTTTGTCAGAATTTCCCCTCGATATTTATAAAACCAATGTTGTACTACGATTAGTGCCGTAACTCTTAATGCAATACATCGTTGCGGCAGTTTATAATGGTGCTGTGCTAGACATGCCTTGATGAACGAACGAAACCATATCTTCAATATCAGTTGCTATTCTTCTCTGCAAAGTTTCTCATACATTTTCAGCAATTTTACTTGAGCGATTGCATGAAAATGATGCTTAGGACGTTTTCCAGCGGGGTTAAACATTACCTGTTGACTTGTGTATCATACATTGGAACAAATGTTTCAATTAGCTAACACTAAGCACGACTGTTAATAAAAGTCGCGTGGATTTTTTTGTCCATAAGAACTTTTTTCAACGAGAAAATTAATTAACATTCGTTTTCCTCCATTCCTATATTTCTCTAAACTTTATTCAAGCTATTCAAGCAACCGGAGTATAATTTATTCTTACATAAAATAGCTTCATGTGGGTTACTTTTATCTTTAATATGTATAACAGCAAGTTTAACGTTGCGATCAGTAGTTTTTTCATCATTTATTATTATTTGAAGAAAGAAATTTTAGAAAGTATATACATTTCTATTTATATGTAGTTAATAATTTCGTATGAGCCACCATTTGCAATATCGAGATGTAAACATCTTACACTGCTTCAGTTCTATGCAGCGTAATATCAAATTCCTGTGTAGTAAATTACGTAAAGATATTTGGCATTCAATTATTATCTTATCTAGGGGCCTGTTCACATTTATTCAATTAAAGCATATTTATCTAATTTAAATAGCAGTTTAATAACTTAAAATAGTGAATCACTACCGATACATGGCCGTTTAGAACGCGTGATGCACAGCGGGGCACGGCTGTTATAGGCCCATTTGCTCTATCTCTTTGTAATGTACAGCTTTATTTTTTTACCGTGAGCTTCAAAATATTTCAAAATTACATTTTTTAGGGCGATGATTTTCTTTCAGCTCATAAAAATCTAAGAAATTGCGTAGTTGAATCTTACCCGTCCCCATTTCCAGGGAACACATCTCCTATACCAGGGTTGTTCAACATGCGGCGCGCCGTTCATAGCCCGGCCCGCCTGCTAATGTTCGGAATTTAAAAGAATTCCAGGATCTTAAAAAAAACAAAAGCAAAAATTGTAGAAAACAAAATGCTTCAGAAAAAAGGAAAAACAGCGGGAACAGTTTTAAACCCCTTTCCAGCGGCAGTCCTTTTCACGCGGGAAGCCATTTTCCCTATCATAAATGGGCAAACAAATAGCCCAGAGAAAAGTTGATGGGAGGAGAGAAGGTCCGCACAGTCACTGGAAGCGTTGTTTCCTCTAGCCAATCAGGTGTCAAATATCCACCAGTTCCACGCAGAGCTGAGTTCCACGTGACGATTTCCTTCATAGCTTTTCATTAGGAAATCGTCTTTAAAATTGCAAGTTTTCCTCACAGAAGTAACTGTACTACCTAAACATCAGCGTGTTTATTAGTTAAATATCCAGCGAACTACTTGTTAAAATACATCGCACCAATCATGGCGGCACACACGCAAAGAAATGTGAATCAATTCTGAACGTAGAGTTTTAAGGGTGCTTTGATAATGATATTGTTTGTTACTGAGCATAACAGGGGCATAATGTTTCTAGTACAATAGATACAATATACCACAACAAATGACAAGAGTGCCACAATAAATGACAAGACTGCCACTACAAATGACAAGACTGCCACAACAAATGGCAAGACTGCCACAACAAATGACATATTTTGTCTGGTACCAGACACAATATGCCACAACAAATGACAAGAGTGGAAGAGATATCATAATCAAAGTAAAATCTCTGAAATGGTAGTGGACTGTAATATTTCCTGAAGAACGGACGACACATGGACACGTTTTAGAGTGGATATCAGGGTCAAAAAAAAGACCGAGAAGAAGACCAAATGGACAATGGGTAGATAAAAATCGAAAGCTTTCCCCAGTGATATGGAGGAAATTGGCTCAAGACAGACCTCTGCGAAGGAAAATTGGGACAAACGTTATTCAGCAGTGGATTGATAATTGTTGACCTAGATGTGTGGGTTATTTCATAAATGATTTGTCATGAATCTTTGAGCTCTTTTCCCGAGGTGAAGAACATCTCTTTGAAAGAGATATTCATCTGACTCTTAATATGCGAATATTAATTTTTGCAATATCTAAAACTCTACGTTTACAAATATTTATGTTTCTGTCTTATCTGAAATTTCCGCGAGATACGTGATATAGCTGCTGAATAAAGAAATACGAACTCCTCCTTTTGATATCTAAAAGCTGGAGAGCCGGACATTTGAACGACAATTATTCACAAGAATACTCTCATTACACATATAATAATGCATAACGCTATAGGTGATCGTCCGAGCTGGCAAACGTCTAGCTTGCTGTCTTCACTATACGCTTCTTCACGAACATATATTCCAATATCGAGTAACATGCCGTGTTCTACTGCATGGTCAAACATTTTTCCCATTTAGGACCATATGAAACTAAATGAGCGATCTGCTAGTCTTAGGCTTAGATGCTAATTGAGATTTATATTATAACAAAAAATGGCTCAAGGAAGCAGCTTTTCACGATGACCATAATCGTAAATTGTCCTTTGCAATAATTAATATATACTTCTAATATAAGTCATGAACAAAATCACTATTTGCATAATAAGAAAAATATCAGGAGGTAAGACTATGTTCCTAACATCTACAAATCTACCATACTGATCGTTTTTAAAACAATGTGGTTATTCAATTATGTTAGTTTTCAAAACATTATGGTTCATCGGCAATGAATCAACTTCTTCAACAATTCCGAACAATTTATTCATAATTTTGATTCTCGTCTGAGAACTCAATTGGTTACAGCGTTATTCATATTCGTTCTTCTGTGATTTTGATTTAAAAACGTCAAAACGAATACCATTCTGATTAATATTTCTCGAAAGTTTTACTGAAAACATTCTAGACAATACAAATTTATTTAGACTTTCTGATTTCTGTACAGATTGGTATCAAATATTTCTTCATCTTTGTTTGATTCGTATCACCTAACGGAAAACTGAATTAACATTCAAATTTTGGCATGAAAAAAACAACAGCTTAATAAATCGAACCGTAATTAACAATTTCATGATCTTCCAAAAAATGTCACTTATACACTGACTGTGAATACCACTGTCAAAGTTTCAAAGTTTTAAGGGAAATTGAGAAGAAATTTGCGAAAAAACAATTAGAGGAAATAAGATGTAGTAACAATTACTTCTGATGCGATTATGCATATATACGTAACTCTGACAGCTGTCCATGGTTCTAACTGTTTTTTTCCTGAATGGTAGTTCGATTAGGGAAAGCCGGAAGAAAGCTTCGCATGTCAGCTTGAAAGAAAAGTACGTTCACCAATAAGTACAAATTTTATGTTTGCGAACTTAACAAGTGGAAAATGTTCATAATGAAAACATAATAGGAATAAAATATTCAGAGTAAAGCAATGCTTTAATTAATTATTTCTATGACAATACATTTACCGCACAAGAACAACTACTGTAAGCAACAGATTAAAAAAAATGTTTTAAATGCCAAACGCGTGAAACCCAAACAGGGCAACAAATCAGTGTTAGCTCTTAACAAACAGAAGAAAATAAAAATCAAATATTTAGGGAAAACGTGAATCTACGAAATCGGACTCGATAAATATCGAACACTCTTTTTAATGGTTGGTCTTAGCATATACTAAGTACAGATTTTGCGCAGTGTTATTAATATCCGAAATACAAAACAAAAGAAGTATAGTCATAATATCTCATTACATATTGGTCTTAGATGTTTGAAAAAAAATTTAAGCTATTCTTGATCAGCAAAAAAGTAAGAACCAGTTAATCAGTTGTTGTAAAGTCTTCAAAATTTGAGCGTATGTTCTTCTTTTCAAGACCTTTCCAAATGCTAAGGTGTGATGAGACAAATTTTATTCAGGGAGTCGAACAAATGGCATTTTATATGCTTCTTTTCAATAATATTTCTAAAAGCTAAGTATATAACGAAGCAAACCGTACTTAGGGAGTCGGACACAATAGCATTTTATGTTCTTCTTTATAAGAATATTTCCAAGCGTTTAGGATATGATGGGGCAAACCGTATTTAGGAAGTCCAGCACAATGAAAATTTATTTGCTTCCTTTCAAGAATATTTCCAAAAGCTAAGGATATGACGAGGCAAATTGTATTTAGGGAGTTGAACACAATAGCATTTTATGTGCTTGCTCGCGGAGGGATAACATGATGAGCAACATGTTCTTCAAATTCGCGGCACCTTCTTAGCTATTTCAATTTCGAAACTTCCCTTTATACGGAGATAATGAATATTAATCGGTTAACATGTGCATTGCGTTGCAGAATCCAAATGGTTGAAAACGTTTGAAAACATTTATACTACTTATTTTAATAATGAAAATGTATAATAACACAGTCATTTTTAAAGTAATTTACGGAAATTCTTTTTTGTATTGTACTCATGGCGCGATGGTGCCCGGTAGAGTAACTAAAACGACTATTGGCAGTTTGTGCTTGAGGATGCAGCTGAACAATTAGACTCAGCGCTCACGTCAGCTGTTACAATTCAGAAAATTTCTGCTATACGCACACCAAAAGCATTTGGTTTCCCCTGTTGCCTTTCGTCAGCGATAAGTCAACGTACTATCGCAGATAGGTGAATCTATGGCAGGTCTACATTATTTCGCGTTACGAAAAAACAGTAGATAGTTTTAAAATCAGCATAGATTTTTTGAAATTTGAGTGTTAGACTAACGCAAATATATTCTAGGAAAGTATATGTCTCTGCACGTCGCTTATTGGATGTATTTGTAACACCTTTATTTCTATGATAGGTAATTATGTGAGTTGTTATGTCTAACTCTCGAAATAAATTATATGAGAATGCAGTTACATTTGCAAAATTCCGTTTTCTACGGAATTTTTATCAGCAAGAACGATAATATACACATGTAGACCGGTTTCTCAAAAATGACATGTCCGGAATACGGAGTAAACAGGCGTGGTACCGGCCTCATATTTACATCACTACATACTTTTGCTTGTAAAACATTCATTGGAAACATTCCTTTTCCCTTAGTTTTAATGCACACCAAAGATGCGTTTGCGCCATGTGTCTGTTTGGAGCTTTTACCGGATTGTTCAGTACCCAGAATAGAAACGTTACCCCAAACATTTAGGCAGACCAAGTAGTAAAGCTGCTTATATAAACCCTAGCATCTTACTTCGTATTTTAGGAATTTTGTGGGATACAAACAAATAAAGTGGCTGCACTATATAATCTATGGTTTACCTAGAAAATCTCAGAGGAAAAACATCAACATACGTAACGTTTAGAAAGTCTGACAGGAGGAAGACCATGGTGTTACATTGGAACCAGTGACCTAATTACCTGACATTAGAATTACGATCGTCTAACTCTTAAGTACGGAAAGCTCGTCCGATGAGGTAGTGTCGAGTAACAACAAGCCACATGTAGTCTTTGTAGGTATGATTACCTTCATGTCAGAGAAGAAGCGCGATAGGAGTAAATATTCTAAATATTTTACTGGTTTCTGTGCTATCTCTATTGCATCCGATTTGAAGATTTTGTTTGTGGGGCTTAGCAGTTACCGTTTAATAAGCTACATGTTTAATTTTCATTTGACATAAAAATTTACACTGAAAAATTTATACGAGATTGCCTAATAACTTAAAATTTATTCGTATTTACTTTTCAAAAAGAATAAAGTATTAGTATTTGAAGCGGAAGTTTTTATAATGCCAGGCTATTTATTTGAACCAACTAAATAAGACCCAAACAGTTATCTAAAAGATACTGAATTCGAATTTAAAGTACATTTCCCTTTATCTCTCAACATAATTTCCTCCAATATTGATAAATTTATCCCAAAGCTCCCCCATTCCATCTAAACCTTCAGCATAGAAAGCTGGTCTGTGGTTTCAGCAGACACCAGAGTTCACGTTTGCACTTCATGTTCAAATTCTTCGTCGTCCGTGAAACGTTTGCTGCCAAAACGAGTAAAAAATTACCTTACCAAACTAGTAAAACTGCTCTAAGCTAAATGGAGGCCGTAAGGACTACGTTGAAGATGTCCCCAGACTAGTTTCTCAATTTTCTGCTGTGTTAGTCGAGCCGCATGAGGCCTGGCATTATCATCATTATCACTTCTGTAGTCAGTAGGAAGGGACGTGTTATTTTCTTCGAAGCATAAACAGAATTCAATACATGATGCATCATTCACATTTTCTTTAGCTTCCGGAAGTGGACATCCAGCACATCTTGAGAATCCCAAAACACTGTAAGCATAACCATCCCTGCTTATAGCGAAATTTGGAATTTCTTGGATGAAGTTTGTAAGCATAGCTATCCGTGCTGATAGCAAAATTTGAAATTTCTTCGATGAAGTTTTTTTTTATTGTAGGTTTAACGACGACCGTGAGCAACTCAATGGGCTATAAGCAGTCGCTCGTCCCTAATTTAGGGTCACTGGTTCCAGGGAAGGGAGAGAGCCAGTGCCGTAAGACTAACACAACATCCATGCCTGACCGGGATTCGAACCCAGACCCCTTACGGACGAATGATCAGAGGCCAGCGCCTTAGACAACTACGCGCCACCGGGGCGGCTCGATGAAGTTTGTAAGCCTTGTAACGTACCAGGAGATGTGACGTACCTGCCCGAAGGACGCACACGACATAAAGGCAGATAGGAATCAGAATAAAACGTCCGCGTAGCTCAATTGGTAGAGTGACCCATTCCGGAATGAGGGGACCCGTGTTCGAATCCTGGCGTGGATAGAAATGACGGAGAAATTTACTTCGTTATAGCCTAACCATCAGTGCTGATAGCAAAATTTGGAATTTCTTCGATGAAGGTGACCAGGGACGCTTTCATTGCATAGAAGCAGTCTTGGATTCGGGTTGGTAGAGATGCACCCATGATTCGTCCTCAGTAACAATTCTGTTAAGTATGTCTTCTCTTTCACATGCGTACAGTGATAGATGTTGCAAAGCAGGCGAATTCGTTTCATTTGTTTCCCTGAATCAGTTATTTGGGCCTCCACGATGCGCTCACTTTCCACTTATTCTAACGATCATGCATTATGCAACAGTCCAAACCATTAGAACACCCTGTTGCTGTCGCCATACTGTCGATCGTTACTTGCTTCCCAGATCGAATCAGCTCCTCCACCCTACTCACATTTGCTTATATCGCAGTCTGAACAGAACGACCAGGTCAGTTAATTTCAGAGACAGAAATGACCCAGTTTTGTACCGATTTACTCGACAAATATTTTTCACCGTGAAAAATGAACATTTTTATATGAATATCCTTCGGAGGAAATCATTATTCCCAAAGAAAATGAATAGCAAACTGCTCTTCGGTCGTACACTTCTCAAGTACACGCCATTTACAATCCGAACAGTAAATGCGCATGCGATACACACTGTCTGCTACGGTGAACTACGAGTAAACTAAATTGTGATGCCAACTAATGAAACCTTCAAAAATTAATATTTACCATTATCAGCTATCTCATACTTGTTCGTACTCATTTGCTGACTTCCCCAAGTATATATTATTATGGTCATAAATTGTTTTAGGCAGAATAGCGTCTTTATCGTTAGTCACGGAGAATCACTTATGCCATTCAAAGTTTTTTTAGTGAGCTGTTCATATTTTAAATTCCGCCAATCGCCTTAAATTTCCCGGGTACGCATGCGTGTACCTTGAAATTTATGTACAGCCAGATGACCTGAGTTTTTTTTTTTTTTTTTTGGGTTGGAGGTTTAACGACCACCGTGAGCAACTCAATGGGCTATAAGCAGTCGCCCGTCCCTAATTTAGGGTCACTGGTTCCAAGGAAGGGAGAGAGCCAGTGCCGTAAGACAAACACAACATCCATGCCTGACCGGGATTCGAAACCGGACCCCTTACGGACGAATGATCAGAGGCCAACGCCTTAGACCACTGCGCCACCGGGGCGGCTGACCTGAGTTTATGAAGTAGTTATGTGGTGTGCGGGAGAGGAAACGTTCGGCTATATATCGCTGCTTCGTATAACTGTTAACTCTTAGACAAGCCTAACAAAATGTGAAGCATAACTTTCTCTTTTTCTGCGAAATGATATTTTCTTGAACAGTTTATAAAATCATAAAAGTACTTGTAATACGTAGCAGCCATACGAAAACAAATATATTTTTATATGAGCAAACAGATTGAAAAGAAAAATATTTAATCCACTGGAAATCATTTTAATTAAGCATTATTTCATGTAATTACCTCTACTGCATTGTAACAAGGCTATAACTATCAACAGAGTACCTCAGCTTTTTCAGATATCAAGGATTTATAAAATATTCCCAAGATTTCTGAGCAAACTGAAACTGATGGTAATATCACATAATTTCATAAATTTGGGATCATTTTGTGTACGGAATCTAAGTTCTTTTATAAAATATCTAACATTTTTAAGTGAGATTTTGTCCGATTAGCAGTAATTTAGGACATGGTCTACTCCATTTCGCAGAAATAGTCTCAAATGGTTTGAATACTGAACCCAATACTGCAGGAAAGGAAAATCTGTTATTCATTTAACAGAAGCCACTCATGTTATTGGGTTAAATTCCTTTACAGCAAAAAACGTTTTATTATAAATTTACTAATGAATTGGTTTAGTCGTTGACCACAAATGTGTGCGTTTTCATCCAAGGCATTTTCTTCGATGACCACAAATGTGTTCGTACGGGATTGCTAAATATACTCCGCTCAATAATTCCGATAGGACGCATTATTGCACCTTAAATAAAGGTTTGATATCAAGGTTTACTAGGCATCTTATAACATTTCTAAATTGAAAACAAATGCCTCACAAAACTTAGAGGAAATTGTAAAAATTATCATTAACTCATGGTCGCAACAAATTGTAAGCTTCAATACTCTCTTTTTTTCAAGTTTGAGGAATACACATTTTGCTATAACAGTAGGCACCCACAAATTACATTTCAAAATTAGGTGCTCCGTTGGTAAGTCCCTGAAGTTGTTTCTTGTTGTTTTATTACCAATTCCTAACGGAATGCTACCATAAAACAGTTCATAAAGCAAGCATATGGAAGAATAGAATGCGTTTTAATATTTAAAATTTATTTTCTGAATATAAAAGTGAAAGCTCTTTGAAACAGTTTTGAATTATTTCAATGTCTACACATAATTTCGACATTGTTCATTCAATAACAACTCTTCATGAAATTAACAAGAAATCATTTTATATAATATTGAGAAGCAGCTTTCTTAAATTGCGATCATGAAAATAAACATATTCATTTTTAAGAAAGTTCAATTTGGATATATTGTAGTGTTCTCCATTTTAAAACCCACATAACAAGCATAATTTTTTTCGTTTTTTCTAACGCGAAGTTTTAAGTGAGCTCAAAAGAAACTTGCTTGTTATCCTGTGTATCTTATTTTCAGCTACTGAAATACTGAAGTTCCATAAGGAAAACCACACAAGGAATTATTTGTTATTTTCAGAAATTGATGTAAAGCTATATATATCGAATGTTCGCCTGCTAAGCACTCGCGAAAGTTATCCAAGTAATTAATAACACACAGAGACACAAAACTAATAACATATAACTTGCGTCCATCGGAACCGGGATCACCTTGAATGAACGAGGCGATGCCCTCCCCCCCCTAAAAAAACAAGAAATTATTGGGTGTTCTAAGCGGATTATGCAAAGATATATCTCAAACATTTGCCTGCACAGCGCTTGCAAAAAAAGAAACTTGCTAGTTATCCTTTATATCTTATTTTCAGCCACAGAAATACTGAAGTTTCATTAGGAAAACCAAACAAGGAATTATTCGTTATTTTTTGAAATTGGTGTAAAGCTGTATATGTCAAATGTTCGCCTCCTCAGCACTCGCAAAATATATCCAAGTAATTAATAACATACATAGACACAAAAAGAATAACAGATAACTTGCGTCAATCTGGACCTGGCTCACCTTGAATGATCAAAGCGATGTCCCCCGAAGAAAAATAAGAAAATATTGGGTGTTCTCAGCAGTTTGTGCGAAGGTATATATCTAACATTTGGCTGCGCACCGCTTGCCCAAGATACCCACAAAATTAATCACACAAAAAAACGTAAAGAACAATAGCTAAAGGGCGTCCATCTGCACCAGTCCCACGCTGAATGATCAAAGAAAGGGATGCCCTCGCCTATGACAACTTCAGAAAATCAGATTGTTCAACACCCAGTTTCTTTTAAAAAACATCAAGGATCAAAGATTGAAAATCTTGTAGCTCGCACTCAAACATTTCGGTAGCATCCTCTTATTCTTGGGACCCTTAAAATTATTATCGCTAACATGCAAGCTTAACCTTCCCATGGTAGAAGAAAAAGGATGTGCCGCTAGGTCCAACCGACTTGAAAGTAGGAATGAACAGGTGTTCACATAGGAAATTTAAAAAAGTCAAAATTCTGAAGAAATATACTCATTGTCATAAAACTCCGAGCACCAAGAAAAAACCGTGTGATTAACACGAAGCTGCGCAAATAGCTACGGGGAAGGCGAACATACAAAGCATTAAAGTTTCGTGCGATTCCACATGTTCGCGCGTCCAAGACTGGCGCTACAATCGCAATTTCTGGGGCTTATACGGCGCAGAGCGGTGAACTACACATTTTTGCTGAAGTGCACGGTAGGAGTCGGGGAGATCCCTGAACGATAAACATGCCGAGGAGCAGCCTTAGATGTGCCTACGGGCAGCTGACGAAGTTTGAACGTGACCGTGTCGTCGGGATGAGAGAGAGGCAGGTCGTGGCCGGCGAACCGAATCGACCACCATTTGGGCCCATCGGACAGTTCGGTGCGATCGTGTTGGGAGCAATGGACATGGGAAAGCACCCAGACATAGCGGATTGGATCTGTACGACACAGACACACCACCAGCAGAGAGGAACGTTGAATCATACAAGCCGAAAGCACAGATGGAACGACATCCTTGTCCAATATCCAGATATATTTGGCGGCTGCACAAGGGACTCCTGTGTCCGCAAGAACCATTTCCAGCTGCCTAGCAGGGACTAGTGTGCACTTTCGATAGCCCTTACGTTTTCTGCCAATAACACTTGACCATCGTCGGGGTCGATTGCAGTAGTGTCAGCAAGCAACGAGGAATGTTACGGACTGGCGACGTATAGTGTTCAGCGAAGAATCCCGCTTCTGTATGGGAACGGACGACCACCGTGTCAGAGTGTGGATGACCTCAGGTGAGCGCTACGATCCGAACTTCACTGCACAGCAGCACACGTCCAGAATTCCAGGCGTGATTTTCTGGGGAGCCATCGCGTATGACAGCCGAACTTCCCTTTGCAGTGATCCAAGAAACGTTGACAGCGCAGCGCTATGTACAGGAAATCCTGCGGCCCCATGTGCTGCCTTTCCTTTCGAGGCAGCCCGGAGCCATTATCTAGCAAGATAACCCCCGTACGCATACGGCTCGGGTTTCCGTGGACTGTCTACGTCATGCCTCGACGCTACAGTAGTCTACCTGATTTCTTGCCCAGGGGGCACGTGTGGGACCAAATGGTATGCCAGCCTTCTCCACGTCTCAGTGTTTGTGATTTAATGCGTCAGTTGCCAGAAGTGTGCACCGCTCTGTCCCAGGGTAACAAACGGCGTTTATTTGTTTCCATGCCGGACTGTATCACCGCATGTATCTGAGAATGAGACTGTCCGATGCGGTACTATTGCTGACCAGAATGTGTTCACTACGTCAGCGGGAAAAGGTCCTGCTGCTGTGATATTGTAATCACTTCTGTGCTTGGTATGTACCATCTTACTACTAAAATCTCATTTCAGTCCGATGCCTCCTTCTTGGTGCGCGGATTTCTATGTCAATGAGTGTATTGGTTTAGAGAAAATATTCATTGTTATAGGTTAAATTCTACCCTTCCCTGGAACCAGTTGCTGTAAATTAGGGACGGGCGACTGCTTATAGCCCATTCGGTTACTCACGGTGGTCGTTAAACCTCCAATAAAAAATATAACGTATTTGTTGTAATCCTTTCATGTGTTCACCCTTTTTTTATGAACATGTATATACATCTTGCAAATCTTGTCAAACGCCATGCTTTTTGGGTTGATCGAATGAATTTCGTGAAGTTTTAATAACAACAACCATAAAATATTACCTAACTGCCTAAATGACCTAAGTTATGAATTTTGACCATCCCCAGGTGAAGCACGGATTTTGTTTTTGTTATCTACGGCACTGGCTCTCTATGTTCTCTAGAATCAGATGACCCTAAATTACGGGTGGGCGAATACTTACAGCCCATCGAGTTGTCCACGGTGGTCGTTAAACCCCGACACAAAAGAGGTATTACCCGGACAGATGTAATTGACACACTTTTTTACCAAAATATCATACATTTGGTCAAACGTCGGCTTGCACCAGGGTACAAATAATCCATCTTCTGGATATGCGTGCATTTGATTGAGATATTATGTTTGCCCTTTAATGAATAAATGTAAGCCCGCAAGTAGCAAGGCTAGTCAGTTCTGCCCATCCAAGGATGCAGTCACTGCCATTAACTATACCTGATATTTAAGCCGGAAATATGAGAATTATGAACTTGCCCAAGAAAACCCAGAATGATGTAAAATTGGACTAAACTTCAGTTTCTGTCCTGCTCCCATCGTTCTGCTAGCAAGCATTCTGAAAAGAAACCCTCATTATGATTTCATTTACTGCACGAATAGGAAAAAGCATTTGAAAATGTTTTCCTATTATGTTGAACTGCTTTTGTCCATGAACATTTTTGTTTGGAACGTAGACGGTCGGCATTAACTTTTAGTATAAATCTTATGCTTGGGATAGCTCTACCGATCAAAATCAAATCGAAGAATTTAGAGCAGATATATGCTATTCAATATCAGATTGACGGAATGACTGATGCATAATTCTAACATAAAGGCATTCCTATTTTTTCTAAGCGAAGCTAAATATTACCGGAAGATCTAACATCACTCGATACTTGGAAATTGCGTTTGTATAATACTTTAAAGCACGTCTTGTGTTACTCTGTTGTTAAATCGAAAGAAAGCTTTGAATTACTGAAATATTTCAATGAATAGTTAAAAAAGTTTACTTTGTAACAAGAAGTTAAAAAATAAAATATATATCTGTAAAGAAATTTTGAACTTACTGTGAAGAATTTAAAAATGCTTTAAAAAACAGTTTCAGCTTTGACATCAACGGGAATTAAGTGTATTGTATTGTGTGATCAAGGGCTAAGATTGTGTATAAAGTAATGCAGTATTGAGGGAATATTTGGATGACTCGCGGATGGATAGTTAGGGAGAGAAAACATTTGCTTTGATCTTTTTTTTGTGCCCTCAGTCTACTTTAGCATTATTAAACGGTTCTCTGTGGTGCAGGACTCTCACTCATCATATTTCAGTGTATTTTTCTGCGGTGAATTTACAAAAAAATGTCCTTCTGGATACATTACTGAAGTGTCATTGAGTTAGAGATGGCAGCGGTATTGAAAATGATTTTCTGCTAATCGATCATTATCACGCATGAAAGGCCGAAAGTGTTCTAACAAAATCCATTCCCCACAGCTTACCCAGTCGTGACCGATTTCATTCATGGTGGGTTACAAGCGTGATTTGAATGCTTTTGTCAAACGGCAGATCATAGGTGCTCATAGATTAGGTCGCCTCGCTTCGGAAGTCGTCAACACACTAGGGATATTGCTTGTTACTGTGGTCTTAGCGTTTGCGGAATACAAAACGTGTAGCAAGAAACAAGTTCCTTATGAATTGCAGAGGTGAACTAACCACCCACATCTCGTGTTGTACGCCATTTGGGCAGCTTTGGGTGTGTTCGACCTGAAAGTCGCAAAATAATATCTCAAATGATCAGCGACTTGAAGTAGCATTGGTCTCCCAAGATTTCCACAATTGAAATCAAGACACCAGACTCAACACCACCACTGGACCACAGAGGACTAGAAGAGAATACCCCGGAGTGATTATTCCAGATTTATGTTGTATCAAGCCCAATGGATATTTCGAATCCGACGTAAAATATTTATGTGAAGCCATGAATCCTTTTTGTAAAGTTGGAATAGTACTGGTTGCTGGTAACTCATTGATGACCTTTGATGTCTTTAGTAGATTTTGGGTGTCCTCAATATGTGGAAACCGTAGCCAACCATGTAACGAGATACAAACTAGAATAAATTGTACCAACTATGAAAAGAAACATGTATCGAGATACAAACTAGAATAAATTGTACCAACTATGAAAAGAAACATGTATCTCATAAACATTGATGGCAGTATTCGTGAAAGAATTGCATGATTTGTAGAAATATACAGATTTAGGAACTGAACTCATATCGAATTGCACTCAGACATGGAAACTGCGTCTGTTCTTGACACAGAGCTAAAATCTTGAAGTTTGTTAAATGTAACATGTGGCTGACATTTGTGCAGTCAGCAACATTTGTTAAAAAGATGAATCATAAAATCATTTGCTTAATTCCAAAACAAATAGTTTTTCCTTTCTTTTTTTTTTTTTACAAAAAATCATAATGCTGTTCCCAATAAAACGAATTCGTGAAAGTAGGCTAATTGCATGAATTTGCCAAGATTCAGGAACATTGGGAGACAAGTCACGGCACCTTTTATTTCCAGCTGCTAAATGCAAAACTAAGCATGTTTTCAGGAAACCAGCAAACACAGTGTTCTTCAATTTCTTACTTTCCAAAGCAAGTGCTTAAACTTTCGCCTTTAGGAAATTGCGAGGCATTTACATCGCGGTTAAAGTGGCTAATACATTTTCCTCTGTACATGTCCCAGATCATAAATCTTATGCCTCGTATCAATTTCATATCGCTTTAGGTTTCACAGATTATAGCATCAAACAAAATTCACTTTTTTCGGAAAATAGCCTTACCCAAGAGGAACCGTAAAGAATGGCGTGTAACAACTTTACGGTGGTACTTCGAGTTCAAGGAAGAATCAGTTGAATCCAGGTGAGCTAGCTATCACCCACTCAATTATTTTCCTATTAGATTATTTTCACTATGCATTAACCTTATTTTATGCATAGTCATAGTACTGATTTAACATTTCAGGTTCAGTGATTCAGTGTTTGATTGCACGCAATAATTTTGTACAAATACAGTTTCGCTCGATTTTTTCAATGTGTTTTCATCATGAATTAAGTGAAGTATTAAACCGAAATAGAACAATTGTCAGTCCGGCTTCATCCATTGTTAAGCAGCAAATAGTTTCAAATCATTTACGTGCCTTAAGAACTAACTTTAAAATAGTAAATATCCACTGATTTACCAAAACGTGGCCCAATACACCAAACAAAGACGTGTACATCTTTTTCTTTTCTATGGTAAACGGTACACATAATGTTTAATTTCGGATATACCCATAAATTCTCATAGACTTTCCGATTGTAAAACGGAAAATCTTAAAGCTCGTATTTGTCTTATATTAATTCTTTTCGTTCTTGCTTTTCTGTAAAGGTACAAATTCAAAAATATTTCAACACCCGCAATAAACAATTGGACTTAATTTAATCACACACCCAAAGCACAAACGGAGCAACATAATGCCTAACTTTATTAAAACACATATTCTGCGCTCTGTTTGTAGAAATTGAGTGTTGTGTTTCATTACGCAAGTCAAATAGAAAGAAATTGTTTCATTAATTGGTACTCTGCCACCCTGCCGGGCAGTCAGATTAAATGCTACGGTCTTTGTCTTCAAAGATAAACCATCCTCTTGGGACACACGACAGAGTGTGCCCCAGTGAGAATCTCTGAAGTCCTCGTAGCCCTCTCCCCCTAAGGCGAGGGGACCACAGAGATTAATACTCAAAAACACACCAAAGAACTCTGTCCGCTATACAACACATGAAACGGCTTCGAGAGTCTGAACTCAGACAAATAAACATTTATTTAATCTTTCACCCAACTTTCTTTCTCTTTTACTCAACACAAACGATCATACACACACACCTTACAGCACTTTTCACCCTTCATTTCCTCCATACAGCCGATCGAAAGCAAGAAGGCATCTCCCGGTTGGCAACCTAGAATGAAAGCAGCTCCGAAGTGAATTTAGAGGCAGATTCGGAAAGCAAAAAACCAAAAAAAAAAAAAAAACTGAGGAAAGAGCGAACCCTCCTCAGGAAGCCCTAAGGTCAAGACGTCATGGCATCTCTGAGAGCTATTACACTTTTTCCTTTAAATGTTAAATTTCACCGAAGTGACATTCAAGAATTTCAACACTTAGTACTCATCAAAATTCAAAAGACTAACAACTTTAAATCACTCGCTTCTAAACACTAAACTAAAGTTAAATAAACACTAAAGTATTTTCTCCTATTAAAGAACTATGACTATCCGAAATCCTGTTCTAAATCTTACAGGACGTTCAACCTTATTATTTAATTAACTACAAATGTACTAATTTTTTACACAGGAAATTACAAGATTCTTCTACTAAAGTTACAGCGAACTTCCACATTCACTAACAAACTACTAATCATCAAGAAACTATTAATTATTTCAATTTTTAAACAAACGAATTATATTAATTAACTAACTACAGGCTGAAAACAAGTCAGCCTTTACATTTTGGACCATTCTCCCGAGGTGTGACACGGACCTGTACATGTTGCAGAAGCCGCAATTTATTTTTAGTACAGTATATGAAGTATGTAGCTTGCGGAGAACCTCCAATTATTCTAATCCAAGGCATCCATCATCGAATGAACTGTGATTCGGGTAATCGGACGTGATCAGTTACCATTCGATTTCTGATGATACTCTTAATGTGCTAAATGCTACTACGTGCTTTTCCTCCAAATATTAAGGAAAAGCCTTTTTAAAAAGTAGTTAGAGTTAAGTTCATGGGAAACAAATTACAAGGTCAAATTTTATAAGTATTAATTTTGATATAGAATACTGCAAGTAAAATCAAAAATATTATTCTGGAGAAAGAGCATACCTAAAGACATCCAGACCTAATTTATGCACTATCAGTGTTCTATTTTCTTCAGATTTAGTGAATTGGCAAACTTTCTCTATATAAAAGCGAACTTTTTGGTATTTAAATATATCTGCAAATGTCAAATATTTAGATGCAGCCTCTCCCTTCGTATATGTTGATCTCTCGTTGGTGCCAATTATTCTTTTTCCCCCGTTAATCTTGATATTTGACATTTGACGATACACCCTGGATGGCTATTCGACTAAATGACTGAATCATCGCATCGGTTTTGCAAAGCCGGGTAATCGAACAGATTCGAGTGTTCCTTAATATACATTGCTGTTAAATAGTCCATGTCTTCGCTAAGCAAACGAGAACTTTGAAAACTATATCAATATGAGGTGAAGGTTAGTTGACAGTGTTATAGACTCGTAACATAAAGTTAGACATACTGCAGTTTTGAATTGACGTCATGGTGACATGCAAATTTAGCGACAACTAGTGATCGATTATCCGCCTATTTAAATGGGTGATATGTAAAATATCATCGTAACAACAAAGCACGTGACGTGCGAGCTCCGATAAAACTACAGTGCGAGAAGTTTACGAAGGGTCGTTGCACTTCTTGGTGTATAAGTTTGCTGAATATATTTCTTTGAGTGTGGGATTAATATGAAATTATGTCCAGAAGACGTTTAAGCATTGAAAAGAGAAATAGGGTTTTTGGCGTGTTATATGCCAATGTACGGCAGATCGAGGCTGCTTCTGTTTTAGGAATTTTGGAAAGTGTATCAATTCGACTACACACAATATTTCTTTGACATGCCAATGTTGCAGGTTGACCCCGGTGTTGTCACCCAGGATAACCACCTGGAGAGAAGATGGCTATCTGAGATTAAGTGCTCGGGGAAGTCGGCAGAGTGTCACCAATAGACAACTCTGGTAATCACTTCGAGCTGCTTGAGGTGCCACAATACGTACTCAAACGGTAAGATACCGTCTTCAGAAGAAAGGACTCAGAGCATGGAAGCAGCTGTTGATGTATAGTCGTCAAGTTACCGTCGTCAAAAATGTACCCGAGTCAAACGATACGTGTCATGGAATACGGAGTGGCACCATTTACTTTTCCCAGTCGTATCATGTTTCGCGTTTTAACCTGATACTAGATGATGACATATGTGGAAAGGGCTCAGCGCACGATTGCAACATAATATGCACAGTCCATCCACTCTTACCTGCGGCAGACACTTCCGGACTGGGCGAGAATGTGTTTTGATGGCCGTACTTCCTTGTATGTTTATCCTGGCAAAATAAATACCTTAGTGTATCCAAACGAGATCATCCTGCCAACTGTGACACTGTTCACACTGCTGTTGGACACGCATTCGGTTTTCAGAATGATTCAAATGCTGGAAAATCATGGGATTGAATCGTTTCAGCTGCTTCGAAGGTCTTCTGATCTTGACCCTATTGAAAACATTTTAAATGTTTTACAGAAACATCTGGATGACAAGAATCCATTCCTTTAGACTATCGCATACCTCCCTAACATGTTACCTGTAATAAATGTTTGCTGCCCTAGACACTCAGAAATACCCTCATCGAAAATGTGACGCGTAGGAGTCAAGACGCTCTTCGATACAGAAGTGGTGTTACATGGTACCGGGTACTGAAGTCAGAGAATTGGAACTTCTGCGAATTTACCCTTTCTTCTATGTTGTAGTGTCACTTTCCTGTGCGCCGAAATTACACAATACATTCTTTTTGGAACTCAAACTTTATCTTTCTGTTACATAGACTCACTCATATTACTTCAATGCTTAATACTTGAGTCAGATATTTACATTCTTTATTTCATACAAAACCGGTAACTCTTTGTGATCAGTGTGTAAGTACTGTGCGAATCTATAATTACGACGCTCAATTTCTTACGCAGAAATATTCCTCCCGTTTCGCAGGGCATTTTTATTGGAGTTTTAAGGGTAATCGTGAGAAAACCCATGAGCTATGTTTTCATAAAACGGTGAGAAAAAGAACAATCCACGAACTCGTTTATCGTGCTCCTTACCTATCTATTCTGCAAATTAGTAGCTTAAATGAATTCCACATTTTTGGTGAAACTTTACATTAAGTTAATGGTATGAAAGTGAATAAAAATTGTGTTTAAATGATATTCAGGAAAAAATAAATAAATGCTTAAGAATTCTTTACGAATACCTAATGGTCGGCTTTCATTAAAGTCGGGCACGCTACAGAAAATAAAGAAACAGAACAATATTGCCTAGTTAAGCTATTCTGCACCAGAGTCGTTGTGGTCGATCCTAGACAAGTTCGATTGATTCCTGCTTGCAGATTTTTTAGAAGGAAGACCCGCCAAAAGTTACAAATGTTTACGTTATATCTCCGCTTTACCTTTCCCAGAGCTGCTGAGATTATTTCCACATTGATTCCTGGTTTGGTTCTGCGTTACGAATTTCCCGTAGGAAATGGAGCCTAAAATAGCAAATTTGTTGCGGAATATTTCACTTGTGTCCACCACGGACTGCTCGAGTCGTCATAATCGAGAAAGGTACAACATTGACTTTAACTGCTACGTATTTTTACTACATTGACTTTAACTGCTACGTATTTTTGCTACATTGACTTTAACTGCTACGTATTTTTGCTACATTGACTTTAACTGCTACGTATTTTTGCTACATTGACTTTAATTGCTACGGGGTACATAGTTGTCTACGGTGTCCAAATATCAAGGGTGCTTAAAATGTACTGAAGACATCTCCGCCCATCAATGAGTTACCACCAGCCAATTCCATTCCAATTTGACAAGAAGGATTCATGGCTTCATGTAAATATTTTACGCCAGATTCGAAATATCCCTTGGGTTTAAAACGGGTTAAATCTGAAACAATCACTGCGGGATATCGTCTTGTAGTCCGCTGTGGCCTATTGTTTGTGTGTTTTTGAATAGGCAAGGAGTTCAGTCAGGTGTTTGTGCTTTTAACCGCGGAACTCTTGGGAGACCGAGGCTCCTTCAAATCGGTGATGATTTGTAGTATCATCTTGCGCCTTTAAGGTCGAACACGCCTAATGCTACACGAATGGCGTACAGTAGGGGATGTCGGTGGTTAGTTCATTTCTGCAATTCATAAGGGAGCTTGCTTTTTGCTTCACTTTTCTTATTATGGAGACATAAGAAGCGAAATCCCCAGTATGTTGACGATTTCCGTGGTGGAGCGACCTAATCTTTGAGCACTTACGATCTGCTGTCAGACAAAAGAATATAAATTACGCTTGTAACACACCATGAATGTAATCGGTCACCATTAGGGAAGATGTGGGGGATGCATGCTTTTTAGCACACATTTTACCGGGCATGCGTGATAATGATCGATTAGCAGACAAGAATTTGCAATACCTCTGCCATCTCGAATTCAATGCCTATTTAATATATTATCCCGAAAAGTGTTTTTGTGTTAATTCACGACCGAAAAATACACTGAAATCCGGTAAGCGAGCGTTTTGCACCAAAGACAACCGATCAATAACACTAAAGAAGACTGAAGGCAAACAAATTAGCAAAGCAAATATTTTCTCTACTTAATTTCACCATCCTCGAATCACCCATTTACACCCCTCAAAACTGACCACACAGTAAAATACGGATGATTCCCATTGTCAAAATAAGAAACCGTTTTCAAAAATATTTCAATTTTTTCAAATATTTCTACTAATATATATTCTGTTTTTTCCAACTTCTTGTTGCAAAGTAAACTTATCTAATTATTCTTGAAAATCTTCAGGCCTTCAAAGCTTTATTTCCATTTGACAACAGAGAAAGCAAGGAGGAGCTTTAAAGTATTACAAAAACGCAATTTTAAAGTTGGTAGCGATATTAGGATTTCCCTCCGTATTTACTTTCTGTATGAAAAAATAAGAATGGGCTTAGTTAGAACTATGGCATTAGTATTTCCGTCAATCTCACTTTGAATAGCACAGATCTGCTCTAAATTCTTCGATTTGATTGTGATCGGTAGAGGTGGGCGAAGCATAAGATTAGTACTAAAAGTTTGTAACGACTGACCGCGTTGACAAAGGCGCATCAACATAATGAAGAAAAAAACGTTCTCAAATGCTATATCCCTTTTGCGCAACCGATGAATTCATAATTATGGTTCCTTGTCAGAATGCTTGCAAGCAGAATTATAGGAATAGGACCGAAACCGAAGTTTAGTCCACTTATACGTCAATCAGTTCCGGCTTAAATATCGTGACAGTTAAAGCAAGCGACTGAGTCCTTGGAGGGGCAGAACTAAATAGCCTTGCTACTAGTGGGCTCACACTTATTTATTAAAGGGTAAACATAATCTCTTGTGCAAACGCCCACATATCCAAAAGACCGATCATTTTTACCTTGGTGCAGGCCGACGTTTGACCAAACTTATGACACTATACTAAAAAATGTGTCAATGATATTTGTCAGGTTAATACCTTTTATTCTGTGGGGGTTTAACGACTACCGTAGACAACTTGATGGACTATAAGCATTCGTTCATTCCTGATTTAGGACCACCAGTTCCAGAGAAGCACAAAGCATGATATTTAACACGTTTTGCAAGATGTATATTTACGATCATAAAAAAACAGAATACATCAAAGTATTCGAGCAAAGACTTTAACTGTTACATGATGTGCTAATCAGGCAATATCGCAGAAATGATTAGAATTTCGACGTCATAACTGTATGCAAATCAGATAGCACAACGTCACAGACCGGAAATTGGTCATTTTCCTGTGATAAATATCGCGTGGTTTGGTCGGCATGCAGTGCCTGGTAAGCAGTGGGTAAGAATGCCTCGTCGTCGTCTCACAGCGAGTTCGACAGAAATCGTATTGCCGGTATGAAGGAATATAATGCTTCCCTTTCCAGAAATCGCCGGTCTTGTGGCAAGCATTGTGTCCGTCGTGGAAAGAGTTGCAGGGAACGGAAGGCAGAAAGGCGCAGGACCGAAAGAAACGTTTATGGACGTCGTACACACAAAACGCCGATGGGCAAACGTCATCTTAAGAGGATCTCTTTGAATAACTGTTCTGCATCATCAACTGCTTTTGGTTCAGTAATGGTAAACTGTGGGGCATTCTCCGAACTCAGTGGTAACAGTTCGTTGCCGGTTATTACAATTGAGACTGCATGATCGTCGGTACCATATCACTAAGCTGTTCTCTGAGATTCGGAGGTTAGCTCCAAAAAGAAATACAAACTACCAAATATTTCTACTTACTATACTCGTATTAAGCTTCTCCATTTACAGAGATCTTGACTTACAACTCGGGCTTCACTAACTATGCATCAGAGTAGGAACAATTACGCTTTCATACACAGCTGTGCGGGACACTCTAGGTACTCGTCGGTACCTCCTCAAAAATGTTTGATACCTTAGCAGCGTACTTCCAGGCCGCAATGGTGCATCGAAGGAAGGGAATGGCGTGACAAGTGGCACAATAACGTGTTCTCCGACAAAACCTAATTTCGCTTTGTCAAAAATTATAGCCGTATATGTATCCGTCGATGAGAGGGAGACAGGCTTCGATAATAGTTTATTCGTATCATACCTACCACACCAACACGAGGCATTGTGACCTGAAGTGCTATCTGGTACGAATGCAGATCAACTCTCATGAGAGTTCTTAACCACCAGATAGAGTGACCGTTACGTCAACGACACTGTACTGCCGGACGCCTTTCCCTAACTTCAGAACAATCCTGGAGCTATATTTCACCAGGACCGTGCAACACCATATTTCAGAGAAACACGAACCTTCTTCATAGTTAAAAACATTTTATTGATACCGTGGCCGACAAGATCAATTGGTTTATCACTTATAGAAAATGTCTGCGACACTCAGCAACGATAGGTGCAGAAGTACGACCGTCCGCCAGCAACACTTGATGAGCTTTCGACATGGGTCAATACAGACTGGCTCTTTCACAGAGCATTTTTTGCACATTATTGGATTCGATACCTCAGTAATACAAGCCACATGTGGTCACACAGATTATTAGCTACTTCGATGCACCTCGTACGTATGACACCGAGCTATTAATCATTTTTCTGTATTGCCAGGTGAACGTATCCTGTAAATCTCAAAGTCCTACGTCGACTCCTTTCAGGTGTTTTGTTCTTTATGAACGTGAGTGTAAGGGACACGGAAATATACGTACACAATGCTCTTGATAAATGTATTTATTTAATACGTATCATTTTTATGAAAAAATATATGTTTAGTTGTAAACTACCATTTTTATGAGAAATATATCTTTAGTTGTAAACTTCTTTAAAATATCTTTTGCGCGCTATTCTCTGACACCGTCTATTATTAAATAGTGGCATTCCAAATGGTGGCTATTGTCCACGTGCAAAAATGCGTCTGATCTTTAGTGATAAAACTGGCCGTGGTTTTATCTCTATATCAGAGTACCCGCTTTTGCTTACAGTTGTGTTGACCTGTAATACTCATCTATTGAAATCTATTTTGGCATGCTGCCAAACAAATTTTACGAGCAAAAGACGCTTTGCATTGTAGTTAACAGGCAGAATACATAGATCACAAACTTTAGAAACGTTTCCAGTAAGGTGGTATACCGTACAAGTTTGTCCGCGTCGGTCATCGAACTCAGGTCCCCTCACCCCGGAGTAAGTCTCTCTTCCAACAGAGCTACGCGGATATGTTCCCTCACTATTATCTGCCTTTACCTCATGTGCGTCCTGTGGTGCAGGCACGTCACCTCTAGCATTCCAAAGAGGGCCAGGGACATGTTCCACGTGTCAGACCAGACCATGTGTCACTGTGGGCAGTCATCTCATGAGAAACGTGCATTTGAGAAATCCTAGACAATTAGGTGTGTGGAACGTAATATCGCACTGATTTATTTTTTCGAAGCACTGAAGAAGAGATTCTTATTCTCCCTGCCTCGTTAACAGTCGGGTCATCCTGGAAGTTCGGGCGCCAATATAGTGTACAACAAGCTTGTCCGTGCTGGGCATCGAACCTGGATCTTCTCACTCTGGAGTAATTCGCTCTTACTAACTGAGCTTCGCGGATATGTGCTCTACCTGCTATCTGCGTTTATGCCATGTGCGTCCTGCGGGACAGGTACGTCACAATGGCTTTAATCTATGTTGAACTTCATAGTAAACATATTCTGTAGCGGAACCCCTAAAGTTTATTGCTTTTGGAAAACAAACAGGAATGCATGAACCGTCGGAAATGTAAGAAAAAGAAATTGTTTTCTGCATAATGCTTTTCGGATAGAGTTGCTGCTTGATTTCATAAGTGGCCCAAATTAAGGGGAGGCAGGTACACATTTTCTTTCACTTTTGGCGGGGGTTGTATTGCTCTAAGTTCATTAAACGCTTGTGAAATAAGCGCCTTGAATAAATTTAAAGGAAGGCCACCTCCTATATCTGTTTATTTTCTAAGTAAAGGTAGAAATTCCTGTGCACTAAATTGTCAATAAACTTAGCTACATTATCCGTGAATGACTCCTATTTTCATTTGATAATTGTTTTCCCTTTGTATTGATATAATTGATGCTCAATTAGCCTCACATTATCTGAAAAATATGAATCTGTTTGTTTTCTAGAATGCGTTTTCGTTATTATTCTAGCATTTTGCAAAGGATGAAATCAAATATATTTTTCGATACTCTCGGCTTACTATGGGTATTGTTTCTGTCAGAGTCTACTATTCATATTCTGACAAAATATCTTGGTGATTAGAATGATGCATGTATAAAGGATGTCCATGGGGCAAAAAAACTCAATAATTACTCAAGCTTTTAAAACTTACGTTCCATAGGAATGTATTATTAATGCCAATTGCCTGTACAATATTAATATCATTACCTCGCTTCTTGTTTTACGCAACTGACATTTTTCATAACACTGTCTAACGTAGGCTTCTATTTCTGACTAATACACTAAATGTTTGTCGAGCTTTCTTCTGGTGGTAAATGTTGCATGTACAAATTTTGATAAGTGACTTGCTTCTCCGTTGCTACAGAATATCTCTTCCTGTTAAGCTTAGCCAGTTTCGCCTTCTTCCTTATTTGGGAGCAATAGTCGTTTGGTACAAAATTGTATATAATGGGGGTAGGTTTATTTTTCTCTTTTACGAACTACACTACACCTGAGTCCTCTTCGGTTAGTCTCAATTGTTTCCATTGCTTTCCTACAAAAAAAAAGAAAGGCTATAAAATGTTTTGAATTAAAAACTAAAACTAGCACTATCAGTTGGACTGTACACGAAACCACAGCATTAGATAAAGTTTTTTACAAATAATCACAAAGCAGGAAAAAGCAAATCCCTTTCGGAAAGCATGTACCACAGCACCTCAGGGGAAAAAGCTCTAGTGGATTGCAAGGTACTCTGGGTTATTCACTCCGCTCCACTGTTATCTCCTTCGAACGTCACGTCACGACTCCAGCTGCAGAGTTTCGGCGTCTGAAGCTAAAACACTTCAATCGCGAAACAGTTAGTGGAAAGTGACTTCAGGATTCGGCTCTTCACTTGCACTGTTTTTGTATGTGGACTTCTTTTCCGTATTGAACGGGCTATATGAATTAATATGTAATCAAAATGTTGAGTATTTTAGAACTCAATAAAGGCCAAAAAGAATATTTCATACAAAATTACTGAATAAAACTTATTTTAAGTGACCTAGGTGAAGTTAAAGCCGCCACAGTAGGATCACAGGTTAAGATAACATTGCATGTACATACCATAGTCCCGAAATTTTAGTTTCAGTCATTGCCTCAGTTAAAGTAGTTTGATTATATTATCCGAAAAGTGATTCACTTCTAACCTATGATTCACCCAGTCAAACAGCCACGTTACTGCACAAGTGAACAATTTAAACTTTAGTAACAAGCCGGCCCCTACGAAACAGCCGCTGTTTAAGTCATGTTGACAGTTAACAATTTAAAGGTTTTACGTTCATATATTATAATATTTTAATTTGTAAATAAAAACTGACGGCTCACCTTGTAAATTAAGACGAGCACAAAGAACATTCTGTTTAGCACGTTTACTCATAATATTGTTGAGCATGAGGAATGCCGGTCAGTGGTAAATTTGATGCCGGTCACTGGTAAGAATTTTCGGTCGTCCTGCTCAACAACCGATATATTTACCACTGACAGGCCTCTTTTGTAAAAGCTCCGAGCTGTGGCCGTGAAATTTTAAAAATATCTTTAATAGGAGAAATGTTGAGATACACGAATCACGCTCATCTTTAAAGCAAGTGGAAGTTACTATGTTAAGTACTAGTACAATGTTAAGTACAAGTACAATTGAGGCGTGGAGCGCAATAGCGGCGAAATAAATAAATCCATGTTTTTCTTGTAAGCACTTCGTTTTTTCAACCCCTTCATATAAACAGGAAATTTATTTATTTATTTATTTGTTTAGGGTTTCATGACCACCATGAGCAACTCAATGGATTGTAATCAGACGCCAGTCCCAAATGTTTGGTCCTTGATTCCAGGGAAGGTAGCTAGTGAGTGCTGCAAGACATACGCAACATCCATGCTCGTTAACCGAGATTCCATCTGGTCCCCATCACGGGCGAATGGCGACTATTAATATTTGTGTAACCATAGAAATGTATTTCCTCTACACCTGAAGATATTAGTTTATACAAGTTGCAGTATTTGTGCATGTAAAATTTGGGTTTATCTATCTGCTGAAAGACGAATAGGTCTTCAGAATAAAACAACAAACAATATAAATTAATGGCAAAGCCATTATACAAGCAACTTTGAAACACAATCGGTGTACATCACGGGCTTAGCCGACATCTTTTTTCCCTGACAACGTTAAATCAGGAACACCTAAGGAGTACGTCTGGAAATTGCGTTTGTAACGGGAAATTAGGAAACATATATTAAGGATCAAGTGGCAGTACATATATGTTAATCTGACTTACTACATTGACAGAAATGCATCTGCGCACTGTTAGAGTGGAATGACTTATTTCGTCCATAGTGTTGTAACAGCCAGTTGTGCAGGAGGAAAACGAGTGGGAGCCCATAAGCCAAAAACAAGTAGTCAGTGTATGCAAAGGAGCCAACGCCAAGGGCTAAGGGAGATACAGAAATTTAATAGCACTTGTTTTAAAGCTTATGACAAGAGCTGTGTGTAGCATATTATTGGAATGAACATGGGCTGAGATACCAAAAATACTTATTATTAAAGCTATTATCCTGACAGCATGTAGAAGAATGAGGCTACGAGCAAAAATAAGGCTATTTCTTGAATTAAAAGTTTTGTAAAGTAATACCAGCACGTAGAAGGAAGCTCAAATTACGTTGCACGCAGGCAAGAAAATTTGGAAGTAACTAGGGACTATTTTAATAATTTGCATATTATATATTTCCCTGATTAGCATAAATAAATAGATCGGAACATTTATGAAAATAATTACTGGAGCACAGGACACCAGTGGAAGGGTTGACAAAGAAATACAATTTTATGTAATACATTATGTCTTGTAAATAGTTTAGAATATAGTAAAAGCATAGCAGCCCAAAGTAATGAGGAGGGGGAAAAGTAGGGCCAACAGAAAGAAAAAGGCCCTCTAAATTATAATTTAAAGCACTATATCTTGTTAAGAGGACAACGTGTTAATATGAGAAAAGGAAAGAGAAGTACATGTACAAGGGTGTTGAGGAAACATGTCATCAATTTACAACAAAGTGTAGATGCATTCTGTCAATCTAATAAGTCAGATTTTACTTTGAATGTCGTTTTCTGTCAATTCTGGCTATGTTTCCCACGGGAAATAATGTGTAAGCAGTATTTGTAAGAATATAAATGAGACAAAACATACAAGATGAAACGTACATTTAATGTGAGATACCGTTCACTGCTCTAGAATATTTTTTTAAAGTGGCATTTTGCAACGGGATCATTCAATTACAAACGCATTTTGCGTTTGTAATTCAGTTTGGATTCCAGAGTCGACAGTTATCAGCGAAAAAAGCTACCGGCTCAGCCCATGATCTACGCCGGGAATCATCGCTGCATCTACCGATGGATTTCAAGTTTGTTTGTATTACGACATTACCAGTTAATAATGAAATGAATAAAGAAGGTTCTTATTGTTGGATTCAACTGCAATAGGACTTTCGTAACATAATCAAGGAAAAATACTTTACGTACACTCACAAGACTGAGCGAAACCTGAGCTTTAGATGGTTCAGTTATACCGTTCAACAACAGCGACCCTCTAGTCCCGATGATAATATCCTTTTTTAATGAAAACAAAAAAGAAGTGACAGAAATATAAATCCTCAGATATATCAGCACCAAAGGGGCTGATATTTCTAAATTACTATTTGAACACTTCTTTTTATATATTTGCACAAAGTCAGCACCAAATACTGAACTTTGGTGCAGATATTGTTGATGTCTTCCTTCAAGGATTCATACTGTCTACTCAGTTGATAAACACTTTCATCATGTAATTCTATTTTGATGACGACATATTTTCACTATTTCTACATCCTGGATGAACATATTTCTTCATTCTAGACGTAATCCATTTCTCCTGAAATTTCAAAGTTTTAGCTGTGAAGGTGTTTTTATAATAAAATGTAAAATTGTCGTTTAAGTATATAGCAGACTGGAAGGAACATTATTATAGACTAATATCAGAAATACTCAAAGTTAAGATAAATACAGCAGATATACAAATGTCATGCAGTTTAGAAAATTTAATTTTCAATTATGGCTCTGTATCATGCAAATTATAGCTGACCATTAAAATTCCATGCACGTTTTTCAGCATAAATTTTCTTTTTTGTACAGTTTCGTATAATTCATAGAAATCAAATTTTCATTTCGTTTAGAATAAAGTGTATCGAAATGAAATAAACATAAGAAGGAAGAAAAATTCTCTATTTTGTAAGCGACCCAGTTTCATACCATGGTTTTCCTTCAGCGTTTCCTCTGTAGTAGACGACACACTTTTCATAATTTTATGGAAGTAGGGATACTGATAGTAAAACTGGAAGAGAAAACATGTGAATCACTGTGTGTGTACAAACAGTCCCTACATTCTTTGCCTGCAACTTCGTAACATTTGAAACTTTAAAGAGAGTGCCCTATACTGTCGAACTTAATTTTTTTTGAATTTTTTTACATTAAAATCACCTTCCCCTGTGAAAGGGGTACCGTTAAAATTGCTCGTAATTTGTTAAGATATATTTTCATATTTGAACAGGTGGATTTTCAACGAGCAAAACACACGTTTGTTTCTTCCGTTTCCCAACGAAATCAAGATCCAAGCATAACATTAATTTCTTCTTCTATATATTCATTACTACGAAAAAACCACATCTATCAAATAGAAATAATCGCTCTTTCCACGTAAATAAATGAGTCTCGGAAAACTTCTCATTGGCTGCCACCGGGAATCGAACCCAGGGTCTTCCAGTTACGCGCAGGACATGCTACCACTGCACCACAGCGGTCTCGAATTATCCAGACTCACAGTGATTAACTTCCAAACTACATGGCAGGTGGCTTCATGGAGCGCCGTACAATGCTGGGGATTTACCAAAGATAGAAAGCAGCAACTGAACAAAATACTAGGAGTCGAATGGATAATTAATTCAAACACTCGACTTAGATCACGAACACCAAATTAAAATCATCGCTCTTTCCACGTTAATTAGTGAGTCTCGGAAAATGTGAATTTTTCCGAGACTCACTTATGAAATTGGAAAGAGCGATGATTTTTATTTGGTGTTTCTGATCCACGTCGAGTGTTTGAATTAACCATATTTATGAGATTTAACTGCAACCTCACATACGTATTAACACTGTATGTTAGACAATTCGAATGGAAATAATACAATCATTAATCCTAGGTCAGAAGCCACTGTTACAAGCTCAAATGCCTCAAACATATGTTTTAGTCTTTTAAAACTGCAAGATGGAGTGAATTCCAATTGTCTAAAGGAGCATCATTTTTTCGTTATTCAGTCAGAAAATAATAAACATTCAACTTCATTTGCAGAAATCGTCACGAAATTAATACGTTTAACTTAATGGCAGAATATTTGACTTTAGTATGAGAGATTCTGTGGAAAAATGCTCTTTGGAATACTGAGCTTCAGCGTTTAGTTATGTCTAATCAGCATCCGTTTGCGTATTTAAAGTGAACATGCAAAGACAAAGTATCAGCGATTTTTCGTTCTGCCATCGACCACCTAAAGACAGCAAGACATATTCTGAAAATATTTAGTTAGAGTTGTCGGTAGTGACAGTCATTTTTTGATCCAAGGATTTTCCAACTTGGATCACAGTTTCTACTGCCTTTAACAGTTAACATATTATAATACATTACGTTACTGACGGTATTCCTTCTTAGCTGTTATTTTTCCATTTTCCGGCATTGTATGTACACGGCAGGACACGAGATAGCAAAGCCAGATTTACTTGACACATAACAACAGATACAAAGATGAAACGATTGAGCTTACGGGCCCGTGCGACTTGCGGAACTCGCAGACGTCCATAGTTCGTGTGGCCCCCATGGCTGGCAATAACGGCCGCTACACGCCGCGGCATCGAACGAAAGAGGCTTTGGATGTGGGCTTGGGGTATGTCGGTCCAGGCTTATTCCACACGTTGCCACAGATCATCAGGCGTAGACGCGGGTGGTGCTTGTCGGACCACTCGGTGCCGATCAGCGACCAGCCGTGTTTGATGGGAGACATATCGGGAAACAGGCATGCCACGGCAGCAATGACGCCTGGTGGGCCGTAAAGAATTGTTACACGATGCGTGCCACGTACGGGCGCGCATTTTCCTGTTGAAACGGTGCCGCTGGCAGGTCTTGAAAGTAAGGGAGAATTACTGGCTCCAAAACGTCGGAGATATAGCTGTGGCTGTTGAGTGTACCGGCGATGCGTACCAGAGGGGTGTGGCTGTCATATCCAATTGCGCCCCAAACCACAACGCCAGGCGTCGGACCGGTATGGCGATGCACTATGCAGGCGCCATACAGTCTCTAGCCGCGGTGCCGCAACACGCGGATCCGCCCATCGTGGTGTAGCAGGCAGAAGCGAGTTTCGCCGGAGAAGACAATGTCGTGCCATTCGTTAGTCAAATTGTTGCGTTTAACGGCCCACTGCCGCCGCACTCACCTGTGGTGTAACATCAATGGTTATCGAAGCAATGGGCGCCGTGCGACAATTCCCGCTCCTGCAGACGACGTCGAACGGTACGTGCTGACACAGGTTGTTGCCCAACGCACCCCCATTCCTGCGCTAACGTTCGTGATGTGGCGGTGCGAGCCGTAAATTCTTGCCGCACAACATGCGGGTCCTTTCGTTCGGTGGTTTGGCGCTGCTGCGGCAATCGCTCACGTCGGACCGTCCGTCCCTCCTGCACCCACCGAATACATACTCATCTCACTTTGGTTGGATGTCGTCCCACACAGGCGGCGAAGTCTCGGTAGGATAAACCGCTGTCGCGGTAAGCGGCAATCGCTCACGTCGGACCGGCCGTCCCTCCTGCACCCACCGAATACATACTCATCTCACTTTGATTGGATGTCGTTCCACACAGGCGGCGAAGTCTCCGGTACGATAAACCGCTGTCGCGGTAAGCCACTATTCGTTCTCTGTCGAACTCCGAAACGTGCTGGAATGACTGCCGTATTCTGCGACGAGGCATCAGGAAGCTTCCCACGCACATGTCTGGCACCACAACACACTTTTACTACTTACACCCTGCCTTCTGTGCACCCACCTTATAGTGCTTCTCTGTGGTGTGCCGGGCGCATATGATTTGCATATGCCGTGCAATGCTAATCGTTTGCATGCCCTCTCGCAGGTGACGCATGCTGCGAATTTCAGGCTAATCGGATGCTTCAATCTTGGTGTTGCATTTTGGGTGGCCAGCAGTATATATATATATTTCAAATATTCTAGTACAAAAGTAATAAAAGAAAACTATAGTTCAACTACTAGACTCAAGTTTTTGATCAACAGCTTTCAGCAATGAACCTGAAAAATAAAATAAATATAACTAACAATACTACAAATTTAGTGAGGTGCCTCGGATGTTATAACTATTCATGAAAACCCTTCTGGGTGATATTCAACATGTAATCTTTAAGTATGATTAATTTACAAAGTTTGGTAGTTCTCTATAACGTGGTATTACACCAGTGGCTGCATATGTGAGTTGTAAACTTAGAACAAATAGCGCAGACGGCAACGGTTCGACATACACTAGTGTGCAAAAATTAAGGACAAAGAGGAGAAATTAGCATAACACCTGAACGAGCAGGCAGAACGGACCGAAAGACCATCCATGAGATAGACTAGGGTCCAGTACGGTAGGGCATGCGCATATATGCAGCATGTCGTAGGGGGGGTGTCGGAAGGGTATAAAGCACACGGGCGGTGGACGCTGAGCAATTCTGTCAAAGCTATTGAACGATGTACATCGATTTTGACGACGTCGAGTTGTTGCCATCTTGTGATATGGCCACCAGGCAATCCAGTGGACGACATCTGGATGACTTTACCCGAGTACAGGATATAGGAAAGTTGGAAGAATGTCTAAGTGTGACTAGTGTGGCCGAGGAGTTCGGGATCGCTTACAGCATCGTTTCACGATCTTGGAAAACATTTGAAACGACAGGAACAGCTGTCCCAGAGTACAGCAGTGGTCGTACTCGAGCAACCACGGCGGCAGACGAACGGTATTTTGTCCTACAGGCGATAAGCAACAGACGGCAGGCAGCGGGAGAAATCTAACGCACATGCAACAGACAACTGGACGTCCGTTATCGCGTTTTACCGTCGCCAGGATGCTGCACAAATGTGGTCTATTTGCACGACGACCAGTACGGTGGGTGCTATTAACGCCTGCTCATCGGAGACGGCGGTTTCTGGCATGCCAGGAAAAAAATAACTGGACACATCAGCAATGGAGTCGAGTTCTCTTTATGGATTAGAGCCGATTTTGTCTGACGAGCAATTCTGGACGAATGCACATCTTGAGAGAGCATGAAACACTCAATCACACCTCCAACACCATCGAAAGGGACCGGTTTGGAGGTGGTGCAGTTCTTGTTTGGGGCGGTATCATGCTTGGTAGCCGTACTGACCACCACATCTTCGAAGGAGTTTCAGTCACTGGTGTCCGCTATTGTACCGAGGTTCTCCTGCCTCACGTGTGTCTGTTTAAAAGTGCTGTGGGTCCCGAGTTTCTCTGCATTGACGACAACGCTATACCTTAATGTACAGTGGCTGTCGCAGAGCTGTTGGAGAGTGAAGATATTCAACGCATGGCCTGGCCCGGAAGGTCGCCGGACCCTAAATCCAATCGAACACATGAGAGACCTTCTCGGGAGACGCTTGGCAGAACGTCACCAGCCGCCAGCATCGATTCCGCAGCTGCGATTGGTGCTACAAGAAGAATGGGCCACGATGCCTCAAAAGCTCCTTGACAATCGTCCTCAGAATGGACAGACGTTGTAAATCCTGCAACGCAGTCAGGGGTGATCATATCTACTAAAGACTGGATCTTTCTCGGCAGCCGCCTGTCACATTTACGTTTCTGTCTTCTGTCCAGTTGTGCTCGAAGTTACCTTTTCAATAAAGTGCCTTTGTATCCTTTGGATACCATGTTTGGACGATTTTGCTCTCTTGTCCCATATTCTTACATCTTGGGGATCTTATGGTATGATTTGTGTCGATGTGGAGCACTTCTGCACGACGTTGCATTCGAAAAACCGTCTCGTCCTTACGTTTTGCACGCCAGTGTATTAGTTCCATGTTGGCCTCTGGCAAGCTATTCGATTGAGTTCTTCGGGGCCAAATTGTTGTCATGAGTCCCTGCGGATGATTACCTCTGAGTCCCCTGCTCTGTCATGCAGATTACTGTAGGGCGCAGAAAATTTTTAGGATAAATATGTATTCATAGTAAATAATAATATTAACACTTCAGTTAGTTAAAGTAAATGAAATTGTATTTGTCTCATATTTGGAAATATCTATACTCTTTCAATCGGTAGCATAAACCAATTCTTTTCATAAGAAACAACCGTATTTTTGAACGTACATCAGTACACATGGGAGGATGAATTAAAATTGCAGAAAGTTGGCGTTTCAGGCTTCTTACTTCAAAGTCTGATAGTTTAATTCGTTTATTACACAACGCAGAAGAATACAAAGTGTATAATTTGCATTAAACAAACTACTTGAGTCATTATATTAAAAACGTTTCGTTAATAAGTCTAATAAACATAAAGTTTATTTTTCACTGGACTAGAAAAAGCACCAAACTGCGCAACGGAGAAGAATAAAAACTGCTGAAATTCAGTACATAAAATTTATACTTACTCATTCGTATTCTGTTTATTACCTTATTTGGCAGCAATTGGAAATTGAGCGCTACACAGAGCATTGCAACTGTACTACTCTAGCTTTTCTTTTGTATGCCATATGTCATGACTGCAAATAAAAAGATGTTATTGAATCAAATGAAATTGTTGGCACAAATGTGCCGAATTTTTGCTGTTTACATGTAGCAACTTTTCAGAGAACTTTAATATTACTTTGCCTCGGAGCGAAAATTATAACCGCATCTCCCCAGTTTCAATTTAAGCTTACTACCCGTTGCACCACCCAGGTTAAGAAAGATCTAAGCAACTGAAGTTAAGCCGATGTAGCTTAGAAATCCTAGAACGGTTAAAATTATCTCTAGTCGAAACCATCAAGTGCTTCCTCATAGAGGTTATACATTTGCTCACATTCAGGAAAGGATGTTGTCAAAAGTTCCAGTCTTTCAGAAAACATCATACATATAACTTCAGAACGAATATCCCTGAATAAAGAACTCTTCACAAATACATGGAAGGCAATACAGATGAACGTGCTAGAACAATTGTGCCATATTTTTACTGTTTCCGTGTAGCATCTCTATCAGGAAACTTGAAAATTTCATTGCCCTGTAGTGGAATTCGAACCCAAATTCGGATCGTTTAACGAATAGCATGTTTTCAAGAAAATCGTGAGTTGCGGGTTCGATTCCCGCTCCTTGGCAATGTAATTTTCAAGTTCTCTGAAGGACTTGCAACATGAAAACAATGAAAATACAGCACATATGTGCCAACAATTCCGCGCATGTTTAAAGAATCATTTTCCCAGTGGGATTCGTTCCGAAATTATAACTACGTTATTCTATCTCTAGTAATCTACAAAAGAAAGAAGGTTGTAGGGAGTGATAATTACCCAGTAGATCGTGCTCCTTCAAAATGAAAGTATTTTTGTCAAAAAAAAAGAAAAAAAAAAAAGAAGAAAAAATAAACGTGACATTTGCACGCTTCTTGTAGCTTATTAACTTATTATTCAGAACATGAATAGGACGAGGTGATTGATCTCTGCCTTTAATAATGAGCATTAAAAGATTTGAATTGTGAGAGCTGGACAGACTCTAAAATTAGAAATATTCTGAGAGTCAGCGAAACCGCGCACGAGATGATATAGCTAGTGGTTTTGTTAGGGACACTTGATCGCTAGCTTCGATTCTCTACTTTAAAAAGAGAGAATTCAGCTTACATAACTTTCTTGATGACTTTCTTGTATTGAGTTATCTGGTTTCACAGTTAGTAAAAAAAAAAATGATCATTACAGCCCATTGAATAGGAGTAAAATGTGGTCCTAATGGCCCAGTGGTTGCGGCTGTTTCTCGTCTTTGTCCAATTCGTCCCGAAGTGGGCACAGATTCTGCAGAGATGTTCCATTTTGTTTGAGAAAGAGTGGTTCTAAGAGTGGAGTTTGATCCATCAGGAACTATAAAATTGATTGAAACTGCTGTACTATATCAATTTAACGAAGGAGAAAAGTTGCAATGGTTGATGAAGAAGTTTCAAAACGGTGGACAGTTTTAAACTGCTATCCCGGAGCATCTATAAATTTCTCATTTCCTTGAAAAGTACTTAAGCAGAAAAAAGTCAAACCAAAATTGGAAATTTCCAAATTACATGATTTAATTCGGTGATTCGTAAAGAGCAAACTGAAGTTGGAGAGATGTCCGAATATTAGCTGTCACATAAAAATTATAGGGTACCAGCACATCGGATATTTCTAAGACCTAAAAATGTGCTAAAAGTTCTAAAGGCTTACCAGAACAAGGTTGCTTAATTCACCGGCGATACGCAAAAAAATTTGCCTCGTACATTTTCCTAAAACGTAAAAACATTAAAAAAGAACAGAATTTGAACCTTAAAATTTGAAGGTTATGGTGAAATGTGGAAGGAGAAAGTATCGTTATGTGAAAAAGCCGTTTTTCCTTCTCTTTGTTCAGAAGTACGTGGACAACCTGCAGAAGGAGGCGATTTCCCAAACATTTTGGAGATTTGTTTTAAATCAGAAAGGCTTTCAAAGAAGTTTGACGGAGCGTTTAAGGAAAAATTGCTTTTCTTAATGTGCACCCGCACCAGATATTGTAGGGAAAAATATAATTGTTCGAGAAAAAGGAGAATATGCTAGTGTAGACTGATACGCGCTCGTGTATTATTTACTGATGTCGAAATGTTTTGGAAAAACTTATAGATGATAGTGTGAAGGTTATTGTTTTTTAAAGACATGTTGTTATATTAAAAAATACTGCCGTGAAAGAATGCAACTTAGATTAAGCTTTCTACTTGTAGAACTCAGGAAAAATATGGCCGTAAGGAAATAGGTGCTTATTTTATTTTAGTTAAAAATATTATGACCACAAATACTATAGAAATAATTTTTTATTTACGGTGCATTTTTCTTTACTTCTGATTTGTTTTAACAGAGAGAGAGATATCAAAGCATTTACAGATTGTACCTTGGAAGATTATAAAAAAATGACTTAGCTGAAATGTAAACAACAATGTGGGGATCTCTCTTTTGGGAAAGGAACCATCTACAAAAATTAAATCTTCTTATTGCAGAGAAAAATCCGAATTTCTGGTTTCCTCCCCTTCAAACAGACTAAGCAGAAAAGTAGATACGTCACATTAGGAAGGCGCAGTTTAAAGCGGTCTTAATTACTAGAAGATTAACGTCATGGTCTCTGATATCCCATTCTCAAAATTAAAGTTAAACATATTTTTTTAATTCTGCGTTCCAAAAACTTGGCAAGAAAGTGACTTACATTTGGGAAGCACCAGAAGCAGTTATAGAAAATGGTGCGACATTAAAAGAATTTCAATTAGCTGTAAAGCGCGGCAGGAACTTAAAAGTTACATATTAGAAAAGTAGAAAACGGACTAAAAATGTAGATAACGAAAAGGCTTTCATCAGATTTTATTTACAGCTAAAAAATTGTTGAAGTGGTTTAAATAAGACAATTGACGTCTATGTACCCTTAGACCGTGCAAAAAAACTAAAATTTTTTGATCCTCAAACGCCCCTACAGTGTTAAAAAACTATGGTTGGTAGTCATTACGAAACATATTAAAATCGATTTTCGATTCGGTGAATATCTTCTACCTGCACTTTTACCTCAGAGTTTCCAATTTTTATCCAAAATTCAGAAATTTTGAACTAGAAGTAAAAATACATCTCATTATTCGCAGGTTTTTTATTTATGGACCGCCCAGGTAAGTAATCTATAAATATGTTTCATCCTCGTCATAGAAGCCACCGAGAAAACACTGAGTGGGCACTTTATTGTGACACACCACTTAGAAAGACAACTTCGTTGGGACCCAAAAACTTTTTCCTTTAATACTGGCGTCGATTCTTCGTTGGCATGGACCCCTACAGCGAGATATTGATGCCAGGTGGTATGTGGAATCTGAGACCATGCTTGATGTTTAGAACTTTTTCAGGAGTGTGAGATTACAGGGGAGTTGGATCCAGCCTGTCCTGATGGCTCCGCTCAACTTAATCCCACAAATTCTCAATGGGGTTGAGATCTGGAGAGTGTGGGGGCCACCTAAGCAAAGTGAAAACTCGCCGACATGTTCCCTGAAACTAATCCTGTACAATACGAAGCCACTATGTCAGGAGGCATTATCTTGTTGAAAGTAGCCATCGCCATTGGGATAAACCATCCACACTTGACAGGATGCACTTGGTCTGCAAAAGAAATGTTTTAAGATATGATGTGCCAGTCAGATATTGATTGATCAACACGAATTAAAGGCTCAAAGCATGCCAGGAGAAACATTCTCCAAACCATATAAACCGTTGCCTAAAGCAGATTGAGAGGGTTGTAGCCATGCATTTGGGGTCCACTGGTTTCACGCTGTTTCCACCAAATTCTCACTTTCGGCAATCGGCATGGTTGCAACTTAAAACGTCGATTCATCGGACCACATAATTTGTTTCCAATTATCCACTGTCTCCAATCCTTGTGCTCTTGTGCAGGAACTGGAGGCGTTTTATCTTACATTAACTGCAGACAGCAAAGGTGTTTGGCTGCCATATCCCATCCGATGCATTGTACGAAGAACAGAGCGTGCAGAGAATCATTTAAAGGGAATCTTGTTTAAAGATGGTCTGTAATTCGCTGTACTGTTTCCCTTCTGTTATCTGTTACCAGTCTGGACACTCTCCGTTCTGCCCGAGCAGTCACTAGTCGATGACGAACACACGTTGCACGTGAGACCCAGTCTTTTGGCTGACAGTTCAGTCTTTAAACATTTTAACAACCCAGCTGCTCTGGAACATTTCCCGAAAGCGATGGTTTCGGTGATACCCGTTCCAAAGCTCCAAGCTCCTACAATCATCCCACACGTTGAAACTCCCTACCGTCAAATCGCATTTTTTTACCCATCTCGTTACCCCAAAATCTCTTCCAGCACTACTGCTCGCAAGCACTAAGCTTTCCCTTTTTATACTAGTACCTCGCCCTCTGGCGTCAACAGCCAGCGTGCAGCCATAGCTCATTTGCTCCGAAACTGTCCGGTGGTCCTAATAATTATCTTACGTATGACTGAGATATTTTATATACTATGTGGCGCAAAGCTTCAGAAGCTCGTATTTCTGTAGTCACATCCACCTAAACACTACGTTTGATTTGTTTGTACTGATTGCTGAACATGAACTTTCACAAGCGAATGTTGATTGCGTTCCGGTTTGTTGATCCCCTCAATTCGCGGCATACAGTCGCAAATATTTCTAGTTGTCGTAGAAAATGGAATAGAAGCCATATTTTACAGCACTATACACACACAAAATATATTTACCGTCGATTACCGTATCTCTACGAATGAGCATCTGCAAAGGAGCTCTTAAAGTTCTGTGCAGTAAAATCAGTAACAGTGACTGAATATTTGCAGCTGTAATGCACCGATTCCAGAATGTGCTACGAGACTGCTGCTCATCGTGCAGGAGTCTTTTTTAAGGCTTATATGAACCTAATACGCAAACACGAGCTTTTGCTGCAGAGCATCTGTTCTGGAGGCATTTCATCCAAATAAAGAGTTTTTTCGTTACTTAGTTGTCTGGAAAGAACAAATTATTATAGACTTCAAATGGTTTTGAGGGCATCCAAAAGGGTTTTGGATGGAATACCAGCTGAGGAAACACTAACATAACGAATGGGTTGATCTCGAAAACAAAACATCTCTGTATATGATCAGTTCGATTTTGTAAAAATATTTGAAATATAATTTATATCGAGGGGTTTAAAAGAATAGTTTGGACTAATAAAGCTCCGAGACGTGACTTTTATTGCAGCTGTGAACGTATCGGTACGCAAATTATCCAACACTTTTAGTTGTAATAGCTATGTTTAGAAGTTCTTGGTGCTGTTTAAGGGCATTTTAAAGTGTTTTGAAAATGTATTTCAGGAGTGACGATAAAATGAGTGACCTAAAGGACTTTGAATGAGGGAGCTAATGTGGTTTCTCCGTGACAACATTCGCCTGGGTAATGGGTAGTATCGAGTGTTATTGTTGTCCAGCGTCATGACAGCATACCGTGTTTTGTGGCAAAACCTAGTCTACGAAACACAAGAGCGGCCGGAAGACGGCACTGACTGCTAATCACAGGGGCGTTACTAAAGAGTATTGTTAACCATAATAAGAAAACCACAGAGGAAAAAAATATCGCTGACGTCAATCTGCATCTCAAACCCCGAGTATTGACGAAAACACTGCGCAGAGAATTGCATAAACGATATTGATGGCAGAGGCTGCAATTGAAAAACCTCTGAGTGAGCCTGGGTGAATGCACAACGGCGAAAGGCACTGGCGTCAGTAGTTATATAACGTGAGTGCCTCCGATACATGGAAGCATGTACTATGGTCGGATGAATCCGCATTTACATCATTCCACATCGCAGGACGCGTTTACATGTGGAGAACACCGTAAGATGCGTACAACCTAGACAGCCTGCTACTAACAGTGCGGCATGGTGGTAGTTCTGTCATGTTCTGGGCGGCAATATTGCCGCGGTTTTCAGCACGATCTCACTGATGGCCTTGAATAGACGGATGATTGGCAGGGCATATGAAACCATTTTGGTCGACAAAGTTCATCCAATGGCTCAATCACTGTTTCCTGCAGGGGATGCCCCACTTCACAGAGTTCGGAATGTCCAAACATGGGTTTTGAGGAACATGAGGGCGAACTTTCCACAGCTTTCTTTGGCCTTTCATATCACCACATTTTAATATCACCGAGCAACTGTGGTCTGTGTTAGAAACCAGAGTAAGATCCCATTATCCCTCCTCCTGCATCCTTCAAGGGCCTGGATCAGTTTCTTCATGAAGAATAGTGTAACATCCCACCAACTCCATCCAAGGATTTATATGCTTTCATTCAAAGGAGGTTTCAGGCAGTTTGGAAAGACGAACGTGATCCCACTGACAAGTTGCGTAAAACCCCCTTTTCCCCAGTTGTTCACCTTATCCCTGTCCCACCCGCTGTATATCTAATCGTATAAATCTTTTTTCCCGAACAGCTTAAGATATTCGCAGTCAAAGAAATGTATTCTATTCTAAATGCATAAAGAAGGGCATACTTTTACACAGGAAGATTGGGCAAAGGTTTTTAAACAACTGCTCTTCATTTTACCATGTGTCTTTTTAATAGGTAATGAATACCTATTAAACGACACTGCGATTTAAAAATTTATAAAAAAAAGTACAAGCATTTTTTTGTCTGTTAGAGAAAAAAAACTTAAGCCAACAATTTCAGGACAAATGCGGGGGTTTTTTCCCCCTTTTTTCGGGCATTCGTTAAGGTTATTGATATTTAAAAAAAACGCAAAATTAATTTTCAATGACCACTTTTAAATGCTGATCATCCAAGAAAAGGAAGTGACATGCTCCAGCAAGCAAAATTTACATTATCTAAATTACGAAGGGTTTGCAGTTTTTTTCTGTAGTGAAAGATTTTCCCGAATGTACACTGAAGTGCCAAAAAAATGGGACCTTCTGTAATACTGCGTTGATCATCCTCGTGATCGTATAACAACCTATATTCAACAGGACATGGACTCGCTTAAGCTTTCTGTAGGACTGTGGAGGCAGTGACCACAATACTCGCTTGAAGAAGCGTACCACGATTCTGCAATATTCTTCGGTGGAATATCATGTTCCATTATAAAAACTTACGATGAACAGCATCCGCAAATATATTCGGTGGCGTTTAAATCCGGAATACAAGTGGGGCCAGGTCGTGATGCACCAAACTCCATGCAATGTTCCTCCAGATGTAATCTGCAGACTGTGTACGTATGCCGTGGCGTATTGCGCTAGTGTTGAAAGGAGGTAGCATCCGTCGAAGTCGTTTCATGACATCAGCCGGTGCAGTAGTCCCCACGGGAGAATGTTCACGTACGCTCCCACCGGTCCAGAGACGTCTGCGGACGTATGAGGAGTTCCTTATCGTGACAGCCCCGAAAACAGCCTAATCCTTAATAGACCCCACTGCTGGCCTACCACTGTGGCTCCCGTAAGCTAATGAGGGATTTGTTGCATCTCCTGGATGTCCACTTACCAGGAGTCGGTCCTCGGGCCGAGGAAGGTTCATGGCGCGATTCGTCGGACCCCAGGATACAAAGCTTCCAGTCATCTTCCGTCGAATATCGGTGTTCCTGACTCAGGCGAGGAGCACCGGACGTTATACTTCGAGTCAATAACGGCACCGGGGTAAGGCGAGCAGCATCCAGAACTCTCCGCCATAGAACACTGAAAATGTTGCTCTATCCAAACGCTGATGTTACTACTGCTCCCACAGCAGTATGCGAATGCGTGCCCTGTGATTTTGCAGCAATTTTACACTCCGAGGATGTTACGATGCGCTCCAGATGCCGCTGTCCAAAAGATCGATCAAGGCTTTTCAATGAATTCACACCGGTCACGAAGAAGGCTTGATGTTTTTCTGGTTGTGTAATCCTGTACTCGCTTGACAAAGAATTATTTCCAGAGTAAATGTAAATTCGCGGTACCTTATTTAAGATAGAGAGACACAATTCCCAGGAGCCGACTCCATACCACTTTCGAAATCGCTTAAATTGTTATGTAAACTGCGAATGCTACTATTGAAGCTTGCGTAGATATCTACATCCTGTATGTACGTCGCTTTCTGACGATACCATTCACTGCAAATGGTGTGGTGACATGAAATGGAAATGGTAGCGTCATTCCCATTTCGTTGTTGGCATTTCAGTTTATGTCTTTAGATAACTGTCTTTGAATCCGATTTTTGCAAACGGAACTGATGAAACGAAAAGTAAAAAAAAAAAACGAAATTAATTCATTGACGAATCGATGACTGTGATTTCTACAAAAATAACGGAAATTGTATGCAGATTTTTTCCGATGGTGGAACATGAAGAAAAGTTGGAAGAATATTTCAAACAGAT